>CAMTDV010000006.1:44043365-44587750 GCA_947069175.1 Scalesia atractyloides
GTAGCTCGTATGGATTTGGTGCTGACCCAGAACTTGATGTCTTCCTCGTGAAAGCTTATGAGTTCCAACACGTCTGACAATCTGAAAGCCTTTTCTTTAGTCACTATCAGTGCTTCTGCCATCTTTGGATCATAGGCCCAATAACAAAAGTTCTTGAGCATGCCTTTTGGAAACTTTAGAGCAGCAGGAATGACCTTTTCTTTGTTAGTTGGCGGTCGAATAACTGATTTCATCCGTTTGTGGGTGTAAGGATCACGAATTCCAAGATTTTTCTTTAGATACATCTCAGCAGTCTTCATCGTCGGGAAGTTGTGTGTCACTTCATACTCAAGATTTGAATGGAATGCCCAACCCGCACCTCGTTGGTTTGGATTGGAGTCTGTATATGGAGCACACAACAAACTATTTAAATCAGTTTTCGTCCATGAATCGAACTATGACTGCTTGGAATAGTACTCTTTGTGTCCACTTTCTCTAGTCACCAACTAGAGCTTCCTGTTATGATCATACTTCCAGCATTTAACTTCAGATTTGTTTCCCACTTTGTCATAGAAGCTAGATCCCAATTCCATCACATATCGATCAGGCACCTTCAATGGATCCTTGAACTGGAAGTTTTAGTCAAGAGGATTAACATCTTGATTCTTCATGACAAACATTTTCTTGCTTTGAGGATTCTTTGCTTGAATGGCTTTCTTTTCTTCGTTTGTTCGGCAGCAAGATAGCACTGAGTCCAGCTTTATGTTCAGCATCAGCAGCTGCTCTTTCCTCAGTAGTACGTTCGTGGTGTGCGACGTTTTGAGGATCATCGTCTTTATCAGCAAATTCACCTCTGAACTTTTTATGCAACTTTGCTTTCATCTCATATACTTCGACCATCAATAAGCTGACATCTCCTTGCAATTGCTCGATTGCTTGATCTTTGATGGTTACTTGATTTTGCAGTGAAGCTATCTGTGCATTCTTCAATTCATTATCCTGTTCCAGCAGTGTCACTCTTCGCTGCAGCTTGCCAACATCAACCACTTCATCATCGTCGCTGTCGGACTTCTCAATAAATCTCCTCTTTTCTGCAGCCATTCTCATAGCAGCTTCATCAGGTTCAAACAATCCAGCACCAGAGCTTCCAGCTTCAGCATGAAAACCACTTGAACTTTCTTGCATGTTTGTAATTGGGCCATCTTGTGTAGTTGGCTAGGAAATAACTTTTGGACTAGCAGGCTTACGAATAACAGGTATATCAGCGTCAGTAGGAATGATTTTGGGAGGAGGGATCCCGGAATCACCCTGGATTGATGCAAGAAGAGCTGCTAGATTCTTTACAGATATTTCTTTTAGTTCCTTGACTGGTACCTCAGCTTTCTCTGCGTCAACATGTTCTGTATCTTCATTATCAGAGACTAGGTCTTCAATTTCTGGTTCAGGCTTCTGTGGTCCACCAAACGATTTGCACGTCGTATTCTTCAGAAATAATCACATTCACAGACTTTGTTGTAGGTACTACCTTTGGAAATCTACCGTGTTTCACCAAATCATACAATCCCCTGAACTTGTACTTTATGTTATCCTTCTCTCATTGCATGTTTGCTGCTTCAAAACAACTAGGACCAAGCAGTTTTAGATTCAAAAAGTTGGTTCCCTTCTTCAGCTTTGATACTTTTCATCAAGAATCATCTATACAAATCTTGGATATAGGAGAAAAACCTTCTTCTTTGGGTTTTCCAGCATGTTCTTCATGTTGTCGAAAACGAATGCTGAGAAGTTGTAGTCCCAATCATTCACCAAAGCAACTAATGCAGATGTTTGTGTTTGATTCAATTATCTTGTCTGCCTTTGTTTTCAAAGATGCATAGCAAGAGAATATGAGCGAGATATCTCCAGTATGGTGGAAAAAGCTTTTTCAGCACAATAGGATAGGCACCCACGTAGCTCATACGTCGCAATGCTTTGATCACATTGTCTCTTTCATACGCTGTTGGATGACGCTTTTGGTCTTCAAACTTTAGAACCTCTCATACAACTGCTTCAGAGATAACGATATCCTTTTCTTGGATCCTTGATGTTGGTGCATGTTATGTGACAACAACTTTGGCTTGGTCTTTGGATATTAAACGAGATTGGATCCTGAAGACTTTAAGAATTCGAGTTTGTTATGAAGCCCAATCAAGTCCAAGTTATATTAGTCTAGTTCGAATTTAGAGTTATGTATGTGGGCCTAGCCCAGTTTGTATTTAGTTGTGTGTATATAAACAACTTTATGCTTTAGAGGGTTTGAGAGAGAATTCGTAAAAGCATTAGCTTGGACGAATTTGGAGATTTAGGTTGATTGTAATCGGTTTTGATAGATAATCAATAGAGATCAGTTTGTGAATTGGTTGTGTTCTTCGTCTAATCCCTTGTTTCTGTTCATTAGGTTTATCAAGGGGATTCCGCACCCTTGGTAGATTATCAGTTTTGTGACGATCCATACGGGATAAGGGACCTACAATTGGTATCAGAGCGTTTGCTCTTGGTAAGGTTCAAGACTGATCGACAGAAATCAAGTTTTTGTTTGGTTGAAAATTTTTGGTGGTTTATTCATAGTTTTTTGAAGGACATTGAAGAAAATCGAAGAACTGGTTGAATTTCGTGGTTTTGATCTGTTTCGGTGGGATTGAAAGTTGTTTTCGGTATTTTAGGAGATTTTGTTTGGAAAGTTTTGAAGGAAATTGATTTTTGAAGATATTCTATTTTGAAAGTGCTTGATTTTCGGGATTAAATTGATATTTGGCTAGATCCATTAGTGTGCGAATTTGTAGTGTGCGAGATTGGACTGTGCGAGGTCAACTGTGCGGTCAACTGAACTGTGCGAAGTCAGTGTGCGACCCAATTCAAGTGTGCGAGTTTGAAGTGTGCGATTTGGTTATTGTACGACTGGTTTTTAGTGTGTGACCGGAACTGTGCGACTGGAACTGTGTGACCAGAACTGTGCGACCGGAACTGTGCGACCCGACCCAAGTATCACTGCGATCCATTAACATTAGTGTGCAGCCCAATAAACTGATCTGTGCGATCCAGTTAAAGACTGTGTGACCTAGTCTGCAGTGTGCGACCTCCAAGTGTGCGATTCATAAGTGGTGGAATTTTTATTGGCAAGCGTAGCTAAAAATTCACTGTTTTGTGAATAGAAAATTATTCGTAGGTCATCTCAGCAAACCGTTTGCACCGTTGAACTCGTGTGATTTTTAGGAAAAAAAAGGTGTTAGACATTATACATCATTAGAATCGTATCACCGAGACGAATCTAACGGTATAATCTAGTAACCACACATTTCGGACAGTTTTTAATCGTTTTTAGCGAGCCGGTACGTTAAAAATGTCGAATGTGTCGAACTTGAATGAACTTTTGAGGATGGAGCATGAAGTTGGTACAACCAATAAACCACCTAAGATGATGAAGGTGAAAAATTATTTAACATGGAAATACAGATTTCAGTCCTTCGTTGAATATCAGGACATTGATGTGTTTAAAAGAATGAGAAATGAGTCTCTCGAAGATATCATCACGAGATATTATCATCTAATGTCAGAAATGGATAATTATGATATATAGGGATACACTGATGTTGAGATGAATGATAAGTTGCTAGATGCACTACCTGCAAAGTGGGATATCTATGCTCTCATGATTAAGAAAGAAGCAAATTATGAGACTATGAACTTAGATAAGGTTGTTGGAAAATTCATAGCTTACGGACTTCATATGCAGAAAAAGGACACCGGTTATGATCAGGTTCAAGATCCGGGAATTTATAAAGGCGTTTCATCTTCATCTTCTCACAATGCTTCAAGTGATTCGGCGACTGCGTTTCTTTCATGTGAGAATGAGCAAGTTGTGACTAAGGCTGATGGTGATGTATGTTTAGTTGTTGCGTCAGGAGGATCATCTGGAGGCAAGAGACAAGAGTCGAGTACTAGTAACAACAATACCAGGTCTATGCCTCTGAGTGTTAAAGCTGCTGAAGAGCATCTTGCCCTGCTTGCTTCTTTTGTTGCATCTTACGAGAACTATATTCAGGGACGGATATCTGATCCAACTACTTTTGATGAAGATTATGTTCAGATTGACCCTGATGACCTTGAGGAGATGGATCTACAGTGGCAGATGGCCATGATATCTGGACGAGTAAAGAGATTCATGAATAGGACAGGCAGAAAGTTTGTGGGAAAGAGTGTTGGTTTTGACAAGTCTAAGGTTAGGGGTTACAACTGTCAGAGTTATGGACACTTCGCTAGAGAATGCCAATGACCAAAAACTGAGTCTCGTCCTAGTGCATCATATCAAGATTCTCCAGGTCATGGTTCGAGCAATAGGAATGCTTCAAGTAACACCAGTTCAAAGGCTCTAATCTCTACTGCAAGAGAAGGTTCTTACGATTAGAGTGTTCATTTGGAGGGTGATGACAATGTCACACAAGTGTTCATGGCTGAAATAACCCCAGTTGAAGATGCAGAAGTTAAGAATGATGCTGAGGTAGAACATGAGTCGGAAGTTGAAAAAGTTGATGCTGATCAGACAGAAGCTAAAGAAGTTGAATAAAAGTCTGATTAAGAGAAGGATGCTGCATATAAGAAGATGGCTGCAGATTTTGCTGCCTTCATGGCAGATTTGAGGAAATCTACAGGAGAGGTAAGTTCTAATCCTGTTAGTTCTGTGTGTTTAAAATGTCGTGAACTTCAAGGTGAGGTTGACAAGCTGTCTAAGCAAAACCAAAGTCTGGTAAATGAGCTCTCAAGAGTAAAAGAATCAAAATTTTCGTAAAAAGAAATGAGTCACTATACTTGAAGAAAATTAAGGGTTATGAAGAAGAAATTAACATTTTAACCTGTACATTAAACGAAAAACTTCAAGTTATTAACTTAGCTCATGATACGATGAGTGAGAAAACAAAAGAAATTTCTAAAAACTGCAAAGAGTTGTCAGATGCACAACTTAAAATTTGTGAACTTGAAAAGAAATTGAGTCAATTTAGAGATTCATCTTTTGTAATGAAACACATGATGAATGGCTTGAAGAAAAGTAATGACAAGAAAACTGTGGGCTTCCAGGGCTTCAATGAAGTTCCACCTCCTCTTGGTCATGACTATTCTTTCTTGCCAAATGAGGAAGAGCTAACAGACTTTGGGTCAACCATGCCTAGTAGTTCCACATCAGAGAATGTAGAGGTGTCTGAAAATGATAATGCAAAGAAGGATAATAACAGAAAACCGGTTTTGAAAACAAATAGTACACATCCTAAAAACAAAAACCAAACTTTTGTTAAAAAGGTTGATTTTGTAAAAGGAAGTGACATGAAAAATGAAACCACCGTTATTGAAAATGAATCAAATGTGCAGTTTGCTAAAAGTAAAAACCAAGAAAAATCTGAAATTGAGCAAATTAAACAAGATCCTTCTAAGGCTCATCATCTTCACCTGATGGATCTAAACCAGAGACTTCAGTGAAGAAGTCTTCGGCAAAAAGATCTGCTTCAAATGTCACGCAAAGGGACATGTAACTAACTGCTGTCCTAACAAAAGGAGTGAAGCACATGTGAGTGAGTGTAAGGGGGAGAATCACCACTGATGGAAGGTGATGGTGAGAAAAAGATGTCTGCTCCTAAGCAACAAGTGGGTGTTGCTGTTGGCATAGATAAGGCTGAAACAGGAACTCAGCAAGTTCCTCGTTTTCAAAGAAATCAACAAAGGTTTCAGCCTGAATCTACATCAGCTAGATATCAGAGACCTAGAAGTTGTTCACCAAGAATGAATAATTTTAATGGTTATTCAAATAATTTCAGAAGTCAAAATCAATATCAAAATCGATACCAAAAGAATTTTGGTCGAACTTCTTATAACAATGGCTTTAGAAATTACAACTATCAAAATTCTTGGAATCAATCAAGGTCTCAAAATCAAAAATTTCAAAGGTCACAAAGTCCAAACTTACATAGGAAACCTCAGGACCAGAGACCTAGTTGAAATCAAAACCCATTTCCATCAATAGGTCATAGATCTAAGACTCCAGTTAGGAGTGATGGATATTGGATTTATGTTTAAATAGTTGACGAATTTGGTAGACCCAAGACCATTCAGGCTTGGGTCCCCCAATCTAACTAATTTCTGTTGGTTTGTGCAGGAGGCTAAGGAGGATTATCAACTTGTGGTATGTTGATAGTGGCTGCTCCAGGCACATGACGGGGGATGCGAGATTGTTGATTGAGTTTGAAAATATAGATGGTGGATATGTGAATTTTGCCGGTGATAAAGGAGGTCACATTATGGGTCGAGGAAAAGTAACCAATGGGAAGATCATACTGGACAAAGTGAACTATGTAAAGCAGCTGAAGCATAATCTAATGAGTGTGTCACAAGTCTGCAACAAGGGTCACTCGGTCCATTTTACTAAGTCTGAAGCTTTGGTGTTGAAACCGGGTTTGGTGATACCAGACAATTAGATCGGTGATGAGAGCGCCTAGGAGGAATGACACTTATGTCATGGATATGGGTGCTAAAGATTCTTCCACTGTGGTGGCGTGTTTGTTGTCAAAAGCATCTAAGGCTGAATCAATGTTGTGGCATAGACGCATGGCCCACATCCACTACCGAAAAATGAATTACATTATTAAAAATGGTTTAGTGGAAGGGGTGCCAATGCAGAGGTTTCATGTGGAAGATAAATGTCTTCCATGTCAAAAGAGAAAACAACAGAAGACACCTCACAAGTCTAAAACAGTGAATTCCATATATGCTCCTTATCAATTACTTCACATGGATCTTTTCGGTCCAGTAAGGAGCATATGTGGAAAGTACTATTGTCTTGTTGTCACATATGATTACTCACATTATTCATGGGTTTTCTTTTTAGGTATAAAGGATGAGACAACTGAGTTGCTGATAGATTTTCTTACAAAATTAGAGAATGTCCATGAAGCACGCATCAAGAGGATAAGGAGTGATAATGGCACGGAGTTCAAGAATCGGATTCTGGATCTCTATTGTCTGCGAAAGGGAATTGAACATCAATACTCTGCTCCCTATACACCTCAACAGAATGGAGTTGCTGAGAGGAAGAACATGACATTGATTGAAGCCGCTAGGACTATGCTGTCTAAATCCAAGCTTCCAGCTCTTTTCTGGGGAGAAGCTGTGAACACAGCTTGTTATGTCCTAAACAAAGTGTTAACTGTTAAATGTTTTAACAAAACATGTCATGAACTTATGTTTAACAAGAAACCAAATTTGAAGGGCTTTGAACCATTTGGATTACCCTGCACAATTGTGAAAAACAAAGATAAACAAAAATTCGGTGAAGTAGCTGATGATGGATACTTTCTAGGTTATGTACCTTGCACACCGAATATAGAAATCACTTCATATACGCATCAACAATCATCGAGTGGTCCTGCTATATTATATGATTATGATAGTGTGTTTAAATCATTTAATATTCCTGAGTTTTCCAATGCAGATGAGTCTCGGTTGATCCAAACAGTGATTAGTGAGGATGAAGAGGGTGACTTTATGCCGTGATCGAGTATTTCGATGACAGATGTTCCAGAAACTTCCTCAAATGCAAATGCAGATGCAACGGGTTCAAGTGATAGTGAGTCTGAACCTATTCAGGGGGAGGATTTCACTAATCTGTTTGCAAATCAGAATATTTAGGGTGAGGTTGGATCTAATCTGGGTGAAAATTTTGAAGTTGATACCATTGCTACTACACGAGCAAACATAGATCACCCAGTTGAGAACATTATAGGTGATGTGCTGTAGGTGTTTAGACGAGAAGAGGTGTCATTGAAGGTTCCTGTCAGTTTGTTTCAATTGAGAAAATGGGAATTATCAATGAGTGCTTGTACAGTTGCTTTATTGCCCAAGAGTAGCCGAAGAATATGCATATGGCTCTAAAATATAATTCATGGGTTGAAGCGATGCAAGAGGAACTAGCTCAGTGATCTACCAGAAGGAGAGAAGGAAATAGGCACTAAGTGGGTGTTTAAGTGCAAGAAAGATGATCGAGGGATTGTTATGAGGAACACGGCTCGATTAGTTATGAAGGGATTCAATCAACAAGAAAGGATACACTATAATGAAGTGTTTGCATCAGTGGCAAGGTTGGAAGCAATTCGTTTGTTCCTAGCCTTCGCATCATTCAAGGGCTTCAAAGTTTACCAACTAGACATGAAGAGTGCGTTTCTTTACGGGAAAGTCCAAGAAGTGGTGTATGTCTCACAACCAGATGGGTTCACTGATCCAGATTATCAAGTTCGAGTTTATAAGCTGAATAAGTCTTTGTATGGATTACATCAGGCACCGAGGGCGTGGTATGAGACACAGTCAAAACATTTGTTGAAGAATGGATTTGAAAGAGGTCAGATTGACAGTACACTATTCATTAAGAGGAAGAAGGAAGATTTTCTGCTGGTACAAGTATACGTGGATGATATCATTTTTGGTTCATCTGATGAGAGCATGTGTCATGAGTTTGAAGAGGTAATGAAGAGCACGTTTGAGATGAGTGCGATGGGTGACCTATCCTACTTTCTGGGTTTGCAAGTTGAACAGAAGAAGGATGGGATGTTTATAGATCAGACAAAGTATGTGTATGATATTTTGGCTCGTTTCAAAATCGAGGATTGTGCTACTTTCAACACACCCATCCGCGAGAATCACAATCTTGGTCCAGATCATGAGAGTGTGGAGGATGTTGATCCAACTCAATATAGGGCTATGATTGGTCATCTTATGTACTTAACTGCTTCTCAACCAGACATCATGTTCGTAGTGTGCCTTTGTGCCAGATATCAAGCGAATCCAAAGGAGTCACACATGAAGGCAGTGAAGCGTATTCTACGTTACTTGAAGGGGAAACCTAAACTTGGGTTGTGCTATCCTGCTGATAGTGATTTGAAGTTTGTTGCTTACACTGGTTCAGACTTTGGAGGATGTAAATCGACCAGAAAATCTACCACAGGTGGTTGCCAGTTCTTAGGAGGCAGGATAGTTTCTTGGCAATGCAAGAAGGAGTCTTGCGTTTCTACCTCTACGTGTGAAGCTGAATATATTGCTGCGGGTAGCTGTTGCTCTCAGGTTCTCTGGATATAACAGCGGATGCGCGATTACGGTTTGAATTTCACTCGTACTCCTATTATGATAGAAAATAATGCCACTATTTCAATCACAAACAATCCCGTTAAGCAGAGTAGAACAAAACTTATTGACATTCGTCATCATTTTATACGGGATTGTGCTGAAAAGCGAATGATTGAACTTCACAGAGTCGAAACATTAGATAACCTTGCAGATCTTTACACAAAAGCGTTTGAGAGGGCTCGTTTTGAACATCTTGTCGAACTCAACGGGATGAGGAATCCTGAATAACCAGTTTGTCATAAGAATTTTGTAAATATTTTATTGCTTTCTTAATAATAAAAAACATAAAAAATAGAAAATCATAAAAAAATAGAAAATAAAAAATGAGTTGTCACTATGTGAAAAAGAAGAAATGATAGTACATCAGCAAGTTAGACTGTCACATTGAAATTGAATTTAAAATGCATTAGTGTGATAGCAGCTTCATCATATGATGTACTAGTAGGCAAAAGGCATGAAATAATTAACTTACCAACATGATATAAACTTAACGAACTGAATATGAGTGGGTAACATATCAGTGGTGTATGATTTTATAACCTTAAATCTTGCGTTGATAGATTGCCAAAATCTGATGTTTTGGGTCTTTATACTGTTATTTCATCCGGGATATCCTAGTTCCTTCTGTTGCATCCAGATATATGCTGACCTAGGCACAACCCGGATATGTTAAAAGAACTAAAGTGCCAGAAACCCAGATATGAAGAAGCTCTCCTAGAGAGTCATTCAAATGTGCAATATGCATATATCGTACCAAAATCTGTGGTATTTGTCCTAACCCTCGTTATATGTTGGTCTCTTTGCTGTATGGAAGTACTGACCTGATCACCAATATCTAATGTTGTAATACAAAAGAATGAATTTCGGTATACTCACCTACTACGATGAATCTTTGTGCATACCTTGATCGTGGGAGTGTGTCCTGAAGTGGGACACACTAGTATAATCAGTATAATATTACCTTAACGTATCACACGGAAAGGGAACTTGATATGTTCGTGCATTTTGTTTAAGTGGACAGACATACTTGTAATCGTCTTGGTCTGCTTTTCACAAAAATTACTTTAAGAATTATCTGATAGTGTGAAAACAGTTTGATTTTGCTGATATGATCTTCTTCCCAGTGATTCTCACAAAAAAAAAGTGTTTATTACTTTGTTATTTGCTTTTAGAAAATATAAAAATCCACAAATATTGTCTTTTTTGTTAAAATTCTTAGTGTACGGAAAATGGTTGTTCTTGGAGGAATTGTTACGACAGGGGGAGACGATGTTAGATGATGAGTTTCAAAATTTTAAACCTTGCAGGTTATAGCGTGTTGGAAAAAAATTGTTTGAGTGTTGTGTTGAATTGGAAATTGCTTAATCTGTAATACAGTTTTACCATCTCTTGATTAATAATAATTTGTTTTAACGATGTTGGAAAATTCTTATGGTTTCTCGAGATGTTTGTTTTATAGTATACAGATTGTGGCAGTGTGTTGATGAGAAGTTGATGTGAAGAGATGAGGAGTTTTTGTTGCTTCTTGGTAGAACCTCCTATCTACAATGCAGAATGGATGCTGTGAAGACTTACTTAGGAGTTTGGTGATTGGATGCATCAGCTTAGGGGGAGTCTGTTTGTTACAATTGTGAAAAATCTCGGTAAACTTTGCTTGGTACAAGTCCGTGGTAGTCGGACGTGATATGTGTATCATGATATGGTTGTGATTATGTGTTATGATACGAATTTGGAACATGTTACACCGACCATAATAGGAGTATATGCAAAGTAATGACCAAAAACATTAAACTGACGCTATGCGTCACCTACATGGCAAGATAAAGTCGTGATTGGATTGACGACTCTGGGAATAGGTATTAGTAAACATGCATGACTTGTGTGCTATGCTAAACGATATATGTTATGCCTCGGAGGAATCCGAGAGCACGTCATGGTTAACATGACACTATTAAGAACCAACGAGGTGAGGTTGATGTCCTTAGCCTTTAACAATGTGTTAAACGGGGACTTGACGTTTAACAACGCATTAAACATTTGACGATGATTATTAGGCCAACGGTAAGGCTATTTAAGATTCTAAGTTCACGAAACATCTTAGTTACGAGCCATAGACTATGACCTAAGGATTGTAGACAATCGGCACGCAAAACGAGGAATTTCCGGTGAA
The DNA here is from genome assembly GCA_947069175.1 of Scalesia atractyloides. Taxonomy (NCBI): domain Eukaryota; kingdom Viridiplantae; phylum Streptophyta; class Magnoliopsida; order Asterales; family Asteraceae; genus Scalesia; species Scalesia atractyloides. The sequence continues at coordinate 44,054,710 of CAMTDV010000006.1, forward strand.
GGAAACACCTTTGTTTGGAATCAATGAAAGATAACCAAACATGCAAGGAACGGTCAATCAAGCCTAAAAACACTTAAACGGCCCTAATACGAGGCCATTATGATTAAAACGTATCTGGGTTCGGATTTCAAGACGGTTATGCATAATTTTTAAAACCGAGTGTGTTGACACTAAGAACGCGAGAAACGGAGTCCGTTTTGCAAATCGGGTACGCGTCTGAGACTCGAAAACAAACCTAAACGCGTCACCGAAGATAAACATCATCTTTTAACACGTAAAGACGAAGCACGACAAAGCGAGGGTGGGTTAGGGGCACCCCACCTTATTATATAAAAGTTTTTTTCTTTATTTTTTTCAACCAAAACCTGCCTTCAAGCTCAAGAACACAGCTGAGTATCATCCTAATTCAGCAAATTTGAAGGTAATTTTCAAGATTTATAAGGTTTTGATTAAGATTTCTTGAATAAACATGATTTAGACCAAGAAAATCCTTTTTAATCCATGTTTATGGATGAGTTAGCAAGGGTTCTTGGCTGAATAAGAACACCTTGTGAATTCCCTGGTGTTCTATGGAAGCCATGATCATAAATCTTTGGGTTTTGATACACTAATCAACACCTATTCGACCAAAAACAAGTAATAATGTTCTAAACCGAAAAACAATGAAACAAGGCTTGATTGACTTGGGTTATGGCATGGTTGGATTTTTCTTGGTATATAGGTACTGAATATGGCTCACGCCCACTTCTGGACTCAAGAAAAACACTTGGAATCAAAGGAATCGCTAGGTATATCACCCGAAACTCGAATCTAGAATAGGCAGAATATTGTTTGGACCATAACTTGGTCCGTGGGTATTGGATTGAGCTGAAACTTGGTGTGCTGATGTAGGGTATTGAGAGGAAGGTCCACGTAAAATTTTATAGTTTTTTGAATTTTCTATAATGTTTGGTGAATTTTTGACTCTTTTACCAACATAATTTCGGAAAAATTATCAAACGAATTCAATAAATCACCAAATTTTATAGAGACACTAAGGAACATATGGGGAATGTTATGGGAAAATTCTGATTCCATTGGTTGAGTTTTGAGTTAGGTTAAAAATCCGTGTTTTTGCCAGTTTTCGGTAGCCGGGAAAGCACCGAAACGAAATCGGAAAAATATCGAAATTTTTGGAGAAGTTCCTAGATATGTAAAAGGTGTTCTGGAATCTTTTTGGAATTTGTGGACCATTTATTCTAATTAATATTAATTATTTGATTAAATATTGGTTTATGAATAATTTATTTAAATAGTTAAAATGCCAAAATAAACTTCCAAAAATTTTCGTCAAAATCTATAGATTGTTACTGAGTTATATAAAAGTTTACAAATTTTTATTCAAATTATAGATTAAATGGGAATTTATGGAATTGAAAATGAGTTATTTTAAATCAATTTCGGCGGTTTACCGTATAACGAACCCGACGGAACTGGGAACTGACCCAACCCAACAAATACTATAATTGGAACAGCAGGAGTATTCCGGGAGATTCCCGGGCAAATGGGGCACTATGAGTGTGTCATAAGACAGTTCGGGGAATTCCCGACGGTGAAAATGGAAACTTAAAATTGGGCAACTTAGACTACCCAAACACTCAAACTCTCTTGATGAAAAGTTAATCATTCTTAAATAACCATGTGTTGACACTATTGGTATTCCCGTACCATTATCCGTACACGTTAAACTACTGACTTTGGCTGGAACGCGAAACGGTGCCCGAAAGCCAAACTGAAAACTAATACTACCCTGACGTCCATCACCATACCAGTCTCCTATAGACTCGATCCAGAGTAACAACTCCTGAACAGATCCAAGTTATAACCATTACCAACTTAGATACTGATCTGAGTCCATACTTGCATGTGTGTTATTAAAGTTGATCTAGTTGCTTGATCACTCGTGTGTTGAGACAACTACTCGCACTGTGAGTTTTCACTTCCCCACGTTTGAATTGTTTTACTGTTTTCTGGGGACTTGCATGTTAAAAACTGTGTTGATTACACCAAGTTGGGAGTGAGTTTTCACTTCCCCACTTTTGAATTGTTTTACTGTTTTCTGGGGACTTGCATGTTAAAAACTGTGTTGATTACACCAAGTTGGGAGTGAGTTTTCACTTCCCCGCGTTTGAATTGTTTTATTGTTTTCTGGGGACTTGCATGTTAAAAAATGTGTTGATTACACCAAGATGGTAGTGAGTTTCACTCCACCACTTTTAAATGATGTTACTGTTTTCTGAGGTGATTTGCATGTTACAAAACTGTGTTAATTGCACCAACTTGTGATGATGTAAATTTTATAACACACGGTCTGGCAAGCAGGTGTCTGTTATGACACGGTTCGGCGAGCCGCAGGTTCTTGTTGTAACACGGTTCGGCAAGCTGCAGGTGTCTGTTATGACACGGTTCGGCGAGCTGCAGTGTTTGTCGTAACACGGTTTGCTAGCTGAAGGTGTTTGTGGTGATAAATCTTTGACTAAGACTGTGACCAGTGCAATTAAACTTGTTAACACATATTGTTACACAACAACTAAACCCGTGGAACTCACGCAGCGTTTAGCTGACCTTTTTAAACCTAACATGCATTTCAGGTAACTTGAGATTGGTGTGACCCGTGTATGTTATTCAAGACGTGTTTATAGCCGAATGCTGATATAGATGCATGCAGCTTAGAAGACTTATGTGGTTCATGGGAACACGCTGTTGTAACATACATGTAATATGTACTCAACATTTCGTAAATAATAAAATGTACTGTCTTTATAAACAATGTGCTTGTACCATAGGTGTCTGTTGCATCCCGTATTTTTCCTTCCGCTGCAAGTAGGGGTGTGATAGAAGATGGTATCGGAGCCATTGGTTATAGAGAATTAGGTGCCTTTAAGGAAACCTAGACTAAACTACAGGCTCGGACATTAGTGGACATCATTGGAAAAATTAACCTCCACTAAAGGTACTTAGTGAACACTGTAAAGTATCCTATTTGCAAGTACCAGGATGGCCTTGTGAGGCAAGTGGGTTATTATGGTCCAGAACGTAACAGACTTGCTCATACGAGGCAGTGTTGGGAAAGCCGCGGTAATAAACACACTTAAATACGTGGAATGATACATACGTGTACCAAGGTGATAGTGTGTGAATGTTTGTGCGTGAATTGATACATGAATTGGAATTGGTGGATAGTGCGTTACTACATATTCCTTTGGGATAGGCAGAAAAATGGTATTACAGTGCACTCCACATTCCTATTGACCACTTGTTTAATATACCCTAGAGTTGGATTCATATCACTCCCACAGTTGTTACTTATACTTTATGATGTGAGAGCCCAAGCTTTTATTACGATACGATCTCACCAACTCAATCCTTATAAGTATTATAACGACGATTGCATACCAGAATGGTATTTAAAAAGAACATAGATACATAAAGAACGTGTGGGTCGTTCTAATAGACTGGGAGGATGTGTACGGATCCTTATTCCACTTCTCGTTGTTTCACATTCGATTGTTATACAATCACAGAGTTCAAACATTTTACGAAACTTTTCATCCTTGAATCCACAATTCATTTGATTGTCCGATGGATTCCACTTTTGCTTACAATATTGGCTTTAGCTTTCACGTCAGGTGATACTATGATACTCAATGGTATTCCTTAGCACAAGTTTTGATATATGTTATACCTGATTATGACGATCTCTGGGTCATGGAGATGGCATGGAGTGCGTGAATAAATTACCCTTCCTGTTGTCATTTGAGTCCTTGGGATATAAGCTTGTGATGGTACAATTCCTTTGAAATGCTTTGCGTGGTGGAACATCGTTTCGTGTGACCATCGGTTACATTGTGTTCTATTACGATTATTGATTGTTTCGAATTTCAGTTGGCTAGTCGCGAAGAGTAGTATTAGGCCGAATATCTTGGTGAACGGAATGTTGATCAGGTATATGGGTGTGGTGGATACGCTGCGGTACTTCCTATATATAAACACCCGGCTACATGATCAAGGTACCGTTACTCAGGGCAAACGGACTTCATGTTGCGATTCGTTCGGTTATGTCGGACGCTGTTGCGCTATCATTTGCGCGATTACCGCCTCGGTCCTTTGTGATGAGCGTTTGGGGGCCATTCTATTATAAACAATACTTATATACATGTATCAATGTCACGTATTCAATCATACCATATCACACAATTTCGTCGCACGCATGAGTCCACAACCTGTATAACCAACATCATTATCATGTATGTAATATATCCGTCATCATACCACTGTTAAAATTGTACTTAGACTTAACCCAAAAAGGGCCAGTGCTTAAATGTACGGTCAAAGCATGTCACTGGAGTGACGTATATACGCCATACTATGAAAAGCACGAACTACCATGCATGAAGGAACACAGTCAAAACCAAACTCTCTTTGAAATAGGAATAGTCACGAGTTGTCCGAATATCGTAATTGGTGTCTTTTGTGCGCTGAACCCACTTGGGGGAAAGCTAAACCAGAAATCTAGTAGTCCCGATCATTCCAGATGAAGGGACTTGTGAATCTTCCAAATACATCCCTCGGATATCATCTCCATCCAGAGGGGGATTCCTTTGATAAGCACGTATTATATACTTAAAATAAGAATAAGACTTCGATGCTGTAACTAATTCTCCTCAAACTTGGAGAGAGTTACTTAACATACGATACAAACTGTAATACCTTGATTTGTGATACCAAGTCAAACCCAATGACCAAAGTGTAAATCAGTGCTTGGTTGGATGCACCGACTGGATGTGAAATGGCATTCATAACCTTTATTCGTATCCTAGCCGTCAGAGTGCTAGGCTTACCTCGATTGATTACGGTTTTCATTCAGCCTTCTTGAAGCTGCTTTTGTTATTTCAAGAGATTACCGAGCGATGATGGATCTACGTTACTGCATTTCCCAGCAGTCCGTATTCCTTCTCTGCCCTATTGAGAAACAGAACTGACTAATCCTACGACAAAGGGTCGAGAAACTTAACGACCCTAGTCTTGACCAACTATGGGGCCAAATCTTCCTTTGTTGTTCACATTATTACGGTTATGAGGCTAACGGGAAAATCATATTTAATTGTCAATGGTCCCTATCGGAATTAGGGTGACTATGGATTTGGACACCAATCCATGGTATCATAAAACCACACGATTTTTCCCTAATCTAAACCAAGATAGTTTAGCATGAACGAACACGAAAAAGCCCTTACATTTAAGCGGTGATTCAATTGGCGGAGGTGCCAAGATGGGAAGGCATTATATATTTCTATACTCATGTACAGTTCAGATCATACCAAGTCTGAATTTGACTAAAAAAACCATGAGACCGAGACGGTCAAGTGGTGATTAACCACCTTGTGAATAGTATGGGCTATATCCGCCTATGCATTAGGTAATCTTTCGAGAACATGATGGGAAATGATTACTTCTCATTGTCTCCATTAACGACATCCTTATGAAATGTTAGTCCAGCGTGGCTATGTTCCTACCCTGCGAGGGGTACTCCGTTGATGGGGAATCTTGATTCAATGACTCGTTACTTAGTCATCTTTTACAAAATTACCTGTACATCTACGATAAAATCTGGTCCCACGTGTAGGGGCATCATGGTGATACTTGTGGTCACTAGACACTCGTCACACCTCAAATATGTCTATGTAAGAGTAGCGTTCTAGAGGTGGTGTTACATGAGTGAAAACCGCATTGGGTACACACTCTACCATTCCCGGTATAGGGGAATTTTTATACGATTTCTCCCGGAAAATCACATTGAAGTTATCGAAGCTACTTAGTTGTTTCCTTCTGGAGAAGACATAAATAGTTGTACAACAGCTAGAGCCAAGCTCCCAAACTTAACGCAAACTGGAAGTATTATTATAGAAATTTCATATCTTTATGACGTAATCCAACTACTGGTGACTAGCGCGAGCACACCACTGAGGTAAGTGTGCAGATTCGTTATTACTCGTGTACATGCTCGCCTTATGAAAGCCTTAGGCTCTTAAAAGCCTTTCTCTTTCCTGTTCTCTACCATAAGCAGGGACTCTCGTGGTTGGTTAGTATTAGCCGAAGATATGCTCGTACACGACAACGAGGGAAGATTGTCGCGCACCACTCGGTGAGACCAAATTTATTCCCTTAACACAAACATGCGGAGCATGATGCTCACCATTACGACGTTCGCAATGAACCCTGGGAGAGTACCTGTCACACCCCAACCGATGGCGGAAAAATCGGGATGAGACGAACAAATTGCTCAAAACGTCATAACACTACTTTGCGATAATAATTTAATCATAATAATTCCATTGATAACAAAATATTGAAATACATTGTTCAAAAATCAAAATACGACAAGTTCAAATAGCATAATTGACATAAACGAAATACAATGATCAAAATTTAGGTGAGTATCTAGTCCACCCTAATTGCATTTCTTCATATCATCAACTTAGTTTCCTGCAACATGTATTAAAATAATATATATCAACAATAATGTTGGCGAGCATACAAGTTTAATACTTAGTATAATAAAGAAATATTTGACTCATATCCATCATGATAACATTGTAAATAAGTAAAATTGGGCATGCTAAACATGTGATAATATATGTCAATCCATAGTCTAACGCAATATTGATTACTCATTCTTTGTCAAAACAACGAGAGTGTAACATAGTTTACTTAACAATTACCACTAGTTTAGGGGCGGTGCGTTAATCCTATAACGCTATAAATTGTTAAGGTAGGCTAGCAAGGTTAATGAGCATATACACAAGTCTAACATAGCATGAAAATATGGGCATATAAACAAGTGTCATGATGTGTAAGGATAGAGTATAAAGTAAACAAGTTTGTGTCATTTGTGAATTTGTACATGTTGCACCCAAAGTGTGAAAATAGGAAAATGGGATCGAGTATACTCACGGTTTTGCAAGCTAAATCCAACTTTAATCTCGAGAGTGTGGTAGGTTGATTATCTTGGAGCACCTTGCCCTTCTACAAGAAGTAACGAAGGTGTATGAGTATTGGGAGTTAACGGGAGATTATGGATTCGGAAGTGAATAACGTAAAAATAGTATTATGAAAATAATCATCTTGTACTCATGAAACTTGTTCTTGACACTATAGAAACCACAAGGGTTTGGTATGTTTTTATGGATTCGAAGACCCATTAGAATCGTAACAAGTGTATGGTCTTTAGATGATGTAACTAGTTTCTTAACAAGTAACTATGGAGTTATTATTAAGTCTTTATCACATGTGTATATATATATATATATATATATATATATATATATATATATACATATAATATACTTAGTTTAGGTACTTCAAATCATAAATCAAGCATGAGGTAGGAGATCAAAGTCTCCATTTAGGCACCTCTAGTGTCACGGATATCATGAGGAGGTAGGAAGAACAAGCTTCCATTTAGGTACCTCTAATGTTCACCACTACACTTGTGTTATAAACACAAGGAGGGTCAAGAACTAAGTAATAACAACAACTAATCTAATGTAAAACATTAAGTAGTGTGTAGATTCAAGATGAGTTTCCAAGGCTAGACCATCTTCACACATGCACAAGTTGAACTTGGACACTACTTGTGGGTGTAAACCCAAGTTGAAAACAGAAAGTTTGTGAGGTTTTCACCTCTAGTTTGACATGTCTCAACCTTGTTTTAAGCCTAACCAACCACTAATAGTGTTGTAAGCATTCGGATATAGGTTTGAGATGAGATAACTCAAGTTTGAACAAGTTTTAATGAAAATAAAAACAAACAGTCCACTTTGGAGCCATTTTCGTGACATTCCAGGGTCTGATTTTCCAAGGAAAACCATTGGAGATGTGCACAAGGTCAAACTAAGCAAGTGGGAAAAAGAATGGAATGATTTTGTTAAGAAATGAGTGAGTTATGCTCACTTTTGTGAAAGATGAACTTTCTGCCCGAACTTGCAATTAGCAGCTGATTATGGAGGATTTGGGAGTGATATGGATGATTAGAAAAGTGTGAAATAGTTGGAAGAGGTGTGGGATTTATAGGGAAGTGATTAGGGTTGAGTTAGGTGAGTTATAATGGGGTTTGGAGGCCATTGGATGAGAAGAAAGTGTGTGGATTCATGCAAAATCGCGGTTGATTCAAAGTTCCCCCGTCAGGTCCCCATACGGACCGTAAGGCGGTTTTAGGGATATCTTCTTCGAGGACTCGAAGTTGATCGTAACCGGAATGAAGGTCGATCTTGGAAAAGCAAGTTGCGCCTTGAAGTTGATCAAAGAGGTCATCGATGTGGGGAAGAGGATAGCGGTTTTTGATGGTGAGTTGTTGAGTTCGCGATAATCGATACACATCCGAAACGAACCATCCTTCTTCTTGACGAATAAAATGGGAGCGCCCCAAGGAGAAGTACTGGGCGTATAAAGCCTTTATCAAGAAGTTCTTGAAGTTGGCTAGATAGCTCTTGCATTTCCGAGGGTGCTAGGCGATAAGGAGACTTGGCAACAGGCGTAGCGCCAGGAATGAGATCGATACAGAAATCAACTGAACGAGGAGGAGGTGGACCAGGAAGGTCTTCGGGGAAAACGTCGGGAAAATCACACACCATTGGAACATCACTTACGTCCTTTCCCTTGCCCTTTTCTTCCACAATGTGGGCTAAAAAGGCAAAGTACTCCTTACATAAGTACTTGTTCTCTTGGGTGCATGACATGAGTTTGAGACCTTTTTGAGGGTCTTTCTCTATAGACGTGCAAAGTGTCACCGGACGGAAGAGGCAATCGAACAAACTTTTCGTGACAAGTGATTTCAGCATGGTTCTTATGAAGCCAATCCATACCTACTATTATGAGATCGATAGAGAACACATGATTATTGAGGGTGAGAAAACAATCGCGAAGGACAAAGTTGACGGTGATGGACTTGCCATTGGCAACTTCGACGGTGAAAGATTTTGGAAGATTAGAACGTGCACAATTTAACATTGGTTCAAATTCTATGGATACAAAACTTTTATCTGCACCAGTATCAAATAGTGAAGAAGCATATAAGCCATTGACAAGGAACGTATCGTTCACGACTTTATTGTCGTGTTGTGCTTGTTTCACGTTGATGTTGAAAGCGTGGCCACGAGGAGCTTGTTGTTGCTGCTCTTGGTTTAACTGAGGACATTGGGGACGGAGGTGATTTGGATCATCGCACTTGAAGCAAGCTCGGACATTGTTGGCGGGTGCATGACGGTTTTGATTTTGGGGAGGTTGCTGGTTTTGGTTGCCTTGTGGTGCAGGACCACTTCGGCAAGCGGTAGTCACATGACCAAACCGATTGCAATTTGTGCAATGGCGGCAAGCGATGTTGGTTGGGTGGTGATGATGGCATATAGTACATTTGGGATGATTCCTAGTGTATGGCTTTCTTGCGGGTTCTTGAGAGGGATTTGAGTTTGCAGCTGGTGTGATCGCGTTGCAACTTTGGTTTTGGAACTTTCGTTTCTTGCCATTGTTGCTTCGTGATTGGCTTTTGGGTTCATTAGGTTCGGTGGTGGCTTCGTTGGCAGATTTGGTTGAGCTGGAAGGTTTGGTTTATCACGAACACGGTTATCATTGATCTCGATAGCGAGACGGTAAACATGGTCAAGGTTATCGGGGCTGGTGGCTTGAATGGCATCACGTATGGCAGGAGGAAGGCCGTTGAGGTATTTCCTAATAGCACGTGCAGGCGTGTTCACGAGGTGGGGAACGATGATGCTTAATTGTTTGAAGCGGGTGGTGTAACAAAGGTTATCGTCACCCACTTGCCTGAGGTGCCAAAATTCATTCTCAAGCTTTTCTTGTTCATGGGGAGGACAAAACTCCAACATCATCTCCCTAACCTCGATCCAAGGTAGGGCATAGGCTACTTCATTGGAGCGGATGTTACGCTCGTTCGTCCACCACTCGAGAGCTCGAGCCTGTAAGACACCCGTTGCGCTTCGGGTTTTGAGGTGCTCAGGACAATCACTGTTGATGAATGTCACTTCGATGCTCTCAAACCATTCGAGCATAGCAGTGACACCCTCGTTGCCAGTGAATGGCCTAGGGTTACAAGCGATGAAGTGCTTGTAGTTGAAAGAGGTAGGCCTAGGTTGGCCGACTTTGGAGTTGACAGACGAGTTGGCGGTAGTAGCAGTAACCTTGCTCACAATGTCGGGAATGACTTGAGCCATTTTCTTCGCCATGAACGCAAGCAATTCCTTCTTGCTAGCGCTTGACTTTGAGCACTTCTTGGAGTTGGAAAGACGGTTGGAAGACATCTACAAAGTTGATGGTAAGAGATGAGACTTAATCATAATGTTTTTGAGAAAAGACATTTTGCATAATTTAGCATGTAACATGTAGCACATAGTTTCAAATAGTTTACATTGGAAAAATAAGAGTTCACATAGTATAATCACAAATATTGACATGAAAGAGTGTAAATTTAGTTTGTCCACGAAGGATTATTATTGTTCGAGATTGCGAGATAAGTGCAACTTGTGTAAATGAATCGAAGCTAGTAACGTTCAAGGTATAAAACACATTGAAATTGAATTAGCATAAAAGATAGGCTCAATAAAACATTGGAATGTTTCGGGTAGAGAAACGTCGACTATTCCAAAGTGGATCGAAAGTTCTTTCGAGTTAGAGAACATGCTTTGGCCTAATAGGTGGAATACTCTCATCGAGGAGCGACTAACGGTATTCACCCTTCCAGTTACTGCATGTCTCTAGTCGATCGAAAATTCAAGACTTTGGCGAGATTGAAAATCAAGGAATGGGACTAGTTAACAAGGTGCGGGTTTCACCCCTAACTTGATAACATCGTACCCTAATGTGGTTGGTACTTACCAAACGAGGAGCGAATTCCGACTCGTTGATAAGGGTCCACTAGAGTTTGAAATGGAAGTTCCCATCAAGATGTGGATATCACTCCTAGCTTGATGGTGTACTTCGTGCAAAATAGAATACGCGGATTGAGGGATTTCACCAAAAATTGCGGGCCATTGGGCCTATCTTGGTGCAAATCGTCTCGTTGATGTAACAAGAGTGTCTTCAAATGTGTAATTTGTGTAAGATGTCTTAGGAAAGACATATTGCAATATTTAGACAAAAGAAGAGATAGAAGCAATGTAGGAAGAATTAACATTTTAAGCATGAATAAAGAATGGTAAAAAATCGGACACCTAAACTATAGACTAGGCCAAGAGAATGTCAATTTTCCTAATTCCCTATAGTTATGGCTCTGATACCAATCTGTCACACCCCAACCGATGGCGGAAACATCGGGATGAGACGAACAAATTGCTCAAAACGTCATAACACTACTTTGCAACAATAATTTAATCATAATAATTCCATTGATAACAAATATTGCAATACATTGTTCAAAAATCAAAATACGACAAGTTCAAATAGCATAATGGACATAAACGAAATACAATGATCAAAATTTAGGGGAGTATCTGGTCCACCCTAATTGCATTTCTTCATATCATCAACTTAGTTTCCTGCAACATGTGTTAAAATAAATTAAAAATCAACAATAATGTTGGCGAGTATACAAGTTTAATACTTAGCATAATAAAGAAATATTTGACTCATATCCATCAAGATAACATTGTAAATAAGTAAAATTGGGCATGCTAAACATGTGATAATATATGTCAATCCATAGTCTAACGCAATATTGATTACTCATTCTTTGTCAAAACAACGAGAGTGTAACATAGTTTACTTAATTACCACTAGTTTATGGGCGGTGCGTTAATCTTATAGTGCTATAAATTGTTAAGGTAGGCTAGCAAGGTTAATGAGCATATACACAAGTCTAACATAGCATGCAAATATGGGCATATAAATGAGTTTCATGATATGTTAGGATAGAGTATAAAGTAAACAAGTTTGTGTCATTTGTGAATTTGTACATGTTGCACCCAAAGTGTGAAAATAGGAAAATGGGATGGAGTATACTCATGGTTTTGCAAGCTAAATCCGACTTGAATCCCAAGAGTGTGGTAGGTTGATTATCTTGGAGCACCTTGCCCTTCTACAAGAAGTAACGAAGGTGTATGAGTATTGGGAGTTAACGAGAGATTATGGATTCAGAATGTAAATAACGTAAAAATAGTATTATGAAAATAATCATCTTGTACTCATGACACTTGTTCTTGACACTATAGAAACCACAAGGGTTTGGTGTGTTTTCATGGATTCGAAGACCCACTAGAATTGTAACAAGTGTATGGTCTTTAGATGATGTAACTAGTTTCTTAACAAGTAACTATGGAGTTATTATTAAGTCTTTGTAACATGTATATATATATATATATAATATACTTAGTTTAGGTACTTCAAATCATAAATCAAGCATGAGGTAGGAGATCAAAGTCTCCATTTAGGCACCTTTAGTGTCATGGATATCATGTAGGAGGTAGGAAGAACAAGCTTCCATTTAGGTACCTCTAATGTTCACCACTACACTTGTGTTATAAACACAAGGAGGGTCTAGAACTAGTAATAACAACAAATAATCTAATGTAAAACATCAAGTAGTGTGTGGATTCAAGATGGGTTGCCAAGGCTAGACCATCTTCACACATGCACAAGTTGAACTTGAACACTACTTGTGGGTGTAAACCCAAGTTGAAAACAGAAAGTTTATGAGGTTTTCACCTCTAGTTTGACATGTCTCAACCTTTTTTTTAAGCCTAACCAACCACTAATAGTGTTGTAAGCATTCATACATAGGTTTGAGATGAGATAACTCAAGTTTGAACAAGTTTAAACAAGTTTTGATGAAAACAAAAACAAACAGTCCACTTTGGAGCCATTTTCGTGACATTCCAGGGTCTGATTTTCCAAGGAAAACCATTGGAGATGTGCACAAGGTCAAACCAAGCAAGTAGGAAAAAGAATGGAGTGATTTCGTTAAGAAATGAGTGAGTTATGCTCACTTTTGTGAAAGATAAACTTTCTACCCGAACTTGCTATTAGCAGCTTATTATGGAGGATTTGGGAGTGATATGGATGATTAGAAAAGTGTGAAATGCTTGGAAGAGGTGTGGGATTTATAGGGAAGTGATTAGGGTTGAGTTAGGTGAGTTATAATGGGGTTTGGAGGCCATTGGAGGAGAAGAAAGTGTGTGGATTCATGCAAAATCATGGCTGATTCAAAGTTCCCCCGTCAGGTCCCCTTACGGACCGTAAGGGGGGATCCTTGCAGTCCGTAAGGCTTGGTCAGGATTCAAAAGTTCCCCCGTCAGGTTCCCTTACGGACCGTAAGGGGGGATCCATCAGGAGCCAAACCTTTTTATTTTTTTTGTTGTTTGATAACATACTTAAATGTTATAACTTGCTATTTTATGAGTAAATAAAGGTTTCTAAGCATAAATAACAAGTGTCAAAGGTTCCATATGTATAAACTGAATAAGATTAAGTATAAATATCGCGTATAAGTTTTGTATTTCAGCATGTAAGTCACATATTGTAAGTTTATCAAACGTTTGCATGTATTGTGGATCAAGTAGCATATATGTAGACACAAATGAGTTTAACATGATTAAAATAGACCATGATTAAAATAGAAAATGATTAGAACATGCGTTTCATTATGATTCAAGTCTCGGATTATTGATTACAACGGAAAGATGAATACAAATGATTACAAGGGTTTCCAAAAATAGAAATACAACATGAACTTTCCAAATATAGAAAGTTTGAAATAGCAGGGCGTTACAGTCTCCCCTCCTTTAGAAAATTTGTCCCAAAATTTAGGAAGATGTAACAAATAGATGCGGATACTTGGTCTTCATATCACTCTCGAGTTCCCAAGTAAATTCAGCGCCACGTTTACCTTCCCATCGAACCTTGACGATAGGAATTCGACTGCACCTCAATTGCTTGACTCCTCGGTCCATGATTTCGACCGGTTTCTCCATGAAGTGCAAAGTATCGTTAATTCTAAGATCTTCGAGCGGAACTTGAAGTCCCTCTTCAGCTAAACACTTTTTGAGGTTCGAAACATGAAAGACAGGGTGAACGTTGTTGAGCTCTTCAGGCAGGTTCAGTCGATACGCAACCTTACCAATCCTTTCGAGAATTCTGAAAGGACCTACGTAGCGAGGTGCGAGTTAACCTTTCTTGCCGAAACGAACTACACGGCAAACACCAACGTTGAATTCCAAAGGTTTGCGTCTTTTATCAGCGTAGCTCTTTTGGCGACTTCGAGCTTTGAGTAGGTTATCACGTATTTGCAAGATCTTGTCTGTTGTTTCTTGTATGAGTTCGGGACCAGTGAGTTGAGCTTCACCAATCTCGTGCCAACAGATAGGCGATCGACATTTTTGACCATATAATGCCTCGAATGGGGCCATTTGAATACTGGAGTGATAACTGTTGTTGTACGAGAATTCTACCAAAGGCAAATGTGAATCCCAGTTGCCGCCAAAATCGATTATGCAAGAACAAAGTATATCTTCTAGAGTTTGAATAGTACGCTCAGTTTGACCATCGGACTGAGGATGAAAAACAGTACTAAGATTGAGGTGAGTACCGAGGGCTTTTTGGAAGGTTTGCCAAAGACGCGAAGTGAAACGACTATCACGGTCCGAAATGATGTCAATGGGGATACCATGACGACAAATGACTTCATCCGTGTAGATACGAGCCAATTTATCGACATTATAATCTTCACGAATGGGGAGGAAGTGCGCGAATTTGGTCAAACGGTCAATGATGACCCATATGCTATCGTGACAGGAGGACGTACGAGGGATTTTAGTAATGAAGTCCATAGCGATATTCTCCCATTTCCAAACAAGTATTTCTGGTTGTTCGAGTAGGCCAGAGGGCGTTGATGTTTGGCTTTGACCTTGGAACACGTGAGACATTTCGAGACATAAAGAGCGATATCCTTCTTCATGCCAGGCCACCAATAAGACGATCGCAAGTCTTGGTTCATCTTGTCGGCGCCAGGATGAATAGAGTATCGGGATTTGTGGGCTTCCTTCATCAAGAAGTCACGAAGGTTGCCGCGATTTGGAATCCAGACTCAATTGAGATAGTATAACATACCATCGGCTTTGGACGAGAGTTGATCTTCGGCACCACACCTTATCTCATTGTATAAGTTGTTCTCGTTGATGGCTGAGTGTTGAGCCTTACGAATTCGGTCTTTAAGATTGCTTAGGATCTGGAAACAGTGGATACCCTTCGCATGAGGTTGACGACTTAGAGCGTCGGCTACAACATTCGCTTTACCAGGGTGATAGCGAATCTCGCAGTCGTAGTCGTGGAGCAACTCTACACATCGACGTTGACGCATGTTGAGTTCTTGTTGATTGAAGATGTGCCGAAGGCTCTTTTGGTCGGTGAAGACCACACACTTAGTACCATAAAGGTAGTGTCGCCATATCTTCAATGCAAAAACAACCGCACCAAGTTCAAGGTCGTGCGTAGTGTAGTTTTTCTCATGAATCTTGAGTTGTCTTGAAGCGTAGGCGATAACCTTGTCCCGTTGCATAAGAACGCAACCAAGGCCTCGGTTTGAAGCATCGCAATACACGACAAAATCATCATTTCCATCGGGAAGAGCGAGAATATGAGCATTACAAAGCATGTCCTTGAGTGTTTGAAAAGACTCCTCTTGTTCGGGACCCCAAACAAAAGGTTTATCCTTTTGGGTAAAAGACGTGAGAGGAACGGTGACCTTTGAAAAGTTCGAAATGAAGCGACGATAACAATCGGCTAAACCAAGGAAAGAAAGAATTTCAGATGGAGATTTTGGAGCGATCCAATTCTTTACGGCTTTGATCTTTGCGGGATCGACATGAATGCCCTTCTCGTTCACAACATGACCGAGAAATTGAACTTCCTTTAGCCAAAATTCACACTTGGAGAATTTGGCGTATAGTTTTTCACGTTGAAGAAGTTCAAGTATAAGACGTAAGTGTCGCTCGTGCTCGTCTTGAGTCTTGGAGTAGATGAGGATATCGTCTATGAACACGATCACGAAGCGATCCAAGTATAAATTATACACCCTATTCATTAAGTCCATGAAGACCGTGGGTGCATTCGTTAAACTGAATGGCATAACTACAAATTTGTAGTGACTGTATCTAGTACGAAAGGCGGTTTTAGGGATATCTTCTTCGAGGACTCGAAGTTGATGGTAACCGGAATGAAGGTCGATCTTGGAAAAGCAAGTTGCGCCTTGAAGTTGATCAAAGAGGTCATCGATGTGGGGAAGAGGATAGCGGTTTTTGATGGTGAGTTGTTGAGTTCGCGATAATCGATACACATCCGAAACGAACCATCCTTCTTCTTGACGAATAAAATGGGAGCGCCCCAAGGAGAAGTACTGGGCGTATAAAGCCTTTATCAAGAAGTTCTTGAAGTTGGCTAGATAGCTCTTGCATTTCCGAGGGTGCTAGGCGATAAGGAGACTTGGCAACAGGCGTAGCGCCAGGAATGAGATCGATACAGAAATCAACTGAACGAGGAGGAGGTGGACCAGGAAGGTCTTCGGGGAAAACGTCGGGAAAATCACACACCATTGGAACATCACTTACGTCCTTTCCCTTGCCCTTTTCTTCCACAATGTGGGCTAAAAAGGCAAAGTACTCCTTACATAAGTACTTGTTCTCTTGGGTGCATGACATGAGTTTGAGACCTTTTTGAGGGTCTTTCTCTATAGACGTGCAAAGTGTCACCGGACGGAAGAGGCAATCGAACAAACTTTTCGTGACAAGTGATTTCAGCATGGTTCTTATGAAGCCAATCCATACCTACTATTATGAGATCGATAGAGAACACATGATTATTGAGGGTGAGAAAACAATCGCGAAGGACAAAGTTGACGGTGATGGACTTGCCATTGGCAACTTCGACGGTGAAAGATTTTGGAAGATTAGAACGTGCACAATTTAACATTGGTTCAAATTCTATGGATACAAAACTTTTATCTGCACCAGTATCAAATAGTGAAGAAGCATATAAGCCATTGACAAGGAACGTATCGTTCACGACTTTATTGTCGTGTTGTGCTTGTTTCACGTTGATGTTGAAAGCGTGGCCACGAGGAGCTTGTTGTTGCTGCTCTTGGTTTAACTGAGGACATTGGGGACGGAGGTGATTTGGATCATCGCACTTGAAGCAAGCTCGGACATTGTTGGCGGGTGCATGACGGTTTTGATTTTGGGGAGGTTGCTGGTTTTGGTTGCCTTGTGGTGCAGGACCACTTCGGCAAGCGGTAGTCACATGACCAAACCGATTGCAATTTGTGCAATGGCGGCAAGCGATGTTGGTTGGGTGGTGATGATGGCATATAGTACATTTGGGATGATTCCTAGTGTATGGCTTTCTTGCGGGTTCTTGAGAGGGATTTGAGTTTGCAGCTGGTGTGATCGCGTTGCAACTTTGGTTTTGGAACTTTCGTTTCTTGCCATTGTTGCTTCGTGATTGGCTTTTGGGTTCATTAGGTTCGGTGGTGGCTTCGTTGGCAGATTTGGTTGAGCTGGAAGGTTTGGTTTATCACGAACACGGTTATCATTGATCTCGATAGCGAGACGGTAAACATGGTCAAGGTTATCGGGGCTGGTGGCTTGAATGGCATCACGTATGGCAGGAGGAAGGCCGTTGAGGTATTTCCTAATAGCACGTGCAGGCGTGTTCACGAGGTGGGGAACGATGATGCTTAATTGTTTGAAGCGGGTGGTGTAACAAAGGTTATCGTCACCCACTTGCCTGAGGTGCCAAAATTCATTCTCAAGCTTTTCTTGTTCATGGGGAGGACAAAACTCCAACATCATCTCCCTAACCTCGATCCAAGGTAGGGCATAGGCTACTTCATTGGAGCGGATGTTACGCTCGTTCGTCCACCACTCGAGAGCTCGAGCCTGTAAGACACCCGTTGCGCTTCGGGTTTTGAGGTGCTCAGGACAATCACTGTTGATGAATGTCACTTCGATGCTCTCAAACCATTCGAGCATAGTAGTGACACCCTCGTTGCCAGTGAATGGCCTAGGGTTACAAGCGATGAAGTGCTTGTAGTTGAAAGAGGTAGGCCTAGGTTGGCCGACTTTGGAGTTGACAGACGAGTTGGCGGTAGTAGCAGTAACCTTGCTCACAATGTCGGGAATGACTTGAGCCATTTTCTTCGCCATGAACGCAAGCAATTCCTTCTTGCTAGCGCTTGACTTTGAGCACTTCTTGGAGTTGGAAAGACGGTTGGAAGACATCTACAAAGTTGATGGTAAGAGATGAGACTTAATCATAATGTTTTTGAGAAAAGACATTTTGCATAATTTAGCATGTAACATGTAGCACATAGTTTCAAATAGTTTACATTGGAAAAATAAGAGTTCACATAGTATAATCACAAATATTGACATGAAAGAGTGTAAATTTAGTTTGTCCACGAAGGATTATTATTGTTCGAGATTGCGAGATAAGTGCAACTTGTGTAAATGAATCGAAGCTAGTAACGTTCAAGGTATAAAACACATTGAAATTGAATTAGCATAAAAGATAGGCTCAATAAAACATTGGAATGTTTCGGGTAGAGAAACGTCGACTATTCCAAAGTGGATCGAAAGTTCTTTCGAGTTAGAGAACATGCTTTGGCCTAATAGGTGGAATACTCTCATCGAGGAGCGACTAACGGTATTCACCCTTCCAGTTACTGCATGTCTCTAGTCGATCGAAAATTCAAGACTTTGGCGAGATTGAAAATCAAGGAATGGGACTAGTTAACAAGGTGCGGGTTTCACCCCTAACTTGATAACATCGTACCCTAATGTGGTTGGTACTTACCAAACGAGGAGCGAATTCCGACTCGTTGATAAGGGTCCACTAGAGTTTGAAATGGAAGTTCCCATCAAGATGTGGATATCACTCCTAGCTTGATGGTGTACTTCGTGCAAAATAGAATACGCGGATTGAGGGATTTCACCAAAAATTGCGGGCCATTGGGCCTATCTTGGTGCAAATCGTCTCGTTGATGTAACAAGAGTGTCTTCAAATGTGTAATTTGTGTAAGATGTCTTAGGAAAGACATATTGCAATATTTAGACAAAAGAAGAGATAGAAGCAATGTAGGAAGAATTAACATTTTAAGCATGAATAAAGAATGGTAAAAAATCGGACACCTAAACTATAGACTAGGCCAAGAGAATGGCAATTTTCCTAATTCCCTATAGTTATGGCTCTGATACCAATCTGTCACACCCCAACCGATGGCGGAAACATCGGGATGAGACGAACAAATTGCTCAAAACGTCATAACACTACTTTGCAACAATAATTTAATCATAATAATTCCATTGATAACAAATATTGCAATACATTGTTCAAAAATCAAAATACGACAAGTTCAAATAGCATAATGGACATAAACGAAATACAATGATCAAAATTTAGGGGAGTATCTGGTCCACCCTAATTGCATTTCTTCATATCATCAACTTAGTTTCCTGCAACATGTGTTAAAATAAATTAAAAATCAACAATAATGTTGGCGAGTATACAAGTTTAATACTTAGCATAATAAAGAAATATTTGACTCATATCCATCAAGATAACATTGTAAATAAGTAAAATTGGGCATGCTAAACATGTGATAATATATGTCAATCCATAGTCTAACGCAATATTGATTACTCATTCTTTGTCAAAACAACGAGAGTGTAACATAGTTTACTTAATTACCACTAGTTTATGGGCGGTGCGTTAATCTTATAGTGCTATAAATTGTTAAGGTAGGCTAGCAAGGTTAATGAGCATATACACAAGTCTAACATAGCATGCAAATATGGGCATATAAATGAGTTTCATGATATGTTAGGATAGAGTATAAAGTAAACAAGTTTGTGTCATTTGTGAATTTGTACATGTTGCACCCAAAGTGTGAAAATAGGAAAATGGGATGGAGTATACTCATGGTTTTGCAAGCTAAATCCGACTTGAATCCCAAGAGTGTGGTAGGTTGATTATCTTGGAGCACCTTGCCCTTCTACAAGAAGTAACGAAGGTGTATGAGTATTGGGAGTTAACGAGAGATTATGGATTTAGAATGTAAATAACGTAAAAATAGTATTATGAAAATAATCATCTTGTACTTATGACACTTGTTCTTGACACTATAGAAACCACAAGGGTTTGGTGTGTTTTCATGGATTCGAAGACCCACTAGAATTGTAACAAGTGTATGGTCTTTAGATGATGTAACTAGTTTCTTAACAAGTAACTATGGAGTTATTATTAAGTCTTTGTAACATGTATATATATATAAATATATAATATACTTAGTTTAGGTACTTCAAATCATAAATCAAGCATGAGGTAGGAGATCAAAGTCTCCATTTAGGCAACTCTAGTGTCATGGATATCATGTAGGAGGTAGGAAGAACAAGCTTCCATTTAGGTACCTCTAATGTTCACCACTACACTTGTGTTATAAACATCAGGAGGGTCTAGAACTAGTAATAACAACAAATAATCTAATGTAAAACATCAAGTAGTGTGTGGATTCAAGATGGGTTGCCAAGGCTAGACCATCTTCACACATGCACAAGTTGAACTTGAACACTACTTGTGGGTGTAAACCCAAGTTGAAAACAGAAAGTTTATGAGGTTTTCACCTCTAGTTTGACATGTCTCAACCTTTTTTTTAAGCCTAACCAACCACTAATAGTGTTGTAAGCATTCATACATAGGTTTGAGATGAGATAACTCAAGTTTGAACAAGTTTAAACAAGTTTTGATGAAAACAAAAACAAACAGTCCACTTTGGAGCCATTTTCGTGACATTCCAGGGTCTGATTTTCCAAGGAAAACCATTGGAGATGTGCACAAGGTCAAACCAAGCAAGTAGGAAAAAGAATGGAGTGATTTCGTTAAGAAATGAGTGAGTTATGCTCACTTTTGTGAAAGATGAACTTTCTACCCGAACTTGCAATTAGCAGCTTATTATGGAGGATTTGGGAGTGATATGGATAATTAGAAAAGTGTGAAATGCTTGGATGAGGTGTGGGATTTATAGGGAAGTGATTAGGGTTGAGTTAGGTGAGTTTTAATGGGGTTTGGAGGCCATTGGATGAGAAGAAAGTGTGTGGATTCATGCAAAATCGCGGTTGATTCAAAGTTCCCCCGTCAGGTCCCCTTACGGACCGTAAGGGGGGATCCTTGCGGTCCGTAAGGCTTGGTCAGGATTCAAAAGTTCAACCGTCAGGCTCCCTTACGGACCGTAAGGGAGGACCATCAGGAGCCAAACCTTAGTTTTTTTTATTTTTTATTGTTTGATAACATACTTAAAGGTTATAACTTGCTATTTTATGAGTAAATAAAGGTTTCTAAGCATAAATAACAAGTGTCAAAGGTTCCATATGTATAAACTGAATAAGATTAAGTATAAATATCGCGTATAAGTTTCGTTTTTCAGCATGTAAGTCACATATTGTAAGTTTATCAAACGTTTGCATGTATTGTGGATCAAGTAGCATATATGTAGACACAAATGAGTTTGACATGATTAAAGTAGGCCTTGATTAAAATATAACATGATTAAAATAGAAAATGATTAGAACACGCATTTCATTATGATTCAAGTCTCGGATTATTTATTACAACGGAAAGATGAATACAAATGATTACAAGGGTTTCCAAAAATAGAAATACAACATGAACTTTCCAAATATAGAAAGTTTGAAGGGCGTTACAGTACCCATATTCCTCCTCTATAGGAGGTGTTCAATAACTATTAAACGAAATCGTAAACGAAACTTATGGTGTATGTATGGTAAAGAGAATGAATGCAAAGAAGACATAATAATTGCAGTTATCCGCAAGCTGAATACGTGACTCCTGTTCTACTGTGAGCCCAACAACACTCTCACTTTCAGATTGGAAGTGATGACAAACGTTACTCCAGCAATACGTAGGAATTATGGATGGACAAATTACACAGCTACTATGTAGCACAATCATCATCCCTGTACGATGATGATACTAAGCAAAAAGCGAAAACACACTCGTCTGTTGAATGACTGACACGAATATAAATACTGAGCTTTCCAATGGTTTATTAAACGAAATTTCAAGGACGAAATGCATTTAACCGGGGGAGACTGTGACAACTGTGAAAAACCCGGTAAACTTTGCTTGGTACAAGTCCGTGGTAGTCGGACGTGATATGTGTATCATGATATGGTTGTGATTATGTGTTATGATACGAATTCTGGAACATGTTACACTGACCATAATAGGAGTATATGCAAAGTAATGACCAAAAACATTACATTGACCCTATGCGTCACCTACATGGCAAGATAAAGTCGTGATTGGATTGACGACTCTGGGAATAGGTATTAGTAAACATGCATGACTTGTGTGCTATGCTAAACGATATATGTTACGCCTCGGAGGAATCCAAGAGCACGTCATGGTTAACATGACACTATTAAGAGCCAACGAGGTGAGGTTTGTGTCCTTAGCCTTTAACAACGTGTTAAACGGGGACTTGACGTTTAACAACGCATTAAACATTTGACGATGATTATTAGGCCAACGGTAGGGCTATTTAAGATTCTGAGTTCACGAAACATCTTAGTTACGAGCCATAGACTATGACCTAAGGATTGTAGACAATCGGCACGCAAAACGAGGAATTTCCCGGTGAAGGAAACACCTTTGTTTGGAAGCAATGAAAGACAACCAAACATGCAAGGAACGGTCAATCAAGCCTAAAAACACTTAAACGGCCCTAATACGAGGCCATTATGATTAAAACGTAACTGGGTTCGGATTTCGAGACGGTTATGCATAATTTTTAAAACCGAGTCTGTTGACACTAAGAACGCGAGAAACGGAGTCCGTTTCGCAAATCGGTACGCGTCTGAGACTCGAAAACGAACCTAAACGCGTCACCGAAGATAAACATCATCTTTTAACACGTAAAGACGAACACGACAAAGCGAGGGTGGGGTAGGGGCACCCCACCTTATTATATAAAGGTTTTTTTCTTTATTTTTTTCATTTTTTTAACCAAAACCTGCCTTCAAGCTCAAGAACACAGCTGAGTATCATCCTAATTCAGCAATTTTGAAGGTAATTTTCAAGATTTATAAGGTTTTGATTAAGATTTCTTGAATAAACATGATTTAGACCAAGAAAACCCTTTTTAATTCATGTTTATGGATTAGTTAACAAGGGGAACACCTTGTGAATTCCCTGGTGTTCTATAGCAGCCATATCACAAATCTTTGGGTTTTGATACACTAATCAACACCTATTCGACCAAAAACTAGTAATAATGTTCTAAACCGAAAACAATGAAACAAGGCTTGATTGACTTGGGTTATGGCATGGTTGGATTGTTCTTGGTATATAGGTACTGAATATGGCTCACACCCACTTCTGGACTCAAGAAAAACACTTGGAATCGAAGGAATCGCTAGGTATATCACCCAAAACTCGAATCTAGAATAGACAGAATATTTTTGGACCATAACTTGGTCCGTGGGTATTGGATTGAGCTGAAACTTGGTGTGCTGATGTAGGGTATTGAGAGGAAGGTCCATGTAAAATTTTAGAGTTTTTTGAATTTTCTACAATGTTTGGTGAATTTTTGACTTTTTTACCGACAAAATTTTGGAAAAATCATCAAACGAATTCAATAAATCACCAAATTTTATAGAGACACTAAGGAACATATGGGAATGTTATGGGAAAATTCGGAGTCCATTGGTTGAGTTTTAATTTGGGTTAAAAATCCGTGTTTTTGCGAGTTTTCGGTAGCCGGGAAAGCACCGAAACGAAATCGGAAAAATCTAAAAATTTTGGGAGAAGTTCCTGCACATGTAAAAGGTGTTCTGGAATGTTTTTTGGAATTTTCGGACCAATGATTCTAATTAATGTTAAATATTTGATAAAATATTGGTTTATAAATAATTATTTTAAATAGTTAAAATGCCAAAATAAATTCCCAACTTTTTTTCCCAAAATCTACAGATTTTTACTGAGTTATGTAAAAATTTACAAATTTTTGTTCAAATTATAGATTAAATGGGAATTTATGGAATTAAAAATGAGTTATTTTAAATCAATTTCGACGGTTTACCGTATAACGAACCTGCCGGAACTGAGAACTGACCCAGCCCAACAAATACTATAATTGGAACACCGGGAGTATTCCAGGAGATTCTCGTGCAAATGGGGCACTATGAGTGTGTCCTAAGACAGTTCGGGGGAATTCACGATGGTGAAAATGGAAACTTAAATTTGGGCAACTTAGACTCCCCAAACACTCAAACTCTCTTGATGAAAAGTTAGTCATTCTTAAATAACCATGTATTGACACTATTGGTATTCCCGTACCATTATCCGTACATGTTAAACTACTGTCTTTGGCTGGTACGCGAAACGGTGCTTGAAAGCCAAACTGAAAATTAATACTACCCTGACATCCATCACCATACCAATGTCCTATAGACTTGATCCGGAGTAACAACTCCTGAACAGATCCAAGTTATAACCATTACCAACTTAATTGCTAATCTGAGTCCATACTTGCATGTGTGTTATTAAAGTTGATCCAGTTTCTTGATCACTCGTGTGTTGAGACCACTACTCACAATGAGTTTTCACTTTCCCACTTTTGAATTGTTTTGCTGTTTTATGGGGACTTTTATGTTAAAAACTGTGTTGATTACATCAAGTTGGGAGTGATTTTTCACTTCCCCACTTTTGAATTGTTGTACTGTTTTCTGGGGACTTGCATGTTAAAAACTGTGTTGATTACACAAGTTGGGAGTGAGTTTTCACTTCCCCGCGTTTGAATTGTTTTACTGTTTTCTGGGGACTTGCATGTTAAAAACTGTGTTGATTACACCAAGATGGGAGTGAGTTTCACTCCACCACTTTTAAACGGTGTTACTGTTTTCTGAGGTGATTTGCATGTTACTAAACTGTGTTAATTGCACTAACTTGTGATGATGAAAATTTTATAATACACGATCCGACAAGTTGCAGGTGTCTGCTATGACACGGTGCTTGTTGTAACACGGTTCAGCAAGCTGCAGGTGTCTGTTATGACACGGTTCGGCAAGCTACAGGTGTTTATCATAACACGGTCTTGCTAACTGAAGGTGTTTGTGGTGATAAATCTGTGACTAAGACTGTGACCAGTGCAATTAAACCTGTTAACACATATTGTTACACAACAACTAAACCCGTGGAACTCACGCAGCGTTTAGCTGACCCTTTTTAAAACTAACATGCATTTCAGGTAACTTGAGATTGGTGTGACCCGTGTATGTTGTTCAAGACGTGTTTATAGCCGAATGCTGATATAGATGTATGCAGCTTAGAAGACTTATGTGGTTCATGGGAACATACATGTAGTATGTAATCAACATTTCGTAAATAATAAAATGTAGTATCTTTATAAACAATGTGCTTGTACCAGAGGTGTCTGTTGCATCCCGTATTTTTCCTTCCGCTGCAAGTCGAGGTGTGACACTGTTGCTGAGAGAATTCATGTTGAAGCTGACGCTATCCAAAGACCAAAGACTATGAGATTCTGAAGACTAAAATTTACCTTTGCGAGCTATTATCAAGGGGGAGTTTGTTGGTGCATGTTATGTTATTACATCTTTGGCTTGTCTTTGGATATTAAACGAGATTTGATCATGAAGACTTAAAGAATTCGAGTTTGTTATGAAGCCCAATCAAGTCCAAGTTATATTAGTCTAGTTCAAATTTGGAGTTATGTATGTGGGCAAGCCCAGTTCGTATTTAGCTGTGTGTATATAAACAACTTTATGATTTAGGGTTTACGTTACACACTAGAGACATTAGACAGAGAGACATTTGATTAGAGAGTTTGAGAGAGAATTCGTAAAAGTATTGGCTTGGATGAATTTGGAGATCTAGGTTGATTGTAATCGGTTTTGATAGATAATCAATAGAGATCAGTCTGTGAATTGGTTGTGTTCTAATTCCTTGTTTTTGTTCATTCGGTTTATCAAGGGGATTCCGCACCCTTGGTAGATTATCAGTTTTGTGACGATCCATACGGGATAGGGACCTACACTTGACTCTATCGTTGCTCTACCTCTCTTAACTTCAGCATGTATCCAGAAGTCTTGAATCATCGTTTCGTCTATTACTGGATTTGTCTTCAAGGCATGAGAGAGTCTACAATCGTTCAAACCGACTACAAGAGAATGGAAACATCTGATATTGATATTCTGTAGGAGGATCAGACATGTAAAAGGCTTGGTTATGGAAAGCTTCGACAACAAGTTTGCGGTTTTCCATCATCTGTTGCGCCATTTTCTTCACTTGAACAAAAACGTAAGTTGATATAATAAAAATTGACTTACTTGACCCTTTGACCATTGATATTGAATCAAATGGTTCAAAGAACCAAATCAGTCAAGAGTTCAAGAAAAAATCAAGGGTTCAAAATAGATTTGAACCAGTCAACCATATAAGGTTCAAAGGTTAAAGTTATTTTGAACTGGTCAACAAGATTCGGATGACAAGGTCCAAAATTTAGAGTGACTGAGTTCAGAGGGTCTCGGATGACAAGGGTTCAAATTAATGACCCCTTCTCATCTCGAATAAGTCTTATCTCCATCTCGGATGATTATCCGAGATGCATAAAGGATCATTTGAGACTAGTTCGAGATCCATCCGAGTTCCATTCAAGTTCCATCCGAGATGCATAAAGGATATCTAACCTATTAGTCCGAGATAATGTCCGAGAGAGATCCGAGGTGAGTGATGAGTTCGAAATGATTCGAACTATCTCGGATGGGGTATTAAATGCGCGGAGTTGGGCCAGGCCCATATCGGAGCAGTAATTCGAGAAGATTTTTGGGCCTGACCCATCTTAAAACAAATTTTTTTGACAGTTCGAGATGGTGGGCCCACCAATCCAATCATGTTCTCAAATATATATACCAGATGGGTCCCACTATCTTTCTGAAACAGTATCACCTTTAAACAAATCTACAATCCAACCAACCGAGCAACCCTTTTTATAATAATAATAATAATAATAATAATAATAATAATAATAATAATAAAATATTAAATGAAGAGATTAGCTAAGGGATCAAACCCTTGTCGAACTGACTAAGGAACATTTTTCAGCACTTCACCTATTCAGACAGGTCCATGCGATTGCCAATATATTTGTCCTCTTAAACTTATCGCATCATCTTTACTATTGACCTCGTACCTTTAATCCTGATGGAACAAGATATAACGTTCGTGTATCCCATAACATATCATACCCTCGCGATCAAGGTAAGCGCAACCGTTCATCATAACAGGTGAGTATACATACTGAGATCATCCTTTGATTTTTACAACGTCAGTGTAGTTGGTGAACAGGTCAGCACATCGTACTGCAGAGCAACCAAACAACATCTGACGAGGTTTAGGCTTTATACCTTATAGGACTTGTCCTTTCAAGCACATGGAATTTTCTCATAATGAGATTTCCTTTCTCTTTAAGGTTTTGGATTTCATTTTGGCTCTTTTAAGGATATCTAGACTGTGCCTAGGTCTGCATATATCTTGATGCAACAGAAGGACAGACCGGATATCCCCGGATGAATTGTCAACATAAAGACCCGGAACTTCAGACGTTGCCTATCTCCCAACGCAAGATTTAAGAACATGAAATCATATGCCGATGATATGTTATCCACATGACGTATAGCTTGCAGTACTTAGTATTTAATTCTTTATGCCTTTTGAACGATAAGCCTATCAGCACATCACAGTGGATCCTTGCCTTTTAAGCTTCGGTACCTTACATGTGTTAGCCAAATTCTTTACGGAAATTTATTTCACTTCCCGAGCATGCAATTCTCCCCCTCAACCAAGTATTTCTCCCCTAAATTTGTGCAAAAGTAGAATACTTTATGCCCAAATTTAATTTACATTAAAATAATAATAATAATAATATTATTTTTTTTTGCTCAGTCGGTAAATCGCATCATTTTCAAAAGGTCCACAAGCACCTTGAATCTCGAATTGCTGACAGGTTTTGTAAAAAGATCCGCAATATTAGCATAAGTATGGATCTGTTCAAGTTTAATTAAACCTCTGTCATAGAAATCTCGAATGAAATGAACTTTGATATCAATGTGCTTGGTTTTGGAGTGAAAACGTGGTTTTTGATGATTTAGATAGCTGCATCATTATCACAATTACTAGTAGTGTCAGGATAAGTCAAACTATAATCCTCGAGCTGGTGTTGCATCCAAATAACCTGGAGCAACAAGTAGATGCTGCAACGTATTCGGCTTCTACGGATAAGGACACCGTCTGTTGCTTTTTGCACTGCCACAAAATGAGTCTGTCTCCCAAGTATTGACATCCAGCCAAGCAGACTTCATATCCATATCCGTCCCTCCAAGATTACTGTTAGAAAAAGCAAACAAATCAAGTTCGAATCTCTAGGATACTAGAGTCCGAGTTTTGGAGCTCCCTTTAGGTATCTAAAAGTTCATTTCACAGCTGTATGATGAGAGAGTTTAGGATTGGCCTGAAAACGAGCACACTGACAGACGACGAACATGATGTCGGGCCGACTAGCTGTCAAATACATCAATGAACCGATCATGGATCGATACAATGTTGGATTGACTGGATTTCCATCAGCGTCTTCGTTTAAAGGCGGTTTCTTTTATGGGAGAGTCCATCGGCTTTGAGTTGGTCATGTCAAACTTTGCAAGAACATCCTGAACATATTTTCCTTGATGAATGAGGATGCCTTTGCTGCTTTGCCGAACTTGCAGCCCCTAAAACATTGTCATCTCACCCAACTAACTCATCTCGAACCTTTTCTTCATTATATCCTCAAACTCTTTGCAAAGCTCTTCATCTGTTGACCCAAAGATTATGTTGTCAACATAGACCTGAACAAGAATGAGATCCTTGCCAACGCGTTTAATGAATAGCATTTGATCTATTGTTCCCCGGGTATATCCATGGGAAAGAAGATGCTCAGTTAAGGTTGCATACCATGCACGAGGTGCTTGGTGCAGACCATACAGAGCCTTGTTTAGCTTGTAGGCATAGCCCTCATTTTCTGTATCAACAAACCCCGGGGGTTGAGCAACATAAATCTCCTCCTTGACCTTCCCATATAAAATTTTTGTCTTGACATCTATCTGATAAACAGTGAAACCCGTGTAGATGCATATGCCAAGAAAATGCGAATTGCTTCCGAACGAGCGACAGGCGCATACACTTCATCAAATCAAGACCTTCGATCTGCTTGAAACCTTGCAAGACTAATCTTGCTTAGTTCCTTACGGTCACTCCTAAGTCAGCTTGTTTATTTCTGAATACCCAGCAAGTGCCATGTGCACGTTTGCCTTTAGGAAGTTTCACTAGCTTCCAGACGCCTAACTTCTCAAACTGATTAAGCTCTTCATGCATTGCATCGACCCATCTAGGTTCCTGCAAAGCAACATTAATGTTCTTAGGCTCAATCTGTGAGATAAAAAATGAATATAAACATGTGTTAATGGTTCTAGATCTACTGCGGTTTGTACACCAGCAGAGACAGGACCAATAACGTTTGCAATCAGATGGTTCTTCTAAACACGATGTGGAATTGCTACTTCAGATGTTTGTAAGTTTGTTTGCAGATTTGAAAAACCTTATGATGCTATCCCAGTTTGCTCCCCCCATTTGATGTAGTGGCGTTATTCACTATAGTTGGATCAACCGTGCTTTCCTGTGGAATCGGATCTTGAAATAGTGAAGTTTCTTGATCTTTAGATGTTGATGGTTCAACACTGGTTTGTTGTGTTGGTTCTTCAGTATTTTGAGCTGCATAAGTAGTAGCAGGTGTTTGTGTAGGCTTGGGTTCTGGCTCTTGAACTGGAGAGGGAGAGAGTGGAGCTGTAGATGCCTCGTGGAAACCCGGTGGGTCCACGATGAGTTTCTTAAACACATCTTGTAGCGGTACAACATCATCTTCAACTCTAATGGGAATAGGTATCATAGTACATGAGACATATGCAGTTACAATCACATCAGGCAGAATATTAAATGATTAAACAAGGAGTAATCATAAAATCAATCAGGTCCGAGTCAAGCATCTTTTGGATTTTCTTCCAGCCAATCCACATAATATGTCTCCATGATCTGCTTCTTGATCTTGTTGTATACTCGATAAGTGGTGTTTTTAGCATAGCCAATGAACTAACATGGGTCTCCCTTTGCTTTGAATTTTCCTTTGGCATCCATGGTAAAGAGAACACAAGGACAGCCGAACGCACGAAAATATTGTACAGATGGCTTCTTTCCTTCAACTATTTCATAAGGCGTCTTCATGTGACGTTTGTTGATTAACGTATGATTCTGAACATAGCAGGCAGTGTTGACTGCTTCTGCCCAAAATATCAGTGGAAGATCTGAATCAATCAGCATTGTACGAGCGGCTTCAATAAGGGTTCTGTTACGCCTTTCAGCCACTCCATTTTGTTGAGGAGTTCGAGTCGCACTATACTGACGATCAATCCCTTTCTGGGCACATAAATAATTTAAGTCAGCATTTTTAAATTCTATCCCATTGTCACATCGAATAATCTTCACTTGCTCATTTGCTTCGTTTTCCATGAGGATGATGAACTTCTTTATCAATCCTGCAGTTTCGCTCTTTTGCTCCAAGAAGAACACCCAAGTGAATCGGGAGAAATCATCGGTGATGACTAGAAAATATGCCATTCTTCCAATACTCAGCACGTTGACGGGACCAAAAAGGTCCATGTGAAACATTTCTAGAACCTTAGACGTCCTATGCATGAGCTTGGGCTTGTGTGGTCTACGATGTTGTTTCCCTCGGGCACATGACTCGCATTTTTCAATTTGCATAAAATCTTTGATTGGCAAGTTTATGACCAGACCTCCTTTGGCTAAACGATTCAAATTCTTCATGTTCAGATGACCCAGGCGACAATACCACAACATTGCGTCATGTTCAGCGACTTCAGAAAATAAACAAGTGCTTGATCAGTTGCAGCTTTGTTCATGTCAAGCACATAAGCGTTTCCACGACGTTTAGCTTCAAGCAGATACCAATCCTCCTGTGTAACAATTCCAGGTTTGAGAATCACGCAGCCACCTTTTGTAAATAGAACTTCTGGACCTTTATCGCACATTTGGGAGACACTTAAGAGACTATGTTTGAGTTCAGGAACGTAATTGACATCAGAGAAAAAGCTGAGAACACCATTCTTGACAGTACCCTTCATTGTTATTCGACCGGTTTCTCCTCTACAAAGTTGACAAGTCCACCGTCGAAGATTTTGATGTCATTCAACCAGGAGATGTCTCCTGTCATGTGTCTGGAACAACCACTATCGATAAACCAAAGTCACACGATAGCCCTCCATAGTCGTTCCTGTACACATAACGGGATTAGTGAGAAACTCAAACCCAGACCATCGTTTATCCGGGTTTAATGTCCTTCTTCATTCTCCAAACCTCATGAGGAATTGAAAACCCTTTTGTGTGGTTTGAGGTTTGAGATGAAAATACTTTAGAATTTGACGATGTAGAACACTGAGACTGTGGATCAGCAAGAGTTTTGGGTTTCCAAATCTTTTTCATTGTTTTGGTAATACAACTTTTGTTAGATGTGAAGTTTGGTTTTGTAGATTGTTTATGAAAACCATTAGTGTTGGAAAACTACTGATTAATTCTCTTTGCTAGATTCCAGTCTCCATCAGAGGGCCTTTTCTGCGAATACATCTGTCTAGTCTGTTGACGATATGAGGCCCTCTAAAGATAAGTGTTTGTGGAATAATGAGATACGAGGGGACAATGAACACAATATCGAGCTATTGTCCCGGAATTCCACAATTGAAACAAGTTTGTCTCATTGAGAAAAATACTTTCGGTTCTGTTTGTGTTATTCTGGGAAGCTGACTGGGTATCTTCTTCCCACTTGGTGATGATTGCTTAGACGCATGTTTAGCCTTGGATGTAACCTGCTCATAATCATCAACACAAGAGTGAGTATCGAGAAGTTTACCCTTCAACTTAGGTTCAGTTGATTTAAGGAGAGCTGTCCTTTGTTTTTTACCTTTTTTGTGATCGCTTTTTCTTTGTAGAAGTGGATCTTGTAAGCTTAGTTTCATTTGAAACCTTTTCTTCAAAAATTGAGTTTGTTTCTCTTGAAACAGTTTCATCAGATACTAAGCTCTCAAGAACACTTGATTCACATTCATCGGATGATGAGCAACCTTGGTCAAAATTTGTTTAACTATCGAAAACACGTTGCTTATATTCTGATGAATTAGAATCGCTAACCTGGAAATCTGATTCAACAGATGACTCTTGTTTTTTCACCTGATTCCTTTACACATTCAAACATAATAGTATCATCACAACATTCAGAAATATCTGAGGCATCAATGACATTTTTAGACAAAATAGTAACATCAGAATTTGCATCAGATGCCTCAGATGTCTCTAGCGGAGTAGTTAAATCAGAATCAGAATAAAAAACCACAACATTTAAAGTTTCAGGTTTAGCAAATCCCTCAGACAAGCCTTGAGTTTCAAAAACCAAAGACGGAACAAAATCCCACACTTAAGTGTCATGTTTATCACATAACAAAATATCAGATTCATCATCCTCTTCCAATGGCTCCTCAACTGTCACTGACTCTACACATACACTAAAACAATTAATACTGTTTACGGAATCAGAATTAGATGTTGATGGATTTTCTTGTGTTTCCTTTGATTTCTTTTCATGTTCTGGGCTTTCAACTGATTCATTTAAGCATTCTTGATTATCCTTTTTAACAAAACTCATGGGTTTTTGAAAATTAGTTTGAGTATTCGTTTTGAAAGGTTCCCATGGAGTGTAGTCGCTTGGTTTGCCATACATCATAGTATCATAATATTCCAATTCTTGCTCAGTGGTGAATAATTATGATTATATGGTGGAGGCACTTGTGTATAACCCAACCCTATGCCCTTGGTTTTCTGATATGCTCGTTGAGTATCACAAAGATTACAAACAGTGTCACTGGAAGTATCGAAATTTTTTAATATTTAATTCATTTTGTTGATACTTTCCAGTGAGAAATTCCTGTTCAGCTCTCACAGAGTTGCACTCCATTATTTTTACACTTAGTCTATTTTTGTAATCGTAGACCCAACGTTTTTGTTTGTTTACGTCTAAGTGGAGCTGAGCAATGTCCTTTAGAGCGTCGATCTTTTCATAGAGAATTTTATTGTTCTCTCGAGGACTGATGCACTTGGACATGACACTGTTGTAATCGCTAATAAGAGAGAAATTATGTGCTCTCATTTGTGCAATCTTGTTTCTACAATGCTCAGAACATAAAAGAGAGTTTATATTTCAGAGAGAGTTTTGGGTTCCTCGCTCAGCGCCATCAGACATTGTGAACAACATCTCCAACTTATGAAATCTTCAGTGACTCCACTTGTGCTGCAGCATCCACCAAGCTAAATCAATGTTGATCCTGCACGAACAGTGCTTTTCCTGCTACAGAGATTCCTTGACTAGTTAATGATTAAGCTTGAGCAGATCCAACTTGAACCATGGCTCGTTCAGAATTCTTAGCAGCGACGGCCTGAGTTGCTTCATATCCCACTGGTATTTTCTTGCAATCCCTGGCGAAATGTCCTGGTTCATGACACTTGTAGCACCTCAACTTGTCTTTAATAGCCCCGGATCTGATGTTTGACATGGAACGGCGACCATATCTCTTCTGAAACTATTCACTCTAAAGGCTGCCATAGCCAAGTTCCAAGAGGCATCTAGTTCTTCAATGTCTTTCTCGACCACTTGATTGATTTCTGTAGCGTGAACGGATGGAGGCAGTAAGTCACCTGCAAGAAAGGCATTCAGGCTATTGAGCATGGAGGCTGCTAGAGCTAATTTCTCTTCATTTTACTTAGTAAGAAAAGCCATGTTTTCAGCAGAGGATGTGGATTGTGCATTTTAAGAGGGTGGAGGAGTAACTGGACTGTAAATCACGTTTGTGTGCTGAGGAGAAACTGATACAACGGTGTTGCTTGGAGGAGTCATGCCATATACAGAACTTGTCTTTTGAGCTTGAAGTTGTGTCGGAGTTAACGGACAGAAAATAAGGATTCAGATTGCTTCTTGTTACAGGGCTAACGATAATATTAGGATGACCAGGAAGACTTTGAGACATCAATGTAGTGTTAGAACTTGCCATCCCATCAATAATCAAGGAGTTCTTATGATTCAGCTCTCACTGTTGATTGTCGATTTCACATGATTTGATGGTGGCTATCAGCTCGGTAAGAGAGACTTCGTTCAGACTTTTAGTACGTTTGATCATTGACACATCAGCATCCCAGCTTTTTGGTAGAGAGTTCAAAAGTTGTCGATTCATTTTGTTTGAGATGGAAATACCCACACTGATCATTTGTGAAACTAGCTTAACAAATCTCCTTACTTGATTCTCCATAGTTTCTCCATAAATGTGATTGAACAAGTTGAATTGTTGATTTAACATGTTCACCCTGCTAGCCTTCATATCCGTGTTTCCTTCATACAGTTTTTTCAGCACATCCCAGATTTCCTTAGCACTTGAGTTTCTGATAACAATTGAGATATCTGGGCCGAGAGTCATAATGAGTTGACCCATTACTCTACTGTCTTCGTCCATAGCTCTATGATCTTTTTCTGACCATAGACTTTCAGGCTTAGGAATGTGGGTCATGGATCATCTTCAGTAGAGTACATAATGGTACGAGGGCCATTACGAATGCTCCTCATGATACCAGGCTCCTTAGCCTTGCAGTATTGTTCGAATCTCCAGGTCCAATCATAGTAGTCTTCTCCGTTCAACAACCTTGGAATCTTGGTGGCCGTGACGATGATTTTATCTAGCTCCTGATGCCATGCCAGATTCTGATTTTGATAGTAGATAAAGTAGCGTTGGCGAGATCCGCAGCAGTCAAAACTCCGTTTGGGTTCATCATTTTTAGTTTTACCGAATAAAAGATTAATTATATTTTAATTAAAAACAACAGTCAATCTGAAATAGTTCGAGATGATTTGAGATGGTGATTCGAGATGATGAACTATCCGAGATGAAGATGCTGATTCGAGATGATGAACTTACCGAGATGAAGATGCTGATTCGAGATGTTGATGTTGATCCAAGATGGTTCGAGATGCCAGATGATCTATCCGAGATACTTGAAGAATTCAAGATGGATCCGAGATGAGACCTTTGATTCGAGATATTCAACAATACTGTTCGAGATGACTCAAGATACAAATGATCTGATCCAAGATCTTCAACAATTTCAATCCGATATGGTTCGAGATGCAGCAGAGACTCAAAAACAATTTCGAAACAGAAGTAGCTATGATCCGAAAGGGTGTGATATCATATCTGAACCCAGAAACAGGCTCTGATACCAATTGAAAGTCCCGATAAAGGTAATTTGTCTAATACAAGTTGTTGTCACCAAGAATCCCCCACCCTAATTACATCATTTACTATTTATACTACTAAGGTTAGTGCTCCATTTTCCTAAGCCCTTCGGCCTAAAACTACCCCCAAGCCCATTACATAATAGATAGCCCAAACTAATCACATGACTAATGCATAAACCTAATCATGATCTCACACTTTGACATATCAATGCGCATTAGAGTCTTAGTTTGACCACCCATGAATTTCTTATCTGTTTTCATAAGGAATTTCTTTGCTCTTCGAACCAATAATGCCATATTAAGTTGAAGGTCAAGTTCTTCCATTTCATCTTGGTCTATTTGGTCAAAGTCTTTATCAAGACTCGATTGTTCTACCAGCTTACCAAGGCAGAAGTTTTCATAGGCCGCCATGAAGGACGCCAGGAGACTCATGTGATCTTTTATCAGTTTTAAGTAGTTTGGATCCAACTTTGGAATGTTGAAGCTTGTTGCTTGACAATTTTGACTTCCACCAGATGAATACATTCATTAACTTGAATTCGTAATGGCACTCGAGTCATTTGCGTTATTACTTATAAAAGCATGATGACTTGCAGGGGCTTCATTTTCTGAGTATAGGGGAAGACCAGCTCCATCGTTACTGCCTTATCTACTTGTTTTGAAGCTTTATACAACTGAGGATCCTGAATCTTCTCAAAATTAGATGCTTGGTCTTCCATGTTCCAAGCATATCCCTTCAACTTTTGCATAGCATCTTCCAAAGAAAGCTCTTCATAGAGAACACTTTCTCTAATCAAAGTCGTAAGGACGAAAATTCAAGAACTTCTCGACTTTCTCAAACTCTGTGTAAAGACCTTCCTGACTTCGATCAAGCTCGCTTAACAGATGATAAAACCTGTTCACCATGTCATCAAAAGATTCATTCTTTAGAGCTTTGAACACAACAAATTGAGTCTTCAATTGTTCTAAACGTTGCTTCTTATATATAGCATTTCCTTCGTAACGTTCAATCATGCTATCCCATAGCTCCTTCAAAGTATTTCTTTAATGAGATATGAAGTATGTTGCATTAGAGTCATCGTTATCATGGACATAGCTTTTTCTTCACATTCATAGAACTTTTTTGCTTGTCCCTAAAAGCCAAATAAGTGTCGATAGTTAAAGTTCTTATCGGTGTAGCTCCACAACCCATTATTATGTGCAACCAAATCTTTATATCCTTAGGTCTCACATATCTCTCAAAAAGTTCCTTCCATTCTTGGAAATCAAGTTCGTTTATCAATAGAGGAGGTTTGTCGTTACTCCCCACTTCAACATTGTGCTTGATGTTTTGAACCATTGCGGTCAGATTGTTTACCATTTTGAAAAGGATCGTATGAAACAAAAAGTTACAGTGGGTTTAAACAGTAGGTTTTCCTTGGAAAGGTTTCTAGGTTCAAAAAGTCCAGAGACAAAAATTAACTTAGAAATATGGAGTGAAAAGTCGGAGAATATTAGAGTGTTATATCCTAGATCAAAACCTGATTTAAATTACAAACTCGGACAAAACACTCCTACCTTAAACTCTGACTAATAAACTCGGAATCAACACACAACACTTTAAACTCGGACTACCAAATACGGACAAATAATAAACCGGACAATTAACTTAAACTCGGACAACGTTTTTGAGAAGTATAAACTCGGACCTGATTAAATACAGAAAATTTAACCAGAACCAGTAAGTCGAACACTCTCAAACCTGGAAAGAAAAACAAATCTGGAATAACTATGAATTTCGTAAACTG
Source organism: Scalesia atractyloides (assembly GCA_947069175.1). NCBI lineage: Eukaryota > Viridiplantae > Streptophyta > Magnoliopsida > Asterales > Asteraceae > Scalesia > Scalesia atractyloides. The sequence goes on from CAMTDV010000006.1 coordinate 44,092,063, forward strand.
GACCATTTAATCCGGATAAGAAGGTAACCTGCTTCCAGATATCTCCCAAGTGTGACTTCTTCACACAAGAGCACCAAAATCCGGAAACACAAAGAATAAAACAAACCCGGAGAAAACTTTAAAAGATCAAACAGGGAATATTTTACCAACCTTCAAAACCTCAACAAGGTCTTCAAAAACCTTTGTAAGACCCCAGATGATGAACTAACATAAAAGCTCTAACCTAGTAAAAATCCATCATCAAAACGCAGCAAACAAACACTAAACCCAATTAAAATGAGTTTTTTTCTCACTCTAAACCTTCAAGACAAATACCTACAGTAGTATGAGCACTCTCTATACAGATCCTGCTCTGATACCACTTTTAAGGTCACCTGAACCTATCTCTCAATCAAGGATCTCGCTCGACACTATCACGTGGTGTGCAGAAACCACCACATGACTACCACTGCAGAAAATCAGACAATAGGGAGTAGAAAATGATGATCTGAGAATACACAAAGTATTCTTAGAGGAATGACGTCACACAAAGTATTAGCCGCCAATGCACACAATGAGTAGGGTTTCCTTGCCAACGAAACTTTCCACCAAAGAAATCGTTGTCTTTCATTATCCATAAAGGTTTATATACAAGACACATCCGGACACACATGTCCGAGTACAAAACAGGCCCAAAGCCCAATAATAGAAAAAACTCAGACTGAGCTACAAGCTCAACTCTGGATATTATTAACTAACATAAACTCGGACATGACATTCCCTAGTCTAGATTAAAGACAATAAACATATATCCAGATTAGTGACAAACCCTTATCCGGAATCACAAACACGAACAAAAAATACAAGTTCGGACAAAACTAAACGTTTTAACACAAGTTACATTTCAGCACTTATCACGCAAGCACATTTATAGTCATTTGGTAATCAAGTGGTAATTTGGTCGTTATGTTTTCGTCATTGGTCGTTATGTTATCCTATAATACATTGGTCTTTATGTTTTGTCAATGGTCATTTGGTAATCAAGTGGTAATTTGTTCATTATGTTTTCGTCATTGGTCGTTATGTTTTCGTCATTGGTCATTATGTTATCCTATAATACATTGGTTGTTATGTTTAGTCATTGGTCATTTGGTAATCAAGTGGAAAGTTGGTCATTATGTTTTCGTCATTGGTGGTTATGTTATCCTATAATACATTGGTCGTTATGTTTTTGTCAATGGTCGTTATGTTTTTTTCATTGGTCGTTATGTTATCCTATTACATTTCAAACCACCATAACATTTCAGAAGTGCATCATAAGTTTCAACTTCATTAACATTTCAAAAACAACATACATTACATCAGGCCCCTACATCAGCATTACATACTACTTAACCTAAACAAATAATACATACAATATGAAGAAAACCCATCTACGAACCAAAAACTTCTTCAACTTCCTAGCTTTTGCTTCACTTTCTTTAAGTTTGCCTTTAATAGCTATGTTGGCCTGATGAAGAAAGTTGTTTGCTTGTTCCAAATTTAAATTTGCTTCTTCTAATGTGTTCTCCCCCCTAAGCAAACCAAGTATGATATCAATGCATCTTTGACACCTTTCTGATCATACCAGCCAATAAATCGACAATTGGTGCCCTATATTACACACCATAACATTTTATATCACAATGTGTTCAAAATGAAATAACTTACGGGTTCAGGGCATGCATAAAATCGACGACCGGGGCCCCTGCTAGTCCATGATGTTATGATCATAGCCTCTTTCCGACATTGGCAGAACATCATGATTTATCAGACCACAATCACAGGATTTGAGAAACCCTAAATTTCAAAATTTTATGCTACACAACGGAAATTAGGGTTCTGGTTTTATAAAGGGGGGGGGGGGGATGAAGGGGGTGGGGGAAAGACATAACTACCCTCGTGTGTTTATCACGTGACCAAACTTAACAGAAATTTTTAACTGAGTTAGGTGTAAAGGACAAAACGTGTAACAGAATTCCTTGTAAAGTGCAAAACCTGTCAACATTCATTGAATAAGACACTACCTGATATATGGTATTAAGATAAATGACAAAACTTGTAATTTTCCCAAAAATAAATTAGACAGAGTCAATCACTACAGTTTCAGAACCGAAGAAAAAAACAGTTGATTTGATGGACAGGATGGAATTATTAAAAAAGCATTCGGTTTGACGATTCAAAGTTTGTAGCAATTAAAGATTCCACCTTGTACTAAACAAGCCAATGGACCTTCCTTAGACTACAAATTAGCATGTAGACCTCTGGATTTAAAGATAATTTGCATGTAGAAGGGGAGAAACAATGGTAGTTTATAATATTTCTTATTTATTAAAATAAAGTAACATGTACAGGTCTATACGAGTACGATAGCTAGTGAAATACTCAAGATTGGCTCACTAAAGCTAATCCATTCAACTTTAACTTTAACGAATTCTATGATACATTGAGGTTCATTTAGTAAACGAGTTAGAACCCAAGCTTATCATATCAAGCTTGATTAGGTAGGTGATGTTAAACAATCCTATTATATATAAGTATTATTTCTTAAATTAAATATACGTATACATAATAATTATAATATAGAATATTAAAAAAATTATTTAAATGATATAATATTATAGCATATTAAAAGTTATTATCAAAAATATATGTATACACACTCAATAAATAAATAAATAACTAGTTGTTTCAAGTGTCACTTTTTCGTAAGGCCAATATTCTTTTTTAGGTTTTATTATTTCACACCATCGTATTCTATTCACTAATTTAAAAAAGTGAATTAAAAATGAAAATCATATCCTATCTTAAAATATTATTTTATAACTTATAAATTTTTATTACTAACCATTTAATATTTCATTTAGGGTTGTAAACGAACCGAACGTTCAACGAACAATTCGACGGGAAGTTTGCTTATGTTTGTACATTTAGTAAATGTAGTAAATGAATGAACACGAATATGAAATATTGTTCGTTAAGTTAAATGAACGAACATGAACATAGGTTGCGTTCATTCGTTTATATTCGTGAGCGTTCAGTAATGTGTTCATTTATGTTCACTCGTTTATGTTCTTTTGTGTTCGTTCATTTATTTGTTGTATTTTTGTTTTATTGTGTTTAGCTTTTAAAATTTGGAACCCTAGTTACAACATCATTCATTTGACCATTTCAAATTCAGTGTGTGTTAAGACTTCTCAAACTTCTTAATTTTGTGTTAATCAATAATATTATGTCAACTTAGTTCGGATAATTATGTTAAGTGCTTATTTATTTTTTGGTGGATTGTCCATAATCTTTGTGATGAAAAATGCATATTTTATTCTAAAATGAATATGTCCATGCGTATTTAGTTGTGCCCATAAACATTGTTTGTATTCATTTACACCTGCGCACGTTTGTTTGAGTTATTTGCGTTTGCTAAGGGCTCATGAACACTTTATGAACACGTTTATTTCACTAATGAATGAACATGATTAAGAAGTCTCATTTGGTAAGTGTTCGTGAACAATTTATGAACATGCTTGATGACTGTCGTTAGTGTCATGCAAAAACCGAAATAAACTAGTAGCTAGAGTAAGTCAGGTATCGAACCAGAGGAGGATTGTGGAAAGTGTTATAATGACAAGTATCAATTAACTGCCACTGAAAATCTAAACTCGGTTTGTTTGGTTGTTTGATTAATTAGAAATTACTAAGAAAACAAGGTTTTAATCAATGGAAGAAACAATGGTTCCTCTGGATTTCAGATTCAAAGCAAATTCAATTACGTATTTGATTGTTTACAATTACATAGACATAATTGTATAAGATTAATTGATTGTGATAAAAGAGGACCAAGTACTCTGATTGATTAACAACGAGAGGTTATCACACGATTGTCAATTAATGATTACCAAACCCAATCCCTATCTAATATATCCCAATTACAAGAACTCTTGGGAATTGAAAGAATCAAAACTAGGTTTAAAGCAAAATCAACCGTTTACAAATCAATCAAGTGAAATTAACCGGTAACAAGCATCGAATGCTTAGATTACCGGATTTAAACAATAATCCAAACACATAAATTGAGTTGCTTACAAGAATCTTCCACCCAGAGGAAACCATAAGAGTTTTAGCCGCTCATCTCGCAAACACGATCAACAAAAGCTTGAAAGAAGGATGAATTCATGATTGGCTTGATGATTTGATGAAGAATTGTGATGAATCTGGTGAAAAAGCCTTGAACTTTTGAGCTTTGGAAGTGCCTCTTTCGTTCTTAGAATTGATGATCCTTATCTCCTCCTCCTCCTCCTCCTCAAACCCTAATATACCTAACAAACAAGACACGCGTTTTTCTGGAACCAAAACCGTCACTGACGGCCAGGGACCGATGGTGACAGTTCGAAGTTGCTGTCTCCTTTCTGCTGGCCCAACCGTCACTGACGGTGGGTGACCTTCAGTGACGATTGCGACTTTCTGGTTAATCTCTGAATCACACCACCTAACCGTCACTGACGGTTGGGCCGCCGTCGCTGACGGTCGGGGCTTCACTTCACTTTTTCTTCTTTATTTCAACTTTCATCGAATGACAATTAAACCCCTAAACTTTTAATCTTTCATTTCCTTGCTCATAAAAGTACAAACCACTTTCAATTAATTACCGAATAGTTCCTAAGCTTCGTTCCTTCATATGTCTTGCACTCTCACAACTCGTTAGCAACCGAACAAGCTTCCACATCACACTTGAGCTACAAATATCATCCTCCAGCATTCCACTTCCGCTTTAACTCCCATAACTTTGCTAAGTTACGTGTTTTACCTACAAAACAACTATATCTCATAGTTAACTCATTCTAGGCAAGTAAACACATAAAACACACATAATATTCACCATTTATACACTTTAATGCTCAGGTTTCACCCTCTCCATCAATGCTCATTACTTAATGAACAAACACGAACAAGGTCTTGTTCGTGTTCGGTCAGAATAAAAGGCTTGAAATTAGGATTGGCCTGTTTTTGGGTGGTCAAACACAAATTTATTAAATTGGGCCATTGACCAAACCAGGCCAGGCCAGATAAAATTTTCTTTTGGCCCCATTTTCTCCTCAATCCATGCTTTATTTTATTAATCCATCCTATTACATAAATTTCCAGCTCTACCCCCACTCCGTGAGCATAGTCTCAAATACTGGGTACATTTGTAATATGTTACTTTAGTGTAATGTTTCAAGAATCATTGCTGTAATTTACTAGGTATATTTGTAATATGTTACTTTGGTGTAATGTTTCAAGAATCACTACTCTGTGTAATGAGTTTGTCATCAACTTGATTAAGGGCAATCCCATATTCCCACCTTCAACTAAACGAGCCATTGGACCATTCTTAGACTACAAGTTGCCGTGTGGACCTCTCTTCATTTTTATGGAACCTAAATACATTAAGTAATTTGGTTCTATATCCTCTAACTTTTAAAACCTAGAGCATTAAGGATGACATGGTATGTTAACCAACGTTGTACACAACTCTCTCCTTGTACTAGGGGGCGTTAAAGGGGTTATTTGTTAACATGTTAACGAGATGTTAAGAGAAAAAATACTTTTATTTACTCTTTAAACTAAAAACCAGTGAAAAAATAGGGTTAGGTGGAGTTAATAATTAAACAATTTTCTTAGGGGGGTAGATTGAAATTGGGAAAGGCGGATGATGTGACACCTAGATGGAGTTAAGTAGGGGTGAGCAAAGGTTCTGAACCTCCAAGAACCGACACGACCCGGAACAGTTTATCTTAAAATATAAGAACCAGGACCAGATCCTTAAAAGAAGGAAAAGGTTCAGGTCTAAGAAGGGTCTCAGGGGTCCTACACCCCTTTGGATCTTGTAAAACTATTTACAAACACTTTTTTTTGGCTTGCAACAAACAACGGATAATGAATTCACTTTGGGCATGTAACAAAATGATTTTAGTGGAAAACTCATTGTTTCGTTGATTTACAACCTATTAGCATGTTATACAGTAGCTAAAAACAATAAAACCAACCTAAGTTCAAAGCATAAAAAATCAACTTTTGTATATTAGCTAGAACAATTCAAACTAGTAACATCAATCAAACGAACTTTCAAGTTAGATGGTTTCAATTTGGATTGTATCCACTATATTTCTCTAGAGATGTATTGTATTTTATGATGGAATCTAAATCTGCCGAACCATAATAACAAAATATTATTATTGGAAGTCGATTCTTGTGTTCTATATCAATACCCGTGGGTTGGAATTGGAACCGAGCCGCAACCGTGTTTTAAGAATTCTGAACCCCGCAAACTGACCCTTGCTTCGGGTCCCTTACGGTTCCAATTCAGGTTCATGGTTCCTGATTTAAGAACCATAACCTGCTCACCCCTAGCATTGAGGATTAAAATATACACCAAGACCTAATGTAAATGCTAGACTTACACTACAGTTAGAAATGTATGTATTTATATCAACAGTCAATACATATTTGCCAACTATAATAGTGTGCGGTAACCTAAAAGTTAATTTGGAAAATGCTATAGTAGCCAAATTGATTAATTTATATTAACCTATCCGGTTAATAATGTTGACCATACCATTTGTTGCTACAACAAATATAAGATTAAGAATAGTGGACAAACTGGTTAGTCAAAAGGGTTCAAGGGTTTCGGTTTACCTAATGCAGGTCGTGGGGTTGGATCACTTTGTTATTTTTCATTTTGAATTCTGGATTGAAGGATATTCAACCCAGAATGTTGGTGTTAGTGAAGTGGGAGTGTATGTAGTGAAGAAGAGAACAAGCATGAAGCAAGTTCTTGAGAGGTAGAAGGAAGATCAGAGATCAAGAGTGATCTGGAGTGATCCGGAATGTCTTTGGTGAATGACAAGAGCTCAATTTATAGGGAAAGGGTCCTTCAAGAGAAGAAACCTTTGACTAGTGATCCTTGGTTGAAGTGAGGGACTTGCCCTTTTTGGGGGTTGAAGGCTTCGGACATGCTGGTAAAAGAGTGTCTCTTTTCACATGCCTCTTTTGCGGCTGAGTGGGAGAGTTTACAAGTTAAGGGTGCTGTGACTTATCACTATCCTTATTCTTTTTGCTGTTCACGACAGCTGGTTGATATCGAACCTTTTAACCTTTTAAGCTGTTATGTGTTTTTAGTCAATTTTATTAAGGTTTGAGCTACCCCCGTCATCAGCCCCCCAAGTCAGAGGTTTTTGGGATGTAAGCTCAAATGCTTTTTAATTGCTTGAAGGCTTTGAAGGGTTACTAGGCGGTTGCGATTCTGAATTTGAATTTTGAAATGACAGTTGATGTGACTGATTGGGTGGTTTTTCGCAGAGGGCAGTTCTAGCATTGTGTGTAATAATAACCGCCCCTATATCATTTAAATTTTATTTTTTATTACTTTCCAACTATCTGTATTCAATTTACTCAAAACATTTCAAGTTTCAAAACACTCTTCCCTTCTTCGGGTTAGTTTTCCTCCTTTTCTTATTTTTCTTTTATCCATTGATCGTCTCTCATGGGTGCTCGCAAAGATCTAGCCGTTAGTTATTCGCGTCTTACCCAAGAAGAGGTTGAGGCGTTTTGCTTACAATGGGGTATTGCTTCAGAGTTCAAATCGGTGGCTCCGGGTTTGGACAAGTCGATTGATCAATGTCCTACTGGTTCAATCGCTCTTTATTGCCGTCATTTTGAGTTTTCAAACCTTCGTCATCCGTTCTCAACTTTTTTATACATCTTGGAGTATTATCGTGTCTCAATTGGTCAACTTCATCCCAGGGTCTCGCTAGGGTTTTACATTTCAAAGTTTTGTGTTGGGCGGCGGGATATGATCCATCTCTGTTTGCCTTTCGCCGGTTTTCCGTTTGGCTAAGAATGGAGATTGGTTTACCTTCAAAACATCCCAGGTAGATAAATGTTTAATTTCATCCATGGTTACCACACTTGGTGCTTGGAAAGATCGATTCTTTTGGGTTTCTAAATCGATTATTCAGTTTAAGATGGTTTGGAGGCATTCGGATGCTGTTTTGAATGAACTGGAACCTTTCGATTATGAGTTGAATAGTGTTTTTTCTAAAATCTATCAGGCCATGCCCCTTAAGGCTTCGCCATTGTCCTGAACCCTTGTTAGTGTTACTTGGTATTAGCAAGTTATGGGATAAAACAGATCGAGATCCGGTACTCATGAGGGATGGTCAGGGTATGCATTTTTCTTTGTTTTGTCTATGTATTTCTTTTTCGTGCATTTGCTTATTTTTATGTTATTTTGGCAGTTCTTTCTGCATTGGATTTTGTTAAGAGTGACGATACATCCGATGTTGTTTTTTCGGATGCTAAGGCTACCCAAGGGGAAGATGCTGTTTCTCGTGGTGTCGAGCATAGGTTCGAAGGTTCAGGGTATGTGAATGTTCCCAACGTTAAAGGTTTTACCAAAGTTGATGCTTCCAAAACTTCTGTTCGTCCTTCTACACGGCGTATGTTGAAGGGTGTTAATCAACCATCTGGTTTAAAAGCCATTGTTCTTAGTGATGATATTGAGGTTTCTGGGAATCAGGGTACCGTTGGTGACGTAGAGAAGGAGAAAGAGCTAGTGGCTATTGGAAAGAAGAAGTCAGGAGGTAAGAAGGTTGTAGTGCTCTCTGTTCTGGGCTCCTTAGGGAAAGGTGCTGGAAGCTTGGCGGAGGCAAATGCCAATGAGATTTATGTTCCTAATTGTAGTGTTAAGGTAGGGGACAATTTCAAAGATGTTGCTGTCTGCGCAGATGTGTTGGCCAATTTTGCTCCTCCGGCTGTTCGAGGTTCTATATCAGCAATGGAAGATGACACGATGTTATCTCGACTGATATTAAGCTCTTGTAACCTTTATACCTTGCTGTCAAAAGGGGTTACTCGCTTTCGCAAGGGGATGCAAGAATATGACATGTTTTTAAAGAAGAAAGACATTATGAAAACTTCAATGGCTGCGATGAAGAAGGACATTGAAGGGTTTGCTAAGAAAGAAGAAGCCTGGGTGAAGAAGGTTGGTGAACTTACTTCAAGGTACGATGTAGAGGTTTGTGAGTTAAAGAAGGAAATGGAAGCTTTGAAGGCCCGGGAGAAAACTTCGTTAGAGGAGAGGGAAAGGTTTGAGGCTTCGAAGTCCAATTGACCAATGATAATAAATGGCTGATCGGGCATGGCTTCCAACAGAGAGTTACTTATCCTCTTCACTCACAAACATGCGTTGGGTGGTGTTTATAACAATCTTCTTGCTCATGGGAGGCATCAAGGCTTTGTTGCTGGATATAAAGCATGCGAGTCCGGCGAGCCTCAAGGTAGTCTTCTCTCTATCAGCCTCAAGCTCTCAAAGTCTTCCAAGACTCTGTTCTGGAAATGGAACATAGGACCTATTCTTTCGTGGGTGAGGTATCCGAATGTTTTGGCAAACCACTTTCTGTTTTGCAGGCTTGAAGCCTCGTGGCCTTAATGAGGCTATTTGTGAGAAAGTGTTGAAGTCTCTTTCAAAAAAACGTTCGTGTTCGGGAGATAGTGAAGAGACCTTTTCTGATGGTGGTGAAGGCTCGAAGGAAGCAAGCCTTGAAGCCTCTGAGGCAGCTGGTGAAGGTCGGAAGAAGAAGAAAGCAAAAACTTCCAAGAGTGGTGAAGCTGGTGCAACGAATCCTGCTGTTTCTGATGCTGCAAATTAAAACTCCTTAAACTTTATTCGTTGCTTTCTTAGCACTTTTTAAACAATGTTGAGTGATGTGTTTTGAACAAGTAGGGTTTATGGGAACCCTTAAGGTTTCCTTTGATGGTTGCTAGCCTTCAAGGCTACTGAACAATATCTAGGTTTTCGGCCCTTAAGGACCTTATACTATGGAACTTATGTGTCTAATGTTCTGTGTTACTTTTGCATATGTGTTGATGATCGTGATTGCCTTGTTACTTTGTTATCTATCTGTTTACCCATTATATCTTAAGAAGTTTTAGTGTTACAACCACTTAGCTTCAAGGTATTATTAGATAAGAGATACATGTTGTCTATCCTTTTTGTGACATCATTCAATGTCTCTTTATTTCGTAAACCACTTTTAAGGTTTAAGGAACGATTGTTGTAGGCAGTTCAGACCTATCTATGAGATGAGCTAAAAATTTATTGAAGTCTCATGGAGTTGAATTGATTTAGGAACTCACCCCTTATATAGGTTCATTCAATCCTTGAACCTATTGAGCGATGTGGCCTGGGAGCTCATCCCCTTACATGGCTCTTGCCATGGATTGTTTTGCTAGGTTCTCAACCTGATTATAGGATAGATGTCACACCCCGATTTCCACGTGTATTCCGGTGGGCCCGGTGGGGAGTATCATGACATACAGTTGATATCATCATGACCAATTACAACACAGAGCAACACAGCGGAAGGCTTGGAGAAAAATATAAACTATTTTAAACCATAAAGTGTCCAGAGTTCGAAACATAATTATATGCAGACAAGGTTTGTGATAAGATCCACAGGCGGATCGGATAACATACAAAATGAGAACAGACTCTACAGGCTCAACTTTAAGGTCGCAATTCCTTAATGTCAACGCACCGCAGCTTCCGGCCTTTTGCGTACTTGTACCTGTATTTTAATCTTTGAAAATACGTCAGTTTACATTGGTAAATACTGCCAACCGGCTCATTTTGAAAACCCTTTCGAAAATGATTTTTGGTGCATTAGCACATTTTGTAAAATAACTTGGGACAGTACATATGACCTTGTATACAGATTTACATGTCAGGCTTTTACATATGGGGCCCGGTACAGAAACCAAGACATCATCGACTGACACACCACCCTGAACTTTCACAAAGAAAGCAGTTAGCAATTACCCAGTGAATGGCTACACGCCATGCTTTAGTTGTGGCCACTAATACTTTAGTGAGCCAAGGATATCCCGGACACGTTCAAGCCCACCCCCAATGTTTGAGTTTCAGACAAAATAGATCAAAACCGGGTTATGCAATTTTAGTTAAATATCACAACTGGATAAAACATAATTTCCATACCCGACCAAGCGGTAATAATTTACCGTATCCCAAGCCCGTATAGGGAAAATAGGTTAAGAGTATTTACCTGAAGTTAAGTCTTCGTGAAGTCCAAAACCTCAGCCGTAGATCAAAGCAAGTACATGTACAATTTACCGGAAGGCGTTAGTCTGGAGTGATGGTAATTATTAACCAATATTAGAATGCTAACGGGTCCTTAGTTAAGTCTTAGACTTGAACCGGGTAGTCTTATGTTAAAACAATACAGTACGATACGCTAAATTAAGCGGTGACCGGAATAGGATGTTAGTTGGACCCGACAAGTATATAAACTTGTCCATATGGGTAAACCAACAACATTCTGGATTTTGATAGAGGAATGACAAAGTTCAACCCGTTTCGGTTTAAGTGCGTAAATTAACCGAAAGCACATAGGCAGAACAGGGTAACCGAGAGAGTCATATAGAAGTTCCATATCGATACATGTTTAAAATATGTTATAAAATCAGTAGCTTTGCAAAAGATAGGCCCGAGGTATATTTAAAACCGAATTATGCCTTACAAGGGCATTTTGGTCATTTTAGAGTTTATAAAAGATGCTTAAAATGAATCTGATGTCAAGGTTGTTAATATTCTGTAAAAACACTTATTTTATAATATTATAACAGTAGGATATCAAATATATGTGTGTTTGATGATTTGAAAATAATCTATGTCCCGTAAGAGCATTTTGGTAAATTCACACATAGCTTTGAAGTCAAAATTGGGATTCTGAGTTTGGGACTTGTATTTACTGTTAAAATGTCAAAAATAAATTTATAAATCAATAGGTAACAAGTCTTGGCTCATAGTTATGGTTTTAAACCGTACTATGCGCCGAAAAGGCGTAAAAGTCGCTAAATGCCATTATATTCGATTGTTTAAGATAAACTGAGGTTAGGACCTGTTTTATATACCAAAAATATGTCATTTAACTTATTACATCAGTAGGTTTAAGTTTTGATTACAAAAAGATTGATTTAAGTCATTTTTCGTAAAACGGTAATTTGGTAATTTCTCGGCATTTAACGAATATTAGATCTTCACTCAAGTCATAATCTGAATAAACCTCCCAACATGTCCTACTTATCGTATTATGTCAGTAAACATTTCATTTTAATGATAAAAACATATTAATCTTTCTAAAAGGCCAAAAAGGCATTTTAGCCATTTAAATGCCATAAACACCTCCTTTGCGAAACTTAGATTATAATCAGATTCTTGACACCAACATAATAAAATAATGTTTATAAATCAGTTTATAACTTATTTTTACATGCATGTGTGTTTAAAAACCAAGACTTGTACAAAAGGACCTTTTTGCAAAGTTTTAGTAAAAATTATGGAACTTATACAAAAACTCAGATTTCTAATGAATCGAGTGATGAAACTTTAGGAGGTCATCCTATACTTAAATACGGTCATAAGGTGACCAAAAGTCAGTAGCCAAAGTGGCTAAATCGGGTCAGAATCGAAAGTCAATGAAAAGTCAAATATAGCAACTTTTCTTTGTAAACCGACCCTAGACCAAAACTTGACGAGCCAAATCAATTGGTATATGTTCTAATACTTATTTTTAGGTTATAAGTGCATCAAAACATATTTTATAACATCTGGATCATTATTTATGAATTTTTACAAATCTGGACAGTTTGACTTTCTTTGACTTTTAGTTTGACTCGTCAATTGGTCATGAATTCGTGGTAATCTGGAGATGCCCTTTTGAGGGATTAATACCTCCATCATTACAATCACGTAGCCACTTTCGTTACGCACAATGGCTAGGTAATCACAGACTTAGATCAAAGTCAAGGCGTAATTACGACGAGACTTTGATCTAGGCTTAAAACTTAATAAAATGACTTAGCATGAGATTGGAACACTTACAAATGAGGAATGCTTGAAAGATGCCTGGAACTCTCTGATTAATCTTGGTGAGCTTAAGGTGAGATGAAAAATGGTTGCAACTCACAAGAAGGTATCTTTTAATGACCAAGGAGGTTCCAGGAGTATTGCCAAGTGTTTATGGACGTGAATATGTGTCCCATAACGTGTCAAGCATGCAAAGAAGGGACAAATTCGTCAAGAGGTGGCAGAACATGGCTTTGCCATGTTTCTGCTCGCTGGCAGGTCCTTGCGGACCGTATGGGTTAGGTCTTACGGTCCGTAAGGACCTTACGCCCATAGATTCAGGTGACCTTGCGGACCGTATGGCTAGAGCCTTGCGGTCCGCAAGAGGTCTTCAGAACTTGAAAATTTTCAAATTTTATTTAGTCCCCAACTTATTTTCATATAATAAAGTACGGATATTATTATTGTCTCAATGTCTTCGGTCCCTCCCAATTCACCATACGGTACACGAGGATTACTAGGACACGTGTCGGAATTTTATTGGACGTAAAAACACGAGGTGTTACAATAGATAAGACAAACTTTGATAAAAACATCAGCATTCATTCATAACAGGCATACTTTGATTACAAAAGAAAGATGGAACATAGACCATTCTGCCTACACATGGAACCTTTTAAGGTTCTTGCCATTCCAGTGGCGAGGAAGCTTTTTGCCTTCTACATCGGCTAGCTTGTATGACCCTCCTTTGTGTGTTTAGAGAATGGTGTATGGTCCTTCCCATTTGGGTCCGAGTTTGCCTAGATTCTCCTTTTTGCTTGCTTCATTGTTGCGGAGGACCAAGTTTCCAAGCTTAAACCGTTCATGTTTTACCCTGGTGTTGTAATAGGCTTCCATCTTCTGCTTATATTTTGCTTCTTATATGGTGGCTTGATCCCGAGTTTCTTCAAGGAGTTCCAAGTTCAACATAGTCCCTGTTTTGTTCGATTCGAGATCAATGTGGAGCGTTCGTTGTGTTTGTAACTCCAATCTCTGTTGGGATTACAGCCTCCGATCCAAATACTAGGTTGTAAGGTGTTTTCTTATGGCTTGTCTTCACGGTTGTTCAGATTGCCCATAGGACATTGGGAAGCTCTTCAAGCCAATTGTTGTCATGTCTCCCCACTCGGGCTTTAATCCCTTCTACAATGCTTCGGTTTGTTTTCTCAACCTGGCCGTTTAACTGTGGATAAGCAACCGAGCTGAATACTTGAGTAATTCTAAACTCTTTGCACCAAGAGCTAAAAGGCTTCTCGGCAAACTGCTTTCCATTGTCGGTTACTAGTACCCCTGGTAGCCCAAAACGACAAATTATGTTTTCCCATACGAAGTCAATGACTTGTTTCCCTAATAATTTGGCCATAGTTTTACTTCTGGCCACTTGGTGAAGTAATCAATGGCTACCAACAAGAATTTGACTCCTCATTTGGCCGGTGGGAATGGACTAACAATGTCCATTCCCCATTTGTGAAATGGCCATGCTGAGGAAATGGGAACAAGATCATGCTTTTGGCTTTTGGGTACTAGAGCATGCAATTGACAAGCTTCACGTTTTTTCAGCTGCTCAGTGGTGTCACGATGCATGGAAGGCCAAAAGTATCCAAGGTTCATCAACTTTGCAACTACCGAACTATGGCCATAGTGAGCCCCACATATCCCTTCGTGTACCTCTTTGATCAGATACTGGCTTTGTTCCGGACCTACGCATCGGAGTAGTGGTGCAAGGTAACCTTTTTTGTAGAGTATTTCTCCTTGTAGCACATACTGCATTGACTTGATACGAACCCTTTCAGCCTCCGTCTGATTGTTTGGAATTCACCATTTATTCAGAATTTGATCAAAGGGGTCATCCAGCTTGGTCCTTTCTCGGTAATTACATCTTGCACTTCAAGTTCTTGAATGGATGGTGTCTACAATACTTCCACTAACACTTTCTTGGTGAGATGAGCGAATGTAAGGGATGCAGCTTGGTCCTTCCTTAGCTTTTAACCACGTGGTCGTGGGTTCGAGTCCCACGGATGGCGCCAACTTATTGCTACAACAAATATAAGACCAAGAATAGTGGACAAACTGGTTAGGCAAAAGGGTTCAAGGGTTTCAGTTTGCCTAACGCAGGTCGTGGGGTCCCCCCACGTTTGTAGCACGTGGAGTTGGATCTCTTTGTTATTGTTCACTTTGAATTCTGGATTGAAGGATATTCAACCCAAAACATTGATGTTAGTGAAGTGGAAGTGTATGTAGTGAAGAAGAGAACAAGCATGAAGCAAGTTCTTGAGAGGGAGAAGGAAGATCAGAGATCAAGAGTGATCTGGACTGATCCGAAATGTCTTTGGTGAATGACAAGAGCTCCATTTATAGGGAAAGGGTCCTCCAAGAAAAGAAACCTTTGACTAGTGATCCTTGGATGCAGTGAGGGACTTGCCCATTTTGGGGGTTGAAGGCTTCAGACATGCTGGTAAAAGAGTGTCTCTTTTCACATCCTCTTTTGCGGCCGAGTGGGAGAGTTTACAAGTTAAGGGGGATGTGACTTATCACTATACTTGTTCTTTTTGCTGTTCACGACAGCTGGTTGATATCGAACATTTTAAGCTTTTAAGCCATTATGTGTTTTTAGTCAATTTATTAAAAGGTTTGAGCTACCCCGTCATCACCATTCAACAAAGAAAATGACGGAAGAAGTTGATATTAAGGAGCTTATGTAGAAAAGTCTTAAGGAATGGTTTGATATAATGATTTAAATCAAGAATCTCATTGCTCACCTTAGATGAGCGGATGAATAAGAGCCAGCGACTTGATCTCAACTCCTATAAATAAGTATTGGACAGAGTGGCACTGACGGTGCTAACATGAAGGAGTTATATATATAATATATATATACACACACACATACAGGGTTAGGGTAAAATGAAAATCTATACGAGTTGTGAGAACTTAGAGAACTCGGTCTTACGAAAGGTTTTTTCAAAAAAAAATTACCAACTCGGTGGGGTTTTCCCGTGATCTTGATCCTACACACACATATATATATAGGCTGTTGGATTCTGATTTAGTCACCGGACTGTTTAGGGTTTCAGTTGCCAAATTATCGTAACGTTTTAGGGTAGGTTCTATGTTCAGAAGCTTAGAGAGAGATAAAAGGTAGGGTGGGTTCTATGTTCAGAAGTTTAGAGAAAGATAAGAGGGAGAAGATGATGTCTTTATATTTTCTATTTTTTTAATTATCCAGGGTTAAATAACTAATTTTATATGTACTTAACTGAAAAATTAACACAAGTTAGTGATAATGACCATCCAGATACAAAAAAAATTACATTATATATTGGTATTTTTATGATCAGTATATAATTTTTTTTTTATTTTTCAGTCATGCAGTACTTAAAACACTTACACAATACACAAACACAAATAGGTACATACAAACACTTTAATAATCACATATACACGAATACTTAAACAATCATAAATATCAAACAATTACATACAAACACATTTAACTAAATGTGTATACAGGATGAATATATGAGTTTTTTTTAACTTACTCAGCTTTTTTTTTCTTTTTTCTTATAAGCATTATAATATTGTTGTATTTTATAAAACGATCTAATTTTAAGCGTTGTAAAAGATGTAATTTGAAATTTAATTATAACCTTGTTTTAAGCTTTTAAATAAAATGGTTCTTAAAAATTCACAAGCCAGTATTAAATTTAACAGTGTTTATATATTAAATTTAAGAATGTTTATGTTTTATCGTTAAGCTTTAAATAAAAATGGTTCATAAAAACATCACAGGTATTTATGTTTTTTACGGGTTTTTATATTGAACTGTTTTATTTTTAACTTTAGACCGTTTTAAAAGAGCTTTTTTATACTACATATATATATACACACTTGGTAACAGTCACTATTTTATTCACTAATAAACTAATGTAATGTATACACTAGTAACTACACTATAAGTCTATAACTACTAACGATGCCATAAACATTAGATTTAATCTCCAATGACGACATCTTTAAAAAAAGTTGTTTCTATATTTTTGTAAAATTATATGATGAAAAATCTTTGCACATGGCAACTTATATGTGTGGACAACAAGAAGAAAAAGACTTCGAGAACGACTTAGGAAACTTCCTTTATCGATTTAATGTTACAACCGTTTCTGCAATTTGGTTAACGATCATGTTCTGCTTTTTTTATTATTAAACTTGAGAATTATATTTTGAAATTATATGGTTTACATGAGAAAATAAAAAAAAAGCATGTAGTAGGTTTCTTTCTATGGCTATGAGTATTCAATGTATTTAATGTACAAGGCTCTTAATGGTTCAAACATGTTACTAATTCAGCACTTAATGGTTTAAACTGTTTGTTTTGCGAGCAGATGTCTGAATGGTTCAATTATTTGCATATGAATGGTTAAGCATTATACTGAGTCTGAATGGTTAAGACCTCTAATTTGAATTGGTCAATGAACGGTTAAGCATTATACTGAATCTTAATGGTTCAGACATCTTACTAGTTCAACACTTAATGATTCAGACCTCTTACTAGTTCAGCACTTAATTATTTAGAAGTGTCAAATCACTCCTTAATCTTTTTATAGTATTCTTTATTTTTTCAATTAAGTTGTAGTTTAAATCATCAAAGTGTAAAATGTAATTTTATTAATTTTGTTATAATTCTTTATTAATTTGATAACTTTTGGTACCTAAGTCCGTATATCATACTCATTCATAAGCTAGTATATAGTATGTATATATAATGTAAGTCTTGAGAGAAAACTCTTTTAAGTGAGAAAACATAGCGAACTCAAATACTTACTCCTCAAACCTCCACATCATCTATTTCCTATCAAGTGTCAAAGGGTATTATAAAGGGTATTATAGACAATTTAAATATCTCATTTTTCTCTTTCCTCACACATATCATATCATTCACACACATTTCTTTTCTATCTCTCATTTCTCTTTCTCTAGAGAAAACATCTCACACGAACTAGATCTAGATCTTGTTCTCATCCCTTTCTATTTGGAAACCACCAGATTTGAAGATCGAAGCCACCATCGAAGCCCTTAAAGAAACCAATAAAGAGAAGCCAACAGATCTGAAGATCGAAACCACAATCGAATGCCTCATACACCGGTGGTTAACGGTGGAGTGGAGTTGTTGTGTTGCGTGGTTTTGTAAATCCATGCTACGAGGGAGGTTTGCAAGATATCACGCTGTAAATGTCGTTTTCTAGTTGTATTTCACTTGTATTTTTTGTATAATCTTGTATGTTTAGTATTAAGTTTTATAAAGTAATATTTTGTTTTATATGATATCGGATTATATTTTAAATTTTCGTGAATGAAGATGAAGCTAAACTCGAAGTTATCTTTTTTTTTTCTATGAGGTGCATTGTTCTACATGTGTTTGTGTAATACCAGATCATGTGTTTTCATTTGTTTTAAGTTTTGAACATTTTCCTTGATTCAGTTTTTTAGAACAAAATTCGTCTTTGTTAGTTGTTTTAGTGTTTGATACATATGTGGAATAGGTTGATGGTTTGTGACATCTTTTTACATGGAATGTTTTGTTTTTGGCGTTTGAAACATATGTGTTTGTATTAAAAAAAAATCAGGTCTTCTTGGTTGTTTCAGATCCATATGTGTTTGAAACAAATTTGATGTTTGATTCATGACTTTTGAGTTTTTTACACGTTCTTTGATTTTTGGTGATGTTATTTTGAATAAATTGTGTCTTTTTTTTATTCATCATCACCAGGTGGGATAACTACTAGATGGTGTAACTACCGGATGACATATCTTGATTTCTGTATACCTCTCGAAGAAGGTTTAAATTCTTGGCTTTCCCTGTTATAACATGTCTTCTATGCTAGTTTCTAGTTATATTGTTTCAACAAAATGTGTCACCAAAACATGTTTAATCAGGTTACACACATTGTACAAAAGATGTTACATGTGCACACATAAGTGCTCACATGATATAAAGCAGGAACCCAAGTTTTGACTATGTTACACATGTTACTTTAAATTTATATGTCTAAGGGTGCCGAAATATATATTTTTTCGTTTAACAGTTTTTTTCTTTGAGTTTATGAGTTTTCATAAGACATTATATATTTTATATGTCTAAGGGTGCCGGAAATTTATATGTCTAGATGAAGATTCATGTTTCTTTCTCTCTTAACCAACAACTTTCTTTCTCTAAAACAACAATTTGTTTCTCTTCCTAAAAAACAACTTTCTCTCACACACATGGAGAGATCGAATGGAGGTGATGATGGTTTTGATATCTAGAATTTTGAATCAAGAAAAGAGATAATGGGAAATATGAGGTGATGCTATTTCGATGGTTACAATGTATACTCGTTAGGCCCTATTAGGTTTATGCATTAGTCACATTAGTGATTTGGGGTTAACTTGTATAGATGGGCTTGGAGAAGGCTTTTGGGCCTAGGGTTGTGGGATAATGGTGCACTAACCACTACTATAAATAGTAAGTGATGTTTTAGGGTAAGGAGCTTTTTGGTGGTTTCTCTACAACTTGTATTAGACAAATTACAACATTTGTATGCAACTTGAATCTTTCTATTTTCATTTTATCTCTTCTATCTTTGATCCATACCTTGTTTGTGTGATTGTTAGAACTTTTGAGATCATTGATACTTGATTATCTAGGTTTTGGAAAGTTGTTTAATTGGTTTATTATGTTTTAGATAGTTCAGGGGTAAGATATGTAATTTTGGAAACTTATGTACTGGCCGGCGTAATTATATGACTAGGGTAATTATTAATTACGCCAGTTGGCCAGACACTATATATATGAAGCTTAATAGAAACCCTAGCTCCAAGGTTCTTGGACTAGTGATTTTGGTGATTTCTTGTGTTGTGATTCTTGTGATTGTTCTTGTGCTTAATCCGTATATCCAGCTGCTTAAATTGTTATTATCAGTTGGGAATCAATATACAACACTTGTAGTATCATCCAAAACAAGAATCTTCATATTCTTCTTTGATTTTTCTTAACTTTATACACTCAAACACCTAATCTATTGGTGTTTGTGTGTTAATAATCAAAGCACTGTGATCCATAGTTGATTTGGGACTCACAATTTGGTACAGAGCCTTTGTGCTCTTGATTGTTTGATTTTTGTTGAGATTTTTCAAGTTTTGAAGATTTTTCAAGGTTTTTTCAATTTTTTTGGCTTAAAATGAGTTGATTTTGTGTGATTAATTGTTGGGGTGTTGTTAGTCAGTGTTTAGACAAACATTTGGGTCATTTTTGGAACAAAGAATCATGGATTTTGAGTCATTTTTTGGTGATTAGAGGGTTTTTGTTCGTGTTATAACCCTGCTGGGTGTATTTAACTTGAAGACAGCGTAGAACACTTTGAATTTAGCGTAGAACTCCTTGAAGACAACGTATTTGTTTTTTAAAGGTCGCGTAATTGACAAATACGCCGGAAATACACCAGCGCATTTGTTGATTACCTGCGAAATAGTGTCAGCATTGTTAAAATCGAAGGCGACTTCAAAGTCAGTGATAAGGATCCTCAGCGACCTTATTACGGTGATCAGCGAATTTAACAGAACTCTTGTTTGTTTTGTGTTTTCCAGTGGATTTAGCATCTACGCCGGGTCAGGACTCAGGGATCATCAGCGTACTTGTTCGTCTCAGTGAATTTGTCTAGCGTACTTAACATATCAGATCAGCGTACTTGTTCTTGGAAATCATATTATCCAGCGTAATTAACATCTGATCAAGAAATTAAAACCAAATCTACTATCAAAATGTCTCTAAGTCAATTGAACACTGTTGCACAGTCCGAACTGGAAACTGGAACTGCGACGAGACCTCCTAAGTTGAAAGGATGCAAGGACTATAGCAGTTGGAAAACACGCATCAAGGCGTTCTTTGAGTACACTGATTACACTCGATGGACGTCTGTCACTGTTGGACCCCATGTTCCCGTGATCATAGAAAATAATGTTCGTGTTGTAAATGAAGATCCGACTACTTTCACTGAAGACGATAAAGCACTGATTCAACGTGACCGCCGTGCTCATGCAACTCTAACCAATGCATTGAACAAGGATGACAACAATTTGTTCGAAGAATACGCCTCATCTCACGAACTTTGGTTGGCCCTCATTGAACACTACGAAGGAAACCAAGAATTGATGGACAACAAAAGAGATATGGTGCAAAAGGAATATGATATGTTTGGAAGTGTCCAAGGAGAAAGCCTGTCCGACCATATCAGTCGCTATCTAAGTGTGCTGACCAAGATGAAGAAAGTTGGAAATCCGGTTGCAAACTATGCGTCAATGAAGAAACTTTTGGACTCTCTTCCAAAAGAATGGAGTTTGCAATGCATGATGATTAAAAGGAGCTTTCTGTGCAGCACCACACCTGTCACACTTTCCAATCTAATCAACACTCTGAAGGCATTTGAAATGACATGATTAAAAGAGAAATGAATCAAACTAGCCAAAAGTCTGCTCAGTCGGCTGCTGTTATCATGCCCAAGAATATGGCTTTTCTTGCTCCAACAAACTCAAGTGGATCAAGCTCCCAAAGTGACAACGCATCCTACAACAATGCTTCCGCTAACTTTGCCATGACACCACAGTCAAATATGAAAACTACTGTGGTAGCGGATGCTCAAGCACTCAAAATATCCACGGAACACGTTGCTTTATTCAATACTTTCTTAAGCAGTTATGAAGCTCTTATGTCTGTTGAATTGAAACGTGATTACGTTACTGCTGAAGACATGTATCAAGTAGATCCAGATGACATGGAAGAAATGGACTTAAAGTGGCAAATGGCTATGATCACTCTTCGCCTGAAAAAGTTTCAAGACAAGACAGGGAAGAGACTATCTCTGGGAAAAGCTGGTTTTGATAAGTCAAAGCTACGTTGCTACAACTGCAAGGACGTTGGTCATTTCAAAAGAGATTGTCCTTTGCTGGAGAAAGAAAATGCTGAAATTGCTCCTGCCAGAAGGCCAATCGCAATTGAAGGAAGCACAAATGTTGTTGACAATACTCCAAATGCACTGGTGGTTGAAGACTATGATTGGGCAGATGAGATAGCCGAGACAAAGGAAGAAGTCAACAAAGCTTTGATGGCTAAAATCTCGAAGGAACCAAAAGAAATTGCTCAAGTCTCATCAACCAAGACAACAACAGAATTAGTAGCTGCACCTTTGAAATATGTCCATTACAAAAATGTCGGTATTCCAAAAGGAAATTCAGTTGACAAGGGTTTGAAGAGCACTGTGAAGTCAACAAATGATGAAGCTGAAAAGAAAGCTCCAATGAATGACAAAGGAGAAAAGGAGCAAGGTGGAGAAACGTCAGCTGCTGCTATGAAAGCTGAGTCAGCAAAAGAAAAGGAAGATAAAGAACTGGTAAACAACATCCCATATGAGTTCAAAGCAATATTGTGTTCGAAGCCGTGTATGAACGTCGTGGCACACTACAAATCTAAAGAAAAAGAAAAAGTTTTACGACTAAACAAAGAAATGAAACTGAACGAAGCCACATATCAGAGAAAGTTGAACTCAACCTTAACTGAAATGCAGTCTTTAAAGGAGTTGCTTTTTAAAAAGGATTTCATTATAAATGATCAAGCTAAACGATTAGAAAATTCTGCAATAAAAAAACACTAAATTGCAACTCACCATTGATAAATGGAATGTTAGCAAAAAGGCACTGGTTGATATCAAAAACAGCCAACGACCAACATACGTGAAAGATGGCATTGGGTACAAAGACAAGCTGGGAAACAAAAGAATAATCTTTCCACCTGCTCACAACAAAAACTATGTACCCATGCCAACTCCTCATCCTGAAAATGACTTAATTGATAAATCTGATTTAATTGCTCAAAGTGTCGATTACCTGAATGATAAAAATACTAATGTTTCTATGAGTAATGCAGATGCAAATGAGCGTGAAGGAGATGTGTGCGATGAGGGGGTGAAGGCACAAAAATAGGCATAGGTTATTCAGGCGACAGTTATACCACGGTAAACAGGTTCGCCTGGAATTGTGGAAAAACAAAAGACAAATCTATTCGGGATGAATGTAATAATTTAACTAGGATGGATGACTGTATTAAACCTAAGATATTTATTTGGGATGACTGTAATAGGCATGTGCCTAAACCTTTGACCCAAAGCCACGAAAATGTAGTGGCTAAATGCATGGACTTGAAGTCTGCGTTTTGTGATGAAAATGTTGTGTTTGAATCACCTATGTTTGTTCCAGAATTGAAGAATAACAGATTCGGAAAATTCCTTACAGAGGAAATTCCAGAGTTTGTTCCATCATGTACAGGTACATCAGCGGACGAACAAGACTCAAGCCAAAATTCAAGTCAAGAATGCAGCAGGGAAGATTCATTCACATTTGTCTCAACTTGTGACGAAGAAGACTCAAGTGATGATCAAAGACCAGATAACTCAAGTGAATGCCAAGAATCATCTGCATCAGAATATGAGTCAGACGAAGAAATCATCAAGGATGAAAGTCGGCTTGACAAGAAAATGAAGATATTGACAAACTCGAGTGTCGACAAAACGAGCAAAGATTCCTGCAGCTCAAGACACTCATCACATACATCATCTTCAAACGTTTCATCCTCCAAAAGAAAGAAAATAAGTTGCTTGAAATGTTTTTGTTGTGGTCATTTAGGACATACAAGGAAGAATTGCAAAAACAAAAAGTTTTCAGAACCTAAAATAATTTTTGTCAAAAACTTCACAGAGCAATTTGACAGCCTTAAGAAATCAGTAAAAAATCTGGTCAATGCATCATATTTTTGGAAAAGAAAAGAAGATCTAAATATCCAAAATCATGACAGACTAAAATTAAAGCAAGTTTGGGTTCCGAAATCTATCTAACTTGTATATATTTTGTTTGTTGTTGTATTATAGAATTGCAAAAATGGCTCTGTATGCTCATGGAGTATATCTGGCACGTGGACAGTGGATGCTCAAGGCAAATGACGGGGTTGAAGGAGCTGTTAAAGAATTTCCAATTCATCGATGGCGACTTCGTGTCATTTGCCAGAGATGAAAAGGGTGGAAAATTGTCGGAATAGGGGATGTTGTGTCAGAGGCTCTTACTTTGGAAAACGTGAATTATGTTCCAGAACTGTTCTACAATCTTATGAATGTATCACAAGTCTGTGACAAAGGGATCTCGGTTCTTTTCAATGACGTCGAATGTCTCTTTCTCAAGCCTGAATACACAGTTCCAACCGAAAATGATTATGCTAACTTCTTCTCGTCAAAACAACACCTACGTCCTCAACATGAAGAATGCCAAAACAAATGAGCAAATGACTTGCTTGATTTCTAAGGCCTCAGAATCAGAATCACTGCTTTGGCACAGGCGCCTAAGGCATGTGAATTTTAAAAATATGAACTAACTTTCAAAATTAAATCTCGTAAGAGGTTTACCTGTAAAAGATTTTCCTTTTTTCTGAAAAATGTAGCGCTTGCGCCCAAGGCAAGCAACACAAAAAGCCACACAAATCTAAAGTAGTGAATACAATCACAGGACCATTGCAATTGCTGCACATGGATCTCTTTTGGCCCTATCAGTATTAAAAGTTTAGCTAAAAGATCTTATTGCTTGGTGATTACAGATGATTTTTCTCGCTTTTCATGGGTTTATTTTCTTGAAGCAAAAAGCAAAACAACATCAATTATTCAGACATTTATCCCTATGAACGAGAACGTCATCAAACTGAAAGTCAAATTAATCAGAAGCAAAAGGGATCAGGCTTCAGTATAGTGCAGCCAGAACTCCTCAGCAAAACGGTGTAGCTGAACGCAAGAACAGAACACTCATCGAAGCGGCTAGAACTATGATGGTAGACTCGAAACTTCCTATCATCTTCTGGGCAGAAGCAGTCAACACAGCATGTTATGTCTTGAATCGAGTTCTCATCGTCAAACCTCATGGAAGAACTGAATATGAACATCTTTTCAAGAGAAGCCTCTGATAGATTTCTTTAGACCGTTCGGATGTTCATATACACTCCTCAACACTAAAGACAATCTTATCAAGTTCGAAGCAGTCGGTGATGTGTGCTATTTCATGGGTTATTCGTCGACCCAAAAAGCATATCGAGTGTACAACAAAAGAACCAAAATGGTGGTTGAATCGTATTATGTAGATTTCAAGAAGGAAACTACACTAACACTGGAAGTTCTCCAGATTGGTTCTACGATGCAGACATTGTTTTCAATACTTTTGACATTCCTGAACCTGTCTCCGAACCAGAAGAAACTGCTCAAGTGGAACCACTATTCGATTCGTCAGACATTGGTTTCACTCCTTTCACCACTCGCTTCACTCCTCTCTCTGCTGATCCAATTGTTCCTGTGGATGAAACAAATAGTGACACTTTGGCTGAGAATGCATCTGCAAAGATGCTTCTTCCTCACAGACGAATGTGAATGAACCAACACAGGAAGATGAACTACCAATCATCTATGTCGATGAACACTTCTCTAATCTACCTCAACAAATTGAGACCCACATCAATGCAGAATACAAGATAAATCGGAATCATCCACTTGAAAACGTTATCAGTCTTGTAGAAGATGGTGTACGGACTCATGGTCAAACTTATGTCATCAACAAAGGACTGTATGCCGCCTTTCTATCGCAATCTGTACCACACGACATAGAAGAAGCAATTCAAGACTACAGCTGGGTGCAAGCGATGCAGGAAGAGTTATCTCAATTCTGGAAGCTTAAAGTTTGGGAGCTTGTTGATTTACCCGAAGGAACGTTTCCAATAGGAACAAAGTGGGTATTCCGCAACAAGATGGATGATTGTGGGGTAGTTACAAAGAACAAAGCTAGATTGGTTGTTTAGGGTTTTCGACAAGAGGAGGGGATTGATTACGAAAAGGTTTTTGCACCTGTTGCACGTTTGGAAGCTATCAGAATATTCTTAGCGTATGCATCATACAAAAACTTCAAAGTATTCCAAATGGACGTGAAGAGTGCCTTTCTGTACGGAGATATTACAGAAGAAGTCTATGTCTGTCAGCCTCCAGGCTTCGAAGATCCACACTTTCCCAAACGATATTAAAAGCTAGACAAAGCTCTCTATGGTCTTCACCAAGCTCCTCAAGCATGGTACGAGACTTTACCAACTTATCTTCTGGAATGTGGTTACACTAGAGGCAGAATTGACATGACTCTCTTCACAAAAAGGATTGGAGACAATGTGTTGTTGGTTCAAATTTATGTAGACGACATTATTTTTGGGTCAACAGATGAAGCGTTATGCATGGAGTTCGAAAAGGTTATGAAAGCAAAGTTCAAAATAAGTATGATGGGCGAACTCACCTTTTTCTTAGGATTGGAAGTAAAGCATAGAGAAGACAGGATTCTAATTAATCAAGCTAAATATATCAGAGATATACTTGCCAAGTACAACATGAATGACTACAAAACTGCAATCCCCGTTTGAAACTCAAACTGAGCTAACTCTCGATCCTCAAGGAAAACTAGTGAACAAGTCTTTCTACCGCTCAAAGATAGGCTCGTTGATGTATCTTACTGCAAGTAGGCCTGACATTATGTGGGTCGTCTGCATCTATGCACTTTTTCAGACTAATCCCAAGGAATCTCATGAGACAACAATCAAAAGAATAATCTGCTATCTGAAAGGAACGCCCAAGCTTAGGCTTTGGTATCCTAAAGACAATAATTTTGATTTAATTGCATTTTCTGATAGTGATCATGCAGGTTGTAAGGTCGATCGCAAATCTGTCTCCGGAGGTTGCCAATTCCTAGGAAATCATCTCATATCGTGGCAAAGCAAGAAGCAGGCAACTGTGTCCACCTCTACTGCTCAAGCTGAATACGCGGCTGCCTACAGTTGCTGCTCACAAGTTCTTTGGATACAAAATCAGTTGCTGGATTATGGAATCAACGTTATGAAGACTCCTATACTCATCGACAATGAGGCGTGTCTAGGAATTGTGAAGAATCCAATCCACCACTCAAGAACAAAACACACTGAGATTCGCATTCACGCGATTCGAGATGCGTACAAAAAGGGTAATATTCAAGTGGTGACTGTTGACACTACGCAACAGAAAGCCGACATCTTCACAAAAGCCTTTGATAAAACCCGTTTCAACCAGTTGGTAACCTGGGGGGAAATTGTTAATTTCCTTGAGTGGAAATGAGCTTTACTAAATAACCATTTGTACATATTTTTTATTTTGATTTAATTTAAAAAAATCGCCTTTCAAAATAAATGAGTATCGTAAAATCGTGCCCAACAAAAAGATTTTCTGCAAATTTAAAATTTTATTTTCAAAAAGTAATGGACATACGAAAATAAAATTTTAGGGGGGAAGAAATTCAGAAATTAAATAGAATTTGTTTAAGCTCCAAAATTTGGCTCCTGCTTGAGAAATGATAGAAAACTGCTAACTCTTTTGTTGGTCTTTGAAACAGATAAAACAAAATCAAGAAGCCACGCAAAAGAAAATCGGGGTACCAAGCAACTACGTGTCAGTAGATTCAGCAATACTCTCGAGTAAACTGCGATTAGGCGACAAAAGATAAGTTCTTACACAAGAATTCTGGATACCCACAATACTGTGTTTTCTGCGGGTAACACGTTGCGGCATATAGCTTAATGTTCTTAAATCCTGCATTGACAGATTGCCAAAGTCTGAGATTTCGGGTCTTTATATCGTTTATCGTCCGGGGATATCATAGTC
Organism: Scalesia atractyloides; assembly: GCA_947069175.1. Taxonomy (NCBI): domain Eukaryota; kingdom Viridiplantae; phylum Streptophyta; class Magnoliopsida; order Asterales; family Asteraceae; genus Scalesia; species Scalesia atractyloides. The sequence continues at coordinate 44,119,804 of CAMTDV010000006.1, forward strand.
GCTCTTCTATTGCATCCAGAAACATGCAGACCTAGACACGATTATGATATCTTATCTAAAAAAAGTCCAAGAGGCCAAAAACCCTACAAATTGAAGAAGCTCAAACTAAACGACCCAATCAAAAGAAATCATACAACAATGAGGTATATGCCTAACCCCGGTCAGGACTGCAACTGGTCTCTTTGACTGTACGAAAGTGCATACCTGTTCACCATTGCGCTGACCTTGTATCTATCAAACGAATAAACTCGATATATTCACCTGTTATGAAGAACCTTTGAGCATACCTTGATCGCGGGGGTATGTCTTGATGTGGGACTCGCGGGCATAGTATTCTACTCATCTAGCTGGAGTGGGGGCCATTGCAATTCCTGTCAATATTACCACAACATGATGAAACGCTCACCGAAAGCATGTTGAAAGAAGGATGCATGGATTTAAGAGGACAAACATATTGACAGTTTTTCTTGTGCCTCGATTATTCAGAACTTTTAAACAATAGACTGACAAGTGGTGATAGTATGATCTTCTGTAGGATTGTCATGAAGTTTCAAATAAAAAGTGCAAAATTATGAAAATGATGCTTCTCGTTTCTAAACGCAAAATTCTATGTCCAAATTGCTAAATTTATCACTTTTCTGGATTAGTAAAGTGACAAGCTGAGGTGCTCCAAATGCCATGAACCGTTACATTTCGCTAGAGGTTGCAAAAAGACACCAGTGGTTATGAAGAAACTCAAGTTGCTGCTGCTAGGAACTCAAAGAGATCCATGGTTCCTGTTACTCCAGCTCAAACATCAACTTCAACTAACCAGAGAGTTACTGGGGCAGGAAAGGCGTTAATGGTACCAGAGCAACGTGGATTCAGTTGGGTTGATGCTGCAGCTCACGTGGAATCTCTGAAGATCTCGGAAGTTGCTAAAACTGTCCACCAATGCTTGATGGCGCAAACCTAGGAACCCAAAACTCTCTCCAAAACGGTAAACTGTAGAGGGCAAGCACAACTCCGTGGTCTTCTCTTTCTCTCCCTTCATTAACTGCAGATATCAGGTCTTGTACCAACACGCCCCGTGGTGTCATGGCACGACCCCGTGGTAAGTGTATGTGTTGTACTATCCCAGATTCTACGAATCCTAGAGTTGACCACGGCCCCGAACACTATAGAGGGCAAGCACGACTCCGTGGTCTTCTCTTTCTCTCCCTTCATTAACTACAGATGTGAGGTCTTGTACCAATACACCCTGTGGTGTCATGGCAAGACCCGTGGTAAGTGTACGTGTCGTACTATCCCAGATTCCGTGAATCCTAGAGTTGACCACGGCCCATGTTGGGTTAGCACGGCCCCGTGTTGGTTTGTCTTTTGTTGTTGTCTTTTTATGCAGGAAATCTTGACTGGGCACAACCCCGTGCCTAAGGTTTAGTTCTTGTTATTTTTTGTTTTGGATGTGGATAGGGGTTCGGTAGGTTGTGTCAATCCTTCTTCTTTGTATTTGTGTTGGTTTCTTCTGTTAATTTGTTCCTTTTATTCGTTTAAGCTCTTTTGATCCTGTAATTTTAAAGTAAACATGCTTTTTCCAACATTAGTACCAAAAAGGTTCGATTTTATGCCTTGTTTGATGTAATTTATATGTTGCATTTACGAACATCAAATACCCCCACACTTGAATCATTGCTTATCCTCAAGTAAAACTCTATAATGTGGCTTACACACCCAAACGAAATTGGTAGTAGAGAAGTTTTGGGTTTATCTTTAGAGTGTCGGGGTTCTAAGTTCTAAATTATTTTGTTTTTATTTTATTTACAACCTTATTCGTCATGATTTATTTAAAACATATTTTAAGAAAAATTATTTGTTTTGGGCATAACATGCCTTTCTAGAATTCGATTTAGTTATATACAAATTTGCACACCTCACAAGTGGTCACTCAACAATCTGCCGAAGATGTTTAAGTGAAAGCGCTCGGACCCGGTGTGGGGCTTACACCTACTATAGGCTTGACAAACAATCAAAGCTCCTCCTTTTTGATGTTTAATCTTTGTAAATATCCAGAGGGCTTTTAAAAAGGGTAGCTTTTGGCTAGGGGTAGTTGTTTTTAGGTAAAATGGTGAAAAGCGTAAAAAGTGTCGGTGTTTTCGAGAAATCTTGTGGCTAGAAAAAAACTTTAACCAATGCTTTTTTTAGCCAAAGTTGAAACTAAGCCATACTTGTACTTTTATAACCGAACTTTTTACTAAAATAAATGGTGTAAATTAAAAAGAAGTTTGTGGATGTGGGTGGTTATTTTTGCAAAAGTTTATATTTTGCGGGTTTACAAACGAAAGGGTTAAGGCTCAAAGAGATTTAACTAAGGGGATATTTTCGGTAAGGAAAAGGTTTAGAATAAAAAAAAAAGTTATAGTCATAACGCCTCCATCATTTACTTATTTGGATGTGTGTCGGTAAGGATTGGGAACTTATTGTTTTGGCAAGTTCTAGATTTGTAAGAACCAAACGGGCTATTCACACAAGAAACGAAAAATTGAGCAATTAGTATAGATATGTATTTGTATGCTCGGTAAATGCTTAAAACTCACTTTTGTGGGAAAAAGGGTATAGTGTAAAAGTGTATACATAATCAAATTTTACAAAGATTTTTTATGCCCATTTTTATAATTTTCTTAATTGGTTCTTTTTATCACAAGCTGTCAGGTTTAATTTAGTAAAAACATAATCTTTAGAACTTATTTTTCCAAAACTAAACCAATATAAGTAAAAAATGAAAAATTTTGAAAAATATTTGGGTGATTAGCGGTTTTCCAAGGCGAGTTTCTTGTAAGGCTTGTTTTTAAGACAAAAGAGTCGAGGTTTTAATATCCCCCCACACTTAAATTGCACACTGTCCTTAATGTGTCCCAAAAAGGATTTTTTTAACTTAAATGTGCAAAAAGTGGGGTAAAATAACAATTTTTAAGGTTACTAGTCACTAGGCACGGGGGCGTGGACCCCGTGGCCAAATGTGCCAAAGTGCCAGTATGGTGGACACGGGGGCATGCTTGGTGGGCACGACCCATGCCACCTTTTCTGTAGAGAAATTTTTGCATCAGACATTTGGAAATGGGGCCGTGCCTGGTGGGCATGGCCCCGTGCTGCAGATTCTGCTTTGCATTTTTTGAAGCGGGAGGCTCTTGTTTACATGGGGTCCATTTTTCTTAGTTTTTCACACATTTCTCGTGTTACAAACACCACCCTTTTATTTAGATCATCCATTCATTACAAAATAAAAGAAAAGTAAAAAAAAAACATAATTTTAAAGTCCTATGATGGATTAGCCTCCTAATGAAAAGAAATAAAAACCCTAAATAGCTCTCCCTAGAATAGTCGAAATAACAAAAACCCGGAGGTGGTTTTCGGATGTTGAAGGGCTTTTGAGCTTTTCCCGGAGGGTGTACCCACATATGTCATTGAGCATCTCCTCAATTTCCCTTGGGAGAAAGATGAAAGGCTCATCATCCAAAACTTCTTATGGAAGAGGGTTGGTGGTCACCGAAACCTCATGAAGTGTGTCTAGAGGTGGTTCCAGTGGGATTTTATAGCTAGGTTCCAATCATCTTGTAGGAAGATTGGCTCCATGGGAGGCATAACAAGAATATTCAACCTTCGGTGCAAAAGGTTGATCTCTTGGAAGCTAGTCTCAAGCCCCATTCTTAAGTAAATGATCCAGTCTATTAGGATTTCTTCCACCAATGTCATCTCCTCCATAGCTTTCGTTAGCGCACTTACGTAACGGATAAGAGTAGCCTTGATGGAGGGCCTCCTTCCCATCCTGTTGTTCCCCGTAGTAGTTGACGAAGTACCACCATTTCTGCTTGACATTCTAAGCAAAACAAGGACGTTGTCATTTACGCAGAACATTACCACAGCCTTGTGCCTCCAATTCTGTTTTGATTTCGAACCCATAACTCTTTGTTTTAAGTTATTTTTTCTTTAATTTTTGAAATTTTTGAATGTAAATAACTTGAAACATTGTTATAAAATATTTATTTTAAGAGAGTTTGGGTTTAAAATCACTTATTTATGTAGATGAAGCTTGAAGCTTCAAGCTTTCATGGAGGTTGAATGTTTGGAGAAGAAGGAAAGAGATAAAACTGGCAAAGACAAGAAGGTTTGATGAAAGCTTTTTAAGAATATACCTTTTTGGGTATATGTGTAGAATCAGATTAGATCTTTGTCTTTGGAATGAGTCCAAGACATGTTACCCAATGGCTGACTTTATAGAAAGTGACAGCACAGTGGCCACGGCCCCATGCCTAAGTGGCACAGCCCCGTGGTCTGCAACAGATCAGAGTGGTTTTTGGCAGCTAGTGACAACGGGGCGTGTTGGCGAGGCATGACCCTGTGGTGTCTTAACAAATGGGCACGAGGCCGTGTTGTTTTTGAGATTTATGAAGTTTTATCTTATTTAAGGCATTTTATTTTATCGGGTGGCTCTTTACTGGTAGGGACAACACCAAAGTGCCAGATGTACCTAAGGTGCTTGTGATTTATATAAAAACGCAATAGATAGTCAAAAAGGAAGAATCCTAAACTATACGGTGGGTGAAACCAACTTTTATTTACCTTATCCGGGCTCTTGTTAAAGAAGGTATGAGTCGAATCGCTCTGGTCTATGTGTGCACCGGATGTAGCCGATGATGAGTTCGTCATGGCATAATCGAAACAGGGACGACTATCACATTCATCTTCACAAGTTGTTGAGGTACACGTAGTGGCCTTGGTGTCGTTTATTTCTGAATGGGCCCCTGTTAAGTCTTCTCCATTGTTAGTGTTTTGTGATGAACACCTCATATTCATCAGAAACTCTATTACTTTTAATTTTTGGATAATTCTCTTTTCTATTTGGAATATGTTATCTTAGGTTATGTCTTCTTGAAAAGAGGTTTGATGGCATTCAGATGGATGATAGTTATCGTTTTTACTTTCGCCCCTCTTAAGGTGACTTTCGCAAGGAAACGATGGCTCTATTAGGTAATGGGGTCGAAATTTAGAAAGTAGCATTCTAAATCTTGACGAAACCAAACATAATTGGCACCATTCACCGTAAGAGTTGCGGAAGTAAAAATAATCATTACCGTCCTTTTTTTGTCAGATTTTATTAAGCGTTGGGATCGGACGGTCCTGTTTTACAGTTATTGATAGGGAGACACGACCCTGTGTTGGGTTACCATGGCCCCATGTCACAGCTATTGTCATACTAAAACAGTTTTGCCAGCTGCAATTAAGGGCACGACCCCGTGTTTGACTAGGACGACCCCGTGCTGCAGCTGCGGAAAGTAAAAAAAATGTAGAAAACAAAGAAAAATCCTAAAAATTAAAAGAAAAAGATTAAAATTGATTAGCTCGTTACTTTTAAGCTTACTTAAAATCCTTGTGTCCCCGGCAACGGCGCCAAAAAAATGATGTGGTGCGAGTGTGTTATAATTTTTGTTATATTTTAAGCACTTTTTACTCGTGGGTCGAGCTTTAAATTTATAAAACACGTTACAATACTACCACTCTACACACGTTAGGCAAGTGCACCCATCATAAACACATTATAGTGATGGTAAGATACCGAGGTCGTCCAACGACACAAGAGCTTTTAATACCGGCTTATCGTTAACGTCTAATCTAACCAAATTTCGATAAAAAAAATTTTAAGTCTTAAATGATAAAAAATAAAAACGTAAATAAAGGGAAAAACAAATAGACAAGAAGGAATCACTTGGTTCCAACTCTTCTTCTATGTATCCTTTGATGATTTCCGTACTTAGGGTTTTTTAAGAGATTATCTTAGTTATATTGGGATGCCCCTTTTCTGAAGGCGACGCTACCCTCAACCATATTGGTCTGAGTCAGCAGGGATACAGTCCCACAAGGTCCGATTATTGAAAGATAATTAAATAAGTTATCAATGCGAAAAGTGGCAGGCCCCTCTTGTGAAGGTGACGTTACCCTCGGCCATATTGGTTTGCCCGCAAGGCCGGATAAAGTTTTAATACTAGTTTATTTATAAGAGGGTTCAAGTCATTCTTACTTCCCCTGATTTGATGCTATCTGCCTCAAGGGAAGTCCTAATGAGCTTGTACCAAGTCCTCGCAGGATCTATACACTGAACAAGGCGAGAACTTTACCAAACACCCTACTAACCACCTTCCAGGCAGTTAACGCGCTTTATATAGACCGTAACGACACGAATGAGTGAATCAACGACACATGAAAAAATGTTTAACCAAAGTTCACTTTCAATATAAAAAAACTAGTTATTAAAGTCATTAATACATACCCAATTAAAAAGTTGCCAAAGATTAGAAATCAAAGTAATACTTAAAATTCACCAAGTGATGTAAGAGATTAGCCAAGCATGGCCTTTGTTTGACAAGACCTCTTACAATCGATCTTAGATCCCGACTACTACACCCTAAAAGATGAAATATGGATTATGGTGGTGGGTGTTGGTGTTGTATTGGTAGTGGACTGATGGTAAGTGTGGAGAAATGCTTTGCCAATGGATGACTTTCTCTTGAACCAAGCACCTCTATTTATAGTTGAAAACAGAGGGCAAGCACGGCCTTGTGCCCACCTGGCACGTGGTCTTCTCTTTTTCTCCATTCATTACCTGCAAATGTTAGGTCTTGTACCAACACACCTCGTGTTGACATGGCACGGCCCCGTGGTCAGTGTACTTGCTATACTATCCCAGATTATGCGAATCCTAGAGTTGACCATGGCCCATGTTGGGGTGGCACGGCCCCATGTTGGTTTGTCTTTTGCTGTTGTCTTTTTGTATAGGAAATCTTGACTTGGCACGGCCCCGTGCCTAAGCATCTGTTCTTGTTATTTTGTTGTTTTGGATATGGATGGGGGTTCAACAGGTAGTTTCAATCATTCTTCTTTGTATTTGTGTTGGTTTATGCTGTTAATTTGTTCCTTTTATTCGTTTAAGCTCTTTTGATCTTGTAATTTAAAAGTAACAAAGAAACATGCTTTTTCCAACATTAGTACCGAAAAAGGTTCGATTTTATGCCTTGTTTGATGTAATTTATATGTTGCATTTTACGCACATCATGTACTTCTCAAGGTGTCCCCTTGGAAATGTGATTTGGTAAGAAAGGCAAACTCATTCCTCGCTTCATAGGTCCTTTCAAGATTCTCGAAAGGATTGGAAAGATAGCATATCGACTGGATCTACCTCAAGAACTCAACAATGTTCATCCGACATTTCACGTTTCGAACCTTAAGAAGTGTCTAGTTGAAGAAGGAATTCAAGTTCCACTCGACGATTTACAAATCAATGAAACCTTTCATTTTGTGGAAAAACCAGTCGAAATCATGGACCGAGAAACCAAGCAACTAAGGCGCAGTCGCATTCCCATAGTCCAAGTTCGATGGGAAGGCAAACGTGACGCTGAGTTCACTTGGGAACTCCAGAGTGAAATGCAGACCAAGCATCCACATCTTTTAGTTCAGTCCTCCTCTTGAATGAATTTCAGGACAAAATTTCCTAAAGTATGTGACACTGTAACGCTTTGCATTTATGTACCTTCCTTATTTAGAAAGTTATAATCGTATTTCTGTTTTTGGAAATTTGTATTCGCAATGTATTCATATTTCTTTTTCCAACCTTGTAATCCGAGACTTTGATCATAATGGAACTCTACTTGATATTGAGACATATTACATACTTATGTTAGACGGTTACAAACTTGAATACTGGTTTATACGCGAGAAACCAACACCTAAAATGCTTGAATCTTCAATTATACGTGCCTTATGTTCTTACATTACGCTCTTGTGATAGAAATACTTAAAACAGGCTAAGATACATAAAAAATGACCCAACATAGCACAAAGTTAACTCTTTTTCGCACGAAGATAGGCCACTTCACACGAAGATAGGCCACTTCGCACGAAGGTAATCCACTTTCGCATGAAGATAAGCTGCCTTCGCACGAAGATAACTTACCTTCGCACAAAGGTAACTCTATAAATAAGAGCACTCCTGCACTCCTTAACACTTTCCAATCACCTCAAACACTCTCAATTGTTCAGTACATTCTCTCTGATTGCAAGTTTTGGCAGAAACTTTTCAACCTTCTAAGTGAGTTTTAGCTCACTTTTCTTCTTGGTTTCTTATACATGTACCAAGTGTTGAAACTAACCAAGTTCATCATTCACAATATGGATGAACTTGTGCTCTAGTAAGGGTGTGAACGATGGGAGCCTTGGCTTCCGAATTAAGTTCCACTACCTCACTTGTAGACTTTACTGTATTATATTTCCATTCATTCATGACGATCCGAGTTTATCAACTATGTTGATAAACTTTGTGCTTTGGTGAACCATATAATGAGGTGTTCATACATCAATGCTTGACCTCTATGATATATTTGAAGGACTAAGGACATAATCTATATAATATAAAGTATGAAGTATATATATACACATATCTAGCCATGTACACAATACTAACGTGATTATGGTTAGGTGTTATGAGCTTGGAATATATTTAGTCTTGTTTCTATATTCCTCTTTTATAGAAATCAGTGTCAAAACAAGTGTTTCGACGAGATACGTTTTCAAGATCAGTTAGCTTCGTACGAAGAGGACCATCACTTTGCACGAAGTGAACAATCACTTCACACTAAGATGTATTTTCATACGTATAATTTTTATGTACTTTCTAATTCCGAATATGTACTTTTAATTTCGAATCTGAAACTCAGAATACTCACACACCTCTGTTCCCTCGTGTAGGGTAACTTCGGTGTTCTACCCATTAACCTAACGACTCGCGGATTGCTAGGAAAGCTTTGCAAAACCATGAGTATACTCGACTCCCATTTTATCTTTTAACACTTTTGGGTGCAAGCATGTATACGCTATCAAAATCACCAAATCACATACTTTATGCTTAATCACAAACAAATAATCCTTTATAGATGCTTAATACATCCTACTTGCCAACTCGTATATGCTAGAATTCGTTTGCTTCATACTTTATCATAACTCCGTACGAGCCTCCCTTAACATGCATAAAGCTTTAGGATTAACGCACCGCCCATATTCTTGAGGACATGTTAAGTAAAAAACGGTCTATTCATTGCTATGATTAGATTACGCTAGCGGGAGTCTTTGGTTGACATGTATAGTTGCAAGCTAGTATTGTATGTTAGTTTCCGGTTATCGTTTATGCCAGCGGATTGTTTAAACTTTTACATCTAGCATTGAAACTTGTATACTCGCCAATGCCTTGTGTGTTGAACTATACTTTAATGCATGTTGCGGAACTTGATGATGATGAGGACGCATGGAATCTAGTAGGATGTACTAGAAATCCATTATAATTTTTGACTTATGTTGTATTTGTTTCTTTAATCATGTTGTTGTACTTTGTTTCCCAACACTATGTATTAAATTGAGAAATGAAATGAAATATTGTTACTTAAATACTTTTCATAAAATAGTGTTATGAAGTCTCGAGCTATCTATTTCGTCCTGCCCCGATGATTCCGCCATCCGTTGGGGTGTGACATGGATGCAATCAAAAGGGCATCTTGCATTGGCACCAACGAGGCAATACCTTTATCCGTTGGAAACTTCATCATTTCATGTGCAATAGACACTACAGCGTCGAATGCTACAAGTCCCGACCTTCCTATCAATAGGTTATAGTTTGAAGGGGAGCTTACGACAATGAAAGTAAGTTACTCTTTTCTTGACAGGTCACCATCCGTGAAACATAAGTTAAGTGTTAGCTTTGCTAGGGGTTGTACCTTTTCTCGGGTGAAGCTTCTGAGGGTTGTGTCAGTGGCTTGTAGACGAGCCTTTATTTCACTTTTGAGTTGGTCAAAACATCTTTGGTACATGACATTAGAGGCAGCTCCTGGATCCATGTATACCCTGTGAAGGAGGGAACCTTCTACTCGGCTTCCATGATGATGGGAAGCACCAGCTTATCGTCCGGATCCGTAGGAGGGAAGCAAATGAACTGTTGGTTCCATGGTGTGGTCCCTCTTCTTTTTTATTCTTGTTTGCTTTCTGACCATACCATGTTTATGCTAGCCTGTTTCTTCCCCTCCTCTTTATCTTTTATCTCCTTCACCAAGTGAGCCAGCCCCCTGACTTTACAGCTTCTTCTTTCCTCTTCTTTAGCTGGAAATAGTCATTGGTATGGTGCCATGTATCGTTATGAAAGGCATAAAACTTGCTTGTGTCTCTATTGCTGGAAGGTTTGGACAGGGGTCTAGGAGGTCGAAAGTTGTACTTAACCTCCTCTCTTGACAAGATTTCTTGGGGTGTCTTGGTGAGGAGGGTGTAGATGTGTTTATCTTTGTCTTGATTCCTGATTGGACGGGGAGATCTTTTTCTATCTTCGAATCTTCTCCCTTCATAGGACCTGAACGATCGCCGATCTACGAAGGGTTGAAACCTTGAACTTTTAGACGAGGGAGGTGGCTCCCTCCAGCTCCCTAGTTCTCTCTTTTTGGATGCTTGTTTTCCAAGGCTTCTTTACCCTTTAAGAAGGATTTTGCCCTTTCGAAAGCTTCTTCTATCGTTTGGGGGTTATTTTCATGGAACCTCCTTAAAAGCTTCTTGGGTTTTATGGCGTTCATGAAGGCTGACACCCTCATCTTTTCAGTTGCCCCACTGTACATCAATCCTTCCCTTTTGAACCTCTCTATGAGTTGGATCTGATGCATGACGGTGGCATCCCTGATGCATCTCTTCTGAGGAGTGAAGTTAGCTAGGAAGCTTTTGTGTAGGTCGTTGAAAGATGTTATGCTTTTGGTGGGGAGCCCACTGAACCATAACCTAGTTGGCCCAATGAGGGTTTGCATGAACATGTGACAACTTTAGCGTTATTCGATCGTTCAACTGTAGCAACCCCTGTGAAGACTTGGATATGGTCTTCAGGATCTTCCAGACCATCGTGTGTCTTAACATTTGATGGCATTTTTATCTTTGTTTGGAAGACATACTTGGCTATATCTTCGTAGAAGCATGAAAACGAGCTTGGCTTGTAAGGCATGGAGGGTATATCAGGGTTTACCCCTGCTCCACTTGTATTGGTGCCTGCTTGGGTATTTGGTTGGGCCTGAGCCTGTGGTCCAACCTGGGTTGCTTGCCATATTTGGTTTCCTGCGAGCTGCTGGGTTAGTTGAGCCATGAGGGCAGCTAGTTGGGGATACTGGGCACCGTGGATGGGGAAGCTTTGCTGGAAGTTTAAAGATGGTGACAAGCTTGTAGCTACAACTCTGCTAGCTTAAGGCAATGAGTTAAGTGCTTCTTCAAAGGTTGTTTGTGGAAGTGGATGACCAACTTCGGCCTATTGGAGTAGCTACTCAAAAGTATACTTTGGGCTTCTTGGAAAGAAGAGAGGGGAGATAGTATGATAGCTCCTGGTCTAGAGTGATCCATCTGGCATATGATATGGATTTGGATCAGGACAAGGTCCTGCTCGGCTAACACATGGAGATGTAGTATGCACAACTAAGCGAGCATACGGGAGAGTGTAACTTCTAGCTCATCATAAGACAAACGTACTCTAACCCCTTTGGTTCGTCGTTCTCGAACGTACCCGTTCAAGAGCTCCCTCAACTGTATAAAGTTACTTCTTACTCCCTTAGGAGTTATTTCCATGGTTTCAACCGAGAAAGGAACTTCACTGGTGAAGATGGATTAAATTGTGTAGAGGGAGGTGTCTGGAACTTCACTCGGTACGACATGAAGTCTGTCCGTGTTAGTGGAGCACCTGCCAACTCCGGGAGTAGCCGGAGGGCTAGACCGAGGCAGGGAACTGCTCGAGACTTCCTTTAGATGATGATCCATTCCGGCCATAATGTTCTAAGTAGCGTAGCCCCACGGTGGGCACCCCTTGTTAAAGAAATAAGTGTATGGCAGAGGGAAGGTCCAGGATCAACTCCAAAAGGTAGCTCCTTGATTAGAATCTGCAATCAATGAACACCGTTAGTCTTAACGCGTGAGGTAGCCTCCCGCGTTTGGACTCCGACGTGAGAATCCGTAGGATGATCTTAAGAGTCTAAGTGAAATGAAAGGATAAGAGTTTAGAGTGAGAGTGAGAGAGATGGATTTACTATGGGCTGGAACAAGACTCTCCTTTTATAGGCAGATTGCTCTGCCCAATGGAGCCTTATGCCAGCTGCTACCTTCTAGTCTTGGTAAGCTTATCCTCCTTTGACTTTGCTTGCAGGGTTAGCCTTGCCTCTTTAGGTAAGTTTCAGGTTCGTGTGTCTCTAGGACACCTTTATGTGTTGTAGAGAGAAGTCTAATTAGTTTGACTTGTTAGGTTCAAATTCCAAGGTTGTACAGTAACCTTAGCTTCCTTTCACCAGCCGTTGGTGTATTAGCATCTCATCGGGAGCCTTTAGCTTCGACATCCAGCTTCTTATTTTAAGTTTATGTTTAGCATTCTTTGTTACGTTCTTGCGATCGTTGTTGACTTAAATTTTGCTGACTAGGATCTCCGAGTACCCACGTCATCAGACAAGAAATCAAACAAGAATCAATTTGTGATTTGAATACCCAATCTGAAGACCGGTGAGTTTGACCATCAGAGATAGAATCGATTTGAACACTAGATTGAAGACCGATTCAGTTCACCAAACGGGAGCAGAGGCCAATTTAAAAACCAGATTTGACGGTCATTTTGTTTAGAAACCAGGAAATGTTGATGAAGAAAGGGAAATAGGTTATACTAAAAGGGTAATTTTGTCATTTTATTAACCTAACATTTCAATTTATTCTAACCAATTCCTTGATGGAATTATATTATATTCCTTAAAATTCCAGTTTCTTAATTAAAATTCACAAAACAAACAACCCCTAACATTTGGGTTAAGAGTAGCAAACTTGGGTTCAAGTCTAGCTCGATGTACATAGTTGCTAGAAGAAGCATTTGAGTTTATTTAAATCCTTATCACCAACTCATCCAAAAATTCGCTATAAAGGTCTTGAAACACATTATGCATGTTTTTATTGAGCTTCTTAAACATCATGTTTTTGGATCACTGATGGGATACTTTTGATATTTCAAAATTGTTATGTATTTTTTTCCTTTCGTTTTAACTAAATTCCCATAACCAATGTAGAAAACGACTAAAACTGTACCACTTTTTATATACACTTCACATCACACCAGCTCCCAATAGGCATACCAACGTAAAACTGAGGGAGAGAACCATCCTTATGATGAACTTTATTACCCATAAGTTGAACCATCTTGTCATCCACCCTAACCCCTTATAAAAAAAATTAACTTCACTTTCAAGCCGGAAACTAGGGTAAAACAACGCAAAATTCAGTTTAAGTTCAAAATTTTACTTTCAGACCAAGAAGCTAAGATTAAAATTTCATCGTGTTGATGCATTTTATGTCTGTCACTATACGAATAGGCTAGTTAGAGCGTGTGTATAATATTGTATAGATTAGATACGAACACACGACTGACGTGCGAATGAGAACGGTGCAGTAGTGTCACTTCGTACGAAGAGGAATCACTTCGCACGAAGTGAACTCACTTTGTACGAAGTCAATGTCTCAGTTCGCACGAGTTGACCAGGTCTATATATAGGTATTGTGTGTTCATTGTTTTGTAAGTTTTTGAGTTCTCCGGGGGAAACGATTTCGCCAGCTTAACAAGATGTGTACTCTTTCGGTATGAATGGAAAGCTTCCGCATATTCTGTTTCTACTGTTTTCTTAATAATATTCAACCGAATTGGTGATATTATACCCAAACTTCCATGTAGAACCGCCAGATCCTGGACTCTCAATTGGTATCAGAGCTATGTACCGATTCAATCAATCTAACAGTTGATGAATCACATACGCTCATGAATTATGGACATTTATGGACTTTGGAGGGTTTTAGACGTAAAACATCAAATAAATGGACAACCCACATAAAAAAATTAAAACTGAAACCATAGGATTGTTAGAAAATGATTTTCGACCAGAAAAAATTTGGTGACAGAAATTTTTTCAAGATTTAATGATGAATACAGGATGTTCGGGGACACCATACAGAGCTTCAGAGAATAGATTTGATGATACGGTCACAAAATGTTGAATATATTAGGGTAGTCACTGATACTTCTTTGATCTCTTTTTATTTTGTAACATCCGCCAAAACCGGATTCTAGAAACCCGATCCATTATTAAACCAAACCCGAATCACAATAACTGAACATGTGAACTTCTTTGATCCCTTTTTATTTTTGTTATTAAATGACACCATGCGATAGACGATATCACCTTAAACGACGTGTGGCCTAAAACACCTAAACGGTACCATCTAATCAAGTACAACCCACACGATGCCACCCTCATAAAACCCAAACGACACGACCCAAATATGTCACATCCAGGAAGTCATTTGTGGGTTAATTGAGGTTTCAACCAACTTTGAAACAAGATTGAAGTTCATGGGCCTTATTGTAAAAAGAAAAAAGAAACTCAACCTTTTAAATTCTAATCAACCACCCTTTGCAACTCTGGCCATATTTCTCGAAAATAATTCCGATACACCGTCAAGCATATTTATCAATATATATATCAAGCAAATCATTCCGTTTTAAACCTTTCAGTCATTCCTAATACATTAACATATTTTAACAACAAATCGACCGTATCAATTTTGATGCTAATCGAATCCTATTTCCAAATTTCAAAGTTTTTCCATGTAACGATTGTCAGTCAAAAATTTGGTATATAATCACGTTCCAAAAACCTCTTCGAATTTTACACCACCACACGCCATCTCCGCCATCCATTCGCATACCGTTTAGGTTCGTTTCTCCGTGGAAGGTTCACGATCTCGCAGCCGTTTCTGAGGTTGCGAACGGTCGACTACCATCGTACCTCTCTCGACCGCACCAGCCATCACACTTGTTTTATTTTCTTTTCGACTGTCACCACTGCTTGGGTATTGACCACACATTTGAAGTTTCCGCTCATCTTCTAAGTCACGATCCGGTCGCCACGAAAATGTCTAACTATCATTGCTTTCACACGCTCTGATTCGTATATTTTCATTCTGCTATTAAGGTAACAATCTTTCGTTAATCGTTCATGATCATATAAGTTTTAGTATAAGCTATTTTTTACGGCTTGGCAAATCTAAAACAGAAGTGAAGAAGTCGATCGCACATGTATATTATTATCACTATTATTAATTGCAATACATATATTAATTTATTCAAATTAATCAACATGTAACATACTATTTTTTATTTATTTACATATTTGTTTATATTTTTTTCATGTGAATCATTCATATACACAGATGCAAGATAAATTACATATATTATATTTTTCCCAATAAATCGTGAGGAAAAACTAAGCTAAAGTCCAAATAGTGAAATGTATATATTTTTTAAGTATATCAATTCAACGTTTGACATTTGTAACAGTTATACGTTAATCAACTATCGATTTGGAAAAAAGATAAATGAGTGTTGTAGTGTTTAAGATCTTTTTTTTCTTTCCTAAGTTGACACTAACAAATGTAGTAGAAGACATACAGTTCCAAGTTTAAATCTTTAAAGTAAAAAAGTTTAAATCTTTAAAGTAAAAAAGAAAGGGGTGTTTCCGAGTATACATACAAAACCTATTTATTTATGTTATTCTTTTTTACTCTTGTGCACTAATTTCTCATAAGTCAAAACAATTAATTTTAAAGCATCTTTCTACGCCTTTTTCTAGAATAGTATATATATATATATATATGTGATTCAGTTCAAGAGGGAACCAATCCAGTTGCGAGAACTATGAGAACTCCTATCATCCAATAACATATTTACACATCACCCATAACCAAATTAAATCAAAAGGGTATTTTAGTCTTTTACTTCTCATGTCACATCTTTTTCTCTCTTCTATTTAAAAGTCAATATATCACATCAATTTTTTCTCTTCTATTTAAAACTCAACATGTCACATCTTTTCTATCTCTTCTTTTTAAAATATAACATGAGACATCTATTGAGTCGTGATTCTTGGGGTGAGTTCGTTTAGTAAGATCCTCAAATTTCGTAAACCCGAAATAGGGGTGTCGGGGGCGTAAAAAGATGTTTGGCGTAAAAAATTTGCAAAAAAAGTTTTGAAAAAAAATTGTAAAAAAAGTTTTTTTGTAAAAATAAAAAATCTTTGTTTGGCGTAAAATATTTTTTGTTTTTTGTAAAAAAGTTTAAACCCGTAAAAAAATTGTTTTTTTGTAAAAAAATTGTTTTTTTGTAAAAAAATTGTTTTAAAGTTTAAAACCAGGCGTAAAAAAAGTTTAAATCCGCGCGTAAAAAAAGTTTAAAACCGGCGCGTAAAAAAAGTTTAAAACCGCGCGTAAAAAAAATTTATTACCGGCGCATAAAAAAATTAAAACCGCGCATAAAAAAAGTTTAAAATCGGCGCGTAAAAAAGTTCTAAACTGGCACGTAAAAAAAGTTCTAAACCGGCGCGTAAAAAAGTCTTAAATCATCGCGTAAAAAAAGTTTAAAACCGCTCGTAAAAAATTTTAAACCGCGCGTAAAAAACTTTAAAACCAGCGCGCAAAGAGAATTTTAAACTGGCATGTTAAAAAAGTTTAAAACCGCGCGTAAAAAAGTTTTAAACCGGCGCAGAAAAAAAGTTCTAAACCGGCGCGTAAAAAAGTTTAAAACCGCGCGTAAATTTTTTTTTAAACCGGCGCGTAAAAAAAGTTTGAACCCGCGCGTAAAAAAAGTCTGAACTCGCACGTAAAAATATTTAAAACCGGCGCGCAAAAAAAGTTTGAATCTATACGTAAAATAATTTTTTTACTACATGATTCAAAAATAATATTAATTAAATCACAAACATTAACTAAAACACAATGATTATAACTTTAATTATCAATCATTAATAAGCTTATCAAAAATACCAATTTACCCTTATCCCAATAAAAAACAAAAACTCATTAATTAAAGTACAATAATTACAACTATTTTATTGTCTTTTAATTTCATCTATTAAAACACTTTCGATCAGGCTTAGATTGGTTCCTACGGTTTTCACAACTCAAAGTAGTTCTCATTTTACTCACCCCTATATATATATATATATATATATATATATATATATATATATATATAGGGAAGGTTATCTTGAGAACGCTAAATATTGCGAGAACCGTGAGAACGAATGAGAAAACCAATCAAAACCATTTTTTTTTATTACAAACCTCATTGTAATTAAAATACAACATCAAAATAAGAATTTACAACATCAAATAATTGATTTCTTCCCTCAAAATCACTCTTATTAGATTCTTTATACATGTGTAAATGACAAACTTACATATGTGTAAAAAATATTATTTACGAATTCACGTAAATTTAAACGTGTAAATTAAATCTCCCTAACATTGTATTCGAATAATAATGATAAGTTAAAAAGAAATTTTAAATTTGAATTGTTTTTGACCAAGTTTTCGTGGTTTTTTCATTTGTTCTCACGGTTCTCGCGATATTTAGCGTTCTCATTTAAACCCTCCCATATATATATATAGGGGAGGGTTATCTTGAGAACAAAGATTTTCGTGAGAATTCTAGAAACAATTTTCATCCATAGATCATCATCAACCAATGGCTAAGATTAAATGGGTTTTAAATGAGAAGGGAATCCTAAAAATAAAACTAAAAAGGGCAACAATGTAAAAAGACATCTCAAAACCCTTCACAATTGAAATCACATTCATAAGATCATCTTCTTCAAAAATATTTCATGAGTTCAACCATTCAAGATTCAAATCACTCTTCCAAAATCCGAAGGTCGACACAGGAGATCCTCACGATTCATATCGAGTTTTTCAAAATCGCAAGAGTTGTGACATTGTCATCCTTCAAGGTGTGTATTTGTACTTGGTTTTCAGTTCATTCACTTGATTGTCCTTTATGTTTGCAATTGTTGTTTCGATTCACTCCCATGGCCAACTCCTTCTGCTTCAACCCCTCGTCGGTATTTCCATGGAGTTTATCTTTTGATGAAATCAAAATTGACCTCTAATGTGTTCTGATTGAGATAGAACACGTGATGATCTTGTTATATGCTACTGTTATTTGAAAGTTATAAGCTACATATGCTTGTTAAACTCTAACTTAAAGTTCATTTTTGATGATGGTTAGAATTCTACATATATCAGATTGAAATGAGTTTTTGGTTTGTTCATCTTTAATTGGAATTATCATTACACATACATGGATGTGGTCTTCTGAACAAGAAACAATTACTTCCGATTTTTTCCCAGATTACACAAAAAAGAAAACAGAGGTTAAGTGCCTGTATAAATCTTAATATGGTTTAGTTATAAAATGAAAGTTAGGGAATTGGTTAAATAGATTAATGAAGATCTACTGTACTACCGAAATTATGATTTTGTGTTTTGGTAACAAATGTATGCTACAATGATATGATAATCAAAAATTAGGATAGAAATAGGTGAATCTTTGAACTTTTTTTTTGTGTAATCAAGAACAGTTAGTAGATGTATTGATAAAAACTTTGAAGTATTATTAATTGCATTTCACTATGATTTTAAACTTGTTTAGGGCATTTAAAAACAATTAGTGGTTGTAGTTCCAGATTCAATGCAAGTTCATGTGAATCTAGTTACATCACAATCACATCTTGTTATATTATGATGCAAATTTATGTGAATCTGGTTACATCATCTTAATTGTTAGTTCATTTGTGTAATTAACCAATTTACACATGTGTAAGTATGTTGTTTACCATGTGTAACAGTGTAAAACAAACACTTACACGTGTGTAAACTTTGTAAAGCAAATTTACACATATTTAACTAAGAATTTACACGTGTGAAAAAAAACTTACACATGTGTAACTCAGAATGTTTATATTTTCATAATGGCATGTAAAACAAATGACTAAAATATTGGTTTGGGGATGTGAAAATCAGGTTAGGTTTGGTGTATCATGGTGATATTCTTTGGTGTATGGCTGTTTGGAGTTTAGGCTGGTTGAAGAATGAGGATGATGATGCTGCTGCTTCGTCGAGTTCAAGATTTTTGAGAAGCTCAAGATGGACTCTGAGATGTTATTTTGATGTTTTGGTCATGTTTGATTGCTTTTGTTTTATAGATGGTTTAGGTTTTTTGAAAGTTGATTGTATAGATTTCTATATTGGAGTTGGGTCGGGTGTGGCATTTAAGTTTAGAATAGGTAGACTTTTAATTTCTAGTTTAGCTCATGGTCGGAGCCTTGAAAAGATGTCGCGTTTGGATGTGTGGATTTACTAGAGAGGCTCTGAGGAAGTTGTAATGATGTCGGGTTTTGGTTTAGCTAATCCGGTGGTCGAACACAATTTCCAGGAACTATGTGCGGAATCCACTAATTAGACGTCCTTTATCACCAATGTTTATGGTTTCATATTCCTAGCACCAAATGTCAAAAAAATGTCCCCTACTACCAATGTTTACGGTTTCATATTCCTAGCAGCAAAATGTCCATTTGAGTCACTCTTTTGCCTTGTGAACTCGTTATTTCCCTTAACGAATGTTAGGAAAAGAATGTGTAATATAGCTAAAACAAGTTTTTATATGTTTTTACACGTGTAAATTATAGATATGAAGGTTTGCACATGTGTAAAACATAACAATTATATAAATAAGCATATATATGAAGATTTACACATGTATAAATTATAATAGTCAAACGAAATAAGAATATATACGAGGTTTACACATGTGTAAATCATAAAAGTAAAAAAAACAAGCATACATATATAAAGGTTTACATATGTGTAAATCCTAATAGTAAAAAAAATAAGCATGCATATGAAGGTTTACACATGTGTAAGTTATAATAGTTTAAAAAGGGAAACTAATATATTTAAGTGTAAATCATAATAGTTTATAAAGAAAAAAAAGAGATATGAAGGATTACACGTATGTAAATCATTTACACATATGTATTTCAACTGGCATATGTAAAAATATAAATAGATATGCAACATTGAACAATTTACACATATGTAAATCAATTGCACATTAATGCAAAAGAGACCCATTTATGTCACAGAGAAAAGTTACACATGTGTAATTCAGTTGTACATATGTAAAAATACATAGATATATGACAGTGAATAGTTTACACATGTGTAAATCAGTTGCACAAATGTATAACACAAACAAAGAAATGTGATAATGAAGAGTTTACACATGTGTAATTTTGCTGCACATATGTAAAATAAACACAAATACCTGATATGGAACAGTTTACACATGTGTAATTCAGCTGCACATATGTTATACATACATAGATATGTAACAATAAACAATTTACATATTCGTAAATCAGTACACATGTGTATATCAGTTACACACATGTAAAATAAGACAAATATGTGATAGCAAGCTATAAACAAAGATACATAACAGTGAAATATGAACCTGATTTGTTTATTAAATGCATATTTCTATCTGAAATGTAACGAAATTCATTGTATAAACAACCCATGAAAATGAAGGTTAACACGATAAGAATACATAACATTCACAAATTTGTAAAACATACACTTACACCTATGTACAATCAGCTGTTACACATACATAAATATGAATAGACACATAATAATCTATGCATCACCGTCAACATTCCCATTCATCCTATGCAGCCTTGCAGGCAACTTTTCACTCACGTCTTTTACAATAGCGGCATATGTTAAAAGTCTTTAAACATGACTTGTATCGATTAACAATCATAGCTCTCGTTCGCCAGTGATGCTTTACAGACCCCACTAGTACTGATATGGTTTTCCCCACCGACTAGTGATAATGAACAAATCTACACGTGTGTAAGACTTGTTAAATAAGAATAAATGAACTTTAATTAAAAAAAAGGTTTGATGCAAACTATCACTTACATAAACATAAATTAGTTTAAGCGTAGTTCTAGCTTATATGTCACACCCCGACCCGCAGCAGAAATGGTGATCGGGGCATGATTGGGTTTTCATCAAAGCTCATGACATTTACTATAAAGTTTCATATTTATTATTTCCTTTTAAAGGAGAACATTACAATCAACATACAAGTACAACATGTTCTATACATTTATCAAGACTTCATTATTTTTCTTCTAAGGCAAATTCCTACGTGTTCCTTGCTTCAACCTGTCCACCTGTATCATGTGTAAAAATAGGGTTTTGGGTCAACAAAAAGTTGGCGAGTGAATCTTATTTAAACATTTGAAAGGATTAGTTAGGTTGGTTATTTGGATAAAATTGTGCATCACCAAATATGAATAAACGTAAATGTAAATTTAATCACAAAACACATAATATCTATAAATACACACGCACACACCAAATGAATGATTTTGAGGCACGCGATGTTCAACTCGTCTCCCACGAGGAACTGATGGGCCTAATGAATGATTTTGAGGCACGCGATGTTCAACCCGTCTCCAACGGGGAACTGATGGGCCTAATGAATTGATTTGCACGCAACTTGACTAAATGTAAACACACATTACAATAAACCATATTTACATTATAAGTTTAGATCATATAATGGTAATAGCACGAGTTTGAATAAGAGAAATAATTAAAGCGACACATGATACACCCCAAAACATGAATAAAAAGGGGAATTTGTAAGAATTCACTCACATTGGGTGCGTTCTTTTGATGATGTTGGATGCGCACGAGTTTTGGGATTTGATCGACGAGGAAAACTAACCTAAAATAATAACGAAATGGTTCGGTAAATAAATTGATTTTATTTGAGACTAATACTTTTAATTAACAAACTTAATAGGATTTTTAGATTTGTTTTGTGAGTTTAAGGCCATTTCCTAACTTTAAAAATATTATTTTTAAGTATTTTTAATTGATTTTTTAAATTAAATAAATAAATAAAAAGAAAATAAAATTTTGACTTTTTGACCGTTGACCGGCCGTTGACCGTTGACCGGTCGGACTGTGGAAATGTTGTGCGCTGAGTGAGGTTCGAACCCGGGACCTCTCGTACGCGTGCACGTAGCTCTACCAACTGAGCTACGTGTCTAACCCGAAATATTATATGTTTTAATTATAATATATACTGATTAGCTTGTTATTTTATTTGGTTTATATTAAAAAGGATTTATATGTCGAACCGGTTGCAGGGACCCGGAGTCGAACTTGGGTCCTTCGGTTTGTAAGCGCACAGCCCAACCAGTTGGGCTGTGTGTCTAATCTGTTTAACTTATGGTTTATATTACTCTTATAAACATTTTGTGACTTGTTCTGATTCAGTTTTAAAAAGGTTGGTTTTAATTCTGAAAATCGGTGCGTTGTAAGGTTCGAACTCGTGACGTGCGCTGTGTGATTGCACACAGTCCACCGCTGGACTGTGTGTCTAACCTGGTTAAATATTCTGTTTTAATTAAACTTATACACAATGTTCGACTTCATCTTCTTCATTCATAAAGACACAGACAAAGATGTCCGACTGTTCTTGTTTAAATCGTTCGTCTAACATATAATTGATTGAAATGTAATGGATAAACAGAGTTACGGAATCGAATGTACCGAACAGGATGTTTTTCTCAGATTTCCGGCAAGGGTCGTCGGCTCTGATTTGTGAATTCCGTCTGAGTGGATCAATTAACAGTTTTGATCAACGAATTGTGAAATTAAGTTATTAAGCAAGGGTTATCAGGGGGTTTAGATGATTGTACCGATTCACAGCGTGACTTCGGAATTTCCAGAGATTTTCCGGCGAGTGCAGGAATTTCCGGCAACGTCGTCTGAGACCGATTCTGGTTGAAGGAATGAAGTTAATATATTCTAACAATGGTTTGAAAACGAAAGAGTCGAGAAAATTACCGTTTTGGTGTAAGTCTCGGTTTTCCGGTGAAAGACCGGCGAATGCAGAATATCTCCGGCGAGTGCTAAGACTTCGAGAAATTGTGCGATTTTGAGCGAAAAGATTACCAGAGACTTGGGTGAGTATTTATAAGGAAGAAACAGAATGAATCGAGTCCGAATTTGATCTTGATTCGTGGTCAATGTTTCTCCGGCGGTTACGACTTGAATTGGGGTATTAGACATCGGTTATAACCGTTGCCGAAGTTAATTCACGCGTTCAGTCAAAGGAAACGGTCGAAATTTAGCGAAATCGTCGGTATTTCCGGCGACTGCGGATTGGGCGCTCTGATTACTGGATTTAATTTCGAGTTTTATTATAAGTATTAATTGTTTCAGTATATTAACAAAAGACTCATGTGGCGGATTGGTGTTGTGGTTGTTTGTTGAACGGGCTGACCCGGGTTCGAAACCCGGCAGCTTCTTTTATTTTTTTCTTCACTATTTTTTTACTTTTTAATAATTATAGTTTTTAAATTCTAATATGTTTATTAATTATGTATTGTTTAAAATTAAAATGAACAATATTTACGCAACGAAAATTATAACTGACTATTTGATTAATAAACGAAGCGGGTTTTGGAAACCCGTTCTTCGACGGATGTTACAGTATCCCCTACTTTTAGAAATTTCGTCCCGAAATTTAAGTAGTAGTGGTATATTTGACTTGTAGGGAGGGTGTTTTAATTTGACAATTACATAATCAGAAGAGGGTGAAAGTTTAAATTTTATTTGAGGCGGTAACGTTCCTAGTAAGGGTTGAATACCCTGCTACAGGAATCGCTTTTTGATGCCTAAGATAAGGAATATTGATAAACAGAGTTGATTGACTAAGCATGATTTTTATGCATAAGAGTTTTGAGAGAATTGATACGTTTGGAAAGATAAGGTTATATCATAAAACAAAACTTCAACTATGACAATACTAAAACCTACACGGAACTTTTCATAACCGCCTGACAACGCTTTTGATCCTTTGACAAGAATACTTATATATAGGAAGTACCAGCGGCGTATCCACCATATTCTTGTCAAATTTTCATTGGCTTTATCAGTAAATTATGATCAGTTCTATTGACTCTAAAACATAAACAAACACAACAACCAAAGCTTGAGTCTTAATTCTGAAAGGATACATGACTGAATGATGACAGAACCTCTCTCATTTGTTATGATGAAGGGGTTTGTCTATGTAAAAGTGAGACACAACCCAACTTCTTTAAATGATGTGATCGAGGTACGTCGAGATGTTTGATGGTATGAATGTTAAATCAATGAATATAAAACAAAACTGTAATATCAATTCGCATTAAAATTCTTGGATACATCAATTCCCAATTTATAACTGGGAGACGTAAAGATTGAGATAACTTAAAGAAAACATTAAAACTAAACGGTTGGAGTTGAGTCTTGACTCTTGGTGAGGGAAAGCTAGTTGGGTGATTCGTTTGGGCCGTTATTATCTTCTATTGGATTGGTGTTGATGTTGTAAGCTCTTCCTCTTGCTGGTGGTGGAGCTGGGTTTGCTTTATTTGCTTGGTTAACTGGGTTTGCTTGAGCTTGGGCGTTTATGATGTTAACCAATCGAGGGCATGTGTTTCTAAAGTGGGTAGGGTCGCCACAATTAAAACAAGCTCGAACATATGGAAACATGGGGTATTGGGGTTGTTGATATGTTTGGATCATGTTTTGAGTAGGGGGTGAGGCTTGGTTTTGAGAGGCACGACAAGCCTTGCTCGAATGACCATAACGCCCACAATTTGCATAAAGTCTACAAGGTAAGGTAGATGGATGGTGATAAAAACAGGTGTTGCATTGAGGGTGAGGTCCAATGTAAGGTTTCTTATTTGGGTAAGTTGAGTTGGGTGCTACTTGAGTGGTTGGGATAGCTTGGAGGGGTACGGCTTGTGAAGCTGGTTGATTGTGTTAAGTGACAGCGAAAATTTTCCCATCTCGTTTTCTCTTAGAAGTGGGTTGAGAAGGGGATTCGGTTTGGGTGGAGTTTGCGGTTTTAGATGATGCTTTATCCTTCTTCTTCTCCTCCTTGAAGTCCTTATTTCGTATGCGGTTTTCGGTGAGCTCTGTAGCTAACTCCATTGCTGCTTCCAAAGTTGCAGGTGTGGTACTTATTACAGGGTCTTGAATTTTTGAAGGAAGACCTCGAATGTAGTGCTCGATCAAACGGTAGAGGGGAGTGAACAAGTTGGGGACCATCTGATTTAACTCAAGAAATATCTTGTTGTATGTGGTGTGGTCGCCCTCTTTCTGTTTCAAAGAATAGAACTCATCTTCCAATTTCTTGATTTCGCTTCTTGGACAAAACCATCTTGTCATGATTTCCTTCAACTCTTCCCAAGTCAAAGTCATAGCATTTTCAACACCTCGCTTGGCCTTCTCTATATTCCACCATGTAAGTGCTACTCCAAACAAACGACCGGTAGCATATCGCACCTTGCGATCATCGGGGCAGTCGCAATTGAGAAAAGTGTTTTCCATCTCCTCAAACCAATGGAGGAGAGCGGTGACACCTTCAGTCCCTTCGTACTTTGGAGGGTCGCAGGATTTGAAATGCTTGAAGGTGCATTTAGTGGCTTTGGGGGGAGGATTGACAATGTTTTGATCTTCTTGGTGGATTTGGTTGACGGGATTAGCGGTAAGGGCCTGTTGAACTTGAACTACGATGTTGGGTATTACGGCAGCCATTTGTTGAGCGATTTGGGCAGCCACGCGCTCGCGGGATTTTCCTGATCTCATTTTTCTACGAGCGAGACTAGAAGACATCTACAAGGAATACGTATCAAGAGCATGAGTTTGACGTTTTAGGGGTCATGTGTCGTATTTAGGAATGAACATTCATAAAATAAATGATGAATAATAAATTTACTACATCCATAGGATGTCTTGGGCTTTGCTCGTAATTGGGCCTTGCATGCCGCCATACTTCACTTTCGTAATCATGTGGGCCCCCATGATTACCGGGTCTTTCATATGGTTCGCATGTGTTAGCCTGGTAACGTACACTAAAACCCGGAGAAAATCGAGAAATATGTATGTAACGTATGATATTCGGAGTGCATCCAGGTGTGGACACGATGACACCTCAAAGTGGGGTTAGTTCGAACGACGTTTGGTGTGGCATGCTTTGGCCTAATAGGTCCTTCGTACTCTCGTCGTTAGTCCCCAGGTAGGCAAACTGGTCCGTTATATTGGATTTATACGAATGCCAACCTAGACAGGACGTTCCGACTACCGGTACTTGTACCCTTACAGTTACTACATGCCCGTCGTAGAACTCACTTTGATGAGATTGAAAAACGAAAATTGCGACAAAGTCTTGAATAAATGAAATATAAGTATGATTTGTGAACATTGAAACAGACGTGATGAATGTATATGTAAGCTTGTTATGTTTGACAATAAGTATAGCTCATTAAGTATCACACAAATTAATAGTGGAAGTGTTTGCATGCATTTGTGTGTGTAATAAATACGAAACAAATAAACATCTTGAGTTTGCATGTAACCACATAAGTAATTAAAATCTAATCAACTATAGTATAGGCTCTAAGGGTCTAATAACCTATCCTATATCCCTATAGTCAGAAGCTCTGATACCAATCTGTCACACCCCGACCCGCAGCGGAAATGGTGATCGGGGCATGATTGGGTTTTCATCAAAGCTCATGACATTTACTATAAAGTTTCATATTTATTATTTCCTTTTAAAGGAGAACATTACAATCAACATACAAGTACAACATGTTCTATACATTTATCAAGACTTCATTATTTTTCTTCTAAGGCAAATTCCTACGTGTTCCTTGCTTCAACCTGTCCACCTGTATCATGTGTAAAAATAGGGTTTTGGGTCAACAAAAGTTGGCGAGTGAATCTTATTTAAACATTTGAAAGGATTAGTTAGGTTGGTTATTTGGATAAAATTGTGCATAACCAAATATGAATAAACGTAAATGTAAATTTAATCACAAAACACATAATATCCATAAATACACACACACACACCAAATGAATGATTTTGAGGCACGCGATGTTCAACTCGTCTCCCACGAGGAACTGATGGGCCTAATGAATGATTTTGAGGCACGCGATGTTCAACCCGTCTCCAACGGGGAACTGATGGGCCTAATGAATTGATTTGCACGCAACTTGACTAAATGTAAACACACATTACAATAAACCATATTTACATTATAAGTTTAGATCATATAATGGTAATAGCACGAGTTTGAATAAGAGAAATAATTAAAGCGACACATGATACACCCCAAAACATGAATAAAAAGGGGAATTTGTAAGAATTCACTCACATTGGGTGCGTTCTTTTGATGATGTTGGATGCGCACGAGTTTTGAGATTTGATCGACGAGGAAAACTAACCTAAAATAATAACGAAATGGTTCGGTAAATAAATGGATTTTATTTGAGACTAATACTTTTAATTAACAAACTTAGTAGGATTTTTAGATTTATTTTTGTGAGTTTAAGGCCATTTCCTAACTTTAAAAATATTATTTTTAAGTATTTTTAATTGATTTTTAAATTAAATAAATAAATAAAAAGAAAATAAAAATTTTGACTTTTTGACCGTTGACCGGCCGGACTGTGGAAATGTTGTGCGCTGAGTGAGGTTCGAACCCGGGACCTCTCGTACGCGTGCACGTAGCTCTACCAACTGAGCTACGTGTGTAACCCGAAATATTCTATGTTTTAGTTATATATATATATATATACTGATTAGCTTGTTATTTTATTTGGTTTATCTTAAAAAAGGATTTATATGTCGAACCGGTTGCAGGGACCCGGAGTCGAACTCGGGTCCTTCGGTTCGTAAGCGCACAGCCTAACCAGTTGGGCTGTGTGTCTAATCTGTTTTATATTACTCTTATAAACATACTGTGACTTCTTCTGATTCAGTTTTAAAAGGTTGGTTTTAATTCTGAAAATCGGTGCGTTGTAAGGTTCGAACTCGTGACGTGCGCTGTGTGATTGCACACAGTCCACCGCTGGACTGTGTGTCTAACCTAGTTAAATATTCTATTTTAATTAAACTTATACACAATGTTCGACTTCATCTTCTTCATTCATAAAGACACAGACAAAGATGTCCGACTGTTCTTGTTTAAATCGTTCGTCTAACATATAATTGATTGAAATGTAATGGATAAAGAGAGTTACGCAATCGAATGTACCGAAAAGGATGTTTTTCTCAGATTTCCGGCAAGGGTCGTCGGCTCTGATTTGTGAATTCCGTCTGAGTGGATCAATTAACAGTTTGATCAACGAATTGTGAAATTAAGTTACTAAGCAAGGGTTATCAGGGGGTTTAGATGATTGTACCGATTCACAGCGTGACTTCGGAATTTCCAGAGATTTTCCGGCGAGTGCAGGAATTTCCGGCAACGTCGTCTGAGACCGATTCTGGTTGAAGGAATGAAGTTAATATGTGTCTAACAATGGTTTGAAAACGAAAGAGTCGAGAAAATTACCGATTTGGTGTAAGTCTCGGTTTTCCGGTGAAAGTCCGGCGAATGCAGAATATCTCCGGCGAGTGCTAAGACTTCGAGAACTTGTGCGATTTTGAGCGAAAAGATTACCAGAGACTTGGGTGAGTATTTATAAGGAAGAAACAGAATGAATCGAGTCCGAATTTGATCTTGATTCGTGGTCAATGTTTCTCCGGCGTTACGACTTGAATTGGGGGATTAGACATCGGTTATAACCGATGCCGAAGTTAATTCACGCGTTCAGTCAAAGGAAACGGTCGAAATTTAGCGAAATCGTCGGTATTTCCGGCAAATGCGGATTGGGCGCGCTGATTACTGGATTTGATTTCGAGTTTTATTATAAGTATTAATTGTTTCAGTATATTAACAAAAGACTCATGTGGCGGAGTGGTGTTGTGGTTGTTTGTTGAACGGGCTGACCCGGGTTCGAAACCCGGCAGCTTCTTTTATTTTTTTTTCTTCACTATTTTTTTACTTTTTAATAATTATAGTTTTTAAATTCTAATATGTTTATTAATTATGTATTATTTAAAATTAAAATGAACAATATTTACGCAACGAAAATTATAACCGACTATTTGATTAATAAACAAAGCGGGTTTTGGAAACCCGTTCTTCGACGGATGTTACATTATAGGATATTGAATTTATATAATACTTTTGTCCACTGTAACTTTATTTAAACTATGCAAATTAGAAGCAAAACACAAAATTCACTTTGACATTTTAACAAACAAGTTATGTGCATTGAGAAAGGACACAATTGTTCCTTTCCATGCCCATATTTTATCCTTTAAATTCAACAAAATCAAGATATTTAATGGAAAAGAAGAAATAATTAACCAAAAACTAATCCGTCATCATCATCATCCGATTAATAACCAAGTGCCAATTGTCAAGATTTTAATTCATGTCATTAAAAATACATCACATGGTCAACAAAAATCTGTAAATATACAATCATAATGATGAATAAACGATGATTATGACTCAAAACTGATTATCATTGCATAACCACCTAATATTAGAAGCCATATCCAACCCAAAATTGAGAAAACAAACAACAATCAGGTAAAATTCAAGAGTAAAACAACAAATAAAGAATGCTAATTGCAAAAAACTAACGAACAACAAGCGATTTAAATACAGACTTCAAAACAGAGATCGACCAAAAAAATCAAAGATCGATTGATACTTGGCTTACACGATTCAAGGACTCGTCCACAAACCCAGAGATCGATTAACTCCTTCAATCTCTTTGAAGAAATCGTTGAAGGTATCAGACCTGTGTGATCATTATTTTGCTTTTGAAGATAATGTGCTTTCATTATCTGAATCTAATGATATTTAGGTTAAATGGAAAAGGAGATAGTATAATTACCAATTTAACCTTTTTCACTAAAACACGAGGGATATAAATGTGTGGCTGAAATTTGTTCTCATGGTTCTCACAAAAAATAGGTGTTCTCATTTAAACTTTCCCCTATATATATATATATATATATATATATATATATATATATATATATATATATATAGGGAGGGTTTAAATGAGAACGCTAAATATCACGAGAACCGTGAGAACGGATAAAAAAAACCGCGAGAACTTGGTAAAAAACAGTTCAAATTCAAAATTTTCTTTTACACTTATCATTATTATTCGAATACAATATTAGAAATTTGATTTACACATTTAAATTTACGTGAATTCATAAATAAAGGAAATTTGCACATGAAATTTGCCATTTACACATGTGTAAATTTGATATATTTACACATGTGTAAAAATCTAATAAGAGTGATTTTGAGAGGAGAAATGTATTATTTGATGTTGTAAATTCTTTATTTGATGTTGTATTTTAATTAGATTGATGTTTGTATTAAAAAAATTTGGTTTTGATTGGTTTTTTCATTCGTTCTCACGGTTCTCGCAATATTTAGCGTTCTCAAGATAACCCTCCCTTATTATATATATATATATATATATATATATAATTCTTGTTGGAATATTTATGTTAAAAAATAATCTGTTAATGTCATGTTATTATATATGTAGATCGTAGATGTATTTTAGACATAGATAATGATACATCTTAAGTTGTTTATATCCAAAAGTATGTTTAAAACGATCAGCTTCATCATAACCCCACTAGTCGTTTGCCATTAGTATCTTAATTAATATGCCTAAGTATTCATTTAATTAAATTATATAATGAAGAATCATGATAATTACAAAACGAGTCTAAATCATATTAATTAGTTAGTTTATTAAAAGTTATAAATTGGAATGATGATAGCACTACTTATCCGACTTATGCGCAATCTAAATTCCACCTTTGACATCACTAAAATCGACATCGACATCGACATCGAGTACGCAAAATGTGCGAACCTTCATAAAATCAATTCATAGCACTAGTCTTAATTCGTGAAACTTACCTTGTAGCACTCATGTAGAGGACTTATCAACCTTAGCATCTTTGTGTGGATCACTTAGCAAATCATCAATGTGAGTAAATCTTTCCAAGTTTCCTTTTTTATTATTTAACCATTTCGGGGTGTATCATGTGTTACATTTTCAGTTATTATGTTTTCACATTTCAATACGTGCAAATACCAACTTGTGTAGTTTATTGTTATGTGATACTTGTTTGGTTCATAATTTGGTGTATTACATTCATGAGACAATAACATATGGATCCATTGGCTCGTCTGTTCCCCATTACCATGAGCGGAACCTGACGATTGCCAACACACGATATGAGCTCCGTTTGATTGAGCTCGAATCTTGCAATGCAGACTAGGACACCATAATACCGTACACATTTACATATAGTTGAGTTGATAAATGTTTAAGATCGCACATCGTTATCCAGTGCAACATATATACATTCATTGGAATCATTACATTATTTGTTGATTGGTTTCTTGAGGTTTGATACATTTACATACAATACATTCAATTACATTTGGTTATATGGAAATTTTCTATATACAAAAATAAACTTACCATTTTCACCAAAACAATAAGATTCAATCACCAACCTTTCTTGAACCAAAAATTACTTTTTACACATGATACATGTGAACATGAATTGAAGAGGAGATCAACATAGGATTGGGCCTTAGTAACAAGAAATGGACTTATAGTTGATTAACTACTTTTTACAGTGTCTTTTATGTATTTGTTTCATTTGGATTATTTGTTATGTGAAACCTTTAACATGGAATTAATGAATATTCAAACATTCTAATAGCAATTCATAAGCTTTGGATCAAATCAATCATGCTCCGACTACCTAGTCCGCTGCGGGTTGGGGTGTACAGATTGGTATCAGAGCAAATGACTTTAGGGATATAGGATAGGTTATTAGACCCTTAGAACCTATACTTTAGTCAATTAGGACCTATGTGCTTATGTGATTTCATGTTTTGTTTAACTTATGATTTGCTATTGCTCACACATTTAAATCATGTTCATCTCACACACAAATGCATGCAAGCACCCTACCTGTTACGTGACTATGTGTTTCATACAATGTGTTATAAATATAGTTATGCAACGTATATATACTATTGGTATATCTCTCACTACACACACAATGCACTATATAATACTTATAATATCCTTATTATGAGTTCTAATTCTCTCCAAAATTTTCAAAAACACTTTTCCTTCCAAATTCAAAATATTTACTTTTCATTATTAAAATATTTGAGGATATTTCTATTTTCAACTCTCATCAAAGTAAGTTCATGTGATGGGCATGTAGTAAATAGAAGGGTTCTAGTATCGGTAGTCGGAGTCCTCTAGGATTTGCATTCATATAATCCAAAGTAACGGACCAGTATGCCTACCTGGGGACTAACAAAGATAGTACGAAGGACCTATTAGGCCAAAGCATGTATAACACCCCAAATCGCGTAAAACAACACGCGGCGGAAACACTTGGGGAGTCACGTTAACTGATTGTTTCAACAACACATGGTATTTCATATTTCATTTTGTTGGATATTAAACATAGATTATATTGTCATATTGTTTTAGAACTTTCAAACAAACTTAAACAAACAAACAAGCATATTTATTGTCTTTCTTATATTATAAGCACTAACGTCCACGCCCGATCCTACACGGGCATGCATCAGTATCATCAATTATTGTTCCCTGAAACATATGTGAAAACGAGTCAGCAAAAATATGCCGGCGAGTACATAGGTTTTGTGAGTGTGTCAAGTTTATGGCTTTGAATATGTATTGCAATACCTTGTCAGACTACTAGAGTCGTTAATTGAAAATCTTGTTATCGAAAAGTATTTGATATTGCAATGATAACTAACTAACCAATCTAAAACAAATTAGTTATAGTTTATAAAAGACTTGTAGCCATAAATCTTGACCAAAACATTTGTTTCGTAAATCCGAGTAGTAAATCGTCTTGAAATAACTTGTATGGTTTATATCTTTAATTGAAATCGTTGCGTGTCATCGTTTGAAAACATTTGTTCAAGTGATGCAAATATCGCCACGAATGTAATACGATAAAAGCACTTACATATAGGAAGTACCAGCGGTGTATCCAACATGCTTTTATCACATTACACCCGTACGGTCATCTAAATCACTTATCATACCGAATCGTCCATTGTTCATTGTTCTTGTTATAAACCAATCGTTCATCGTTCATTGTTACAAATCAATCGTTCATCTTCCCTTGTTTTAGTTGTGAAAACTTTTGGTCGTTTCGTGAATACATTAAAACCTTTTTTGACTTGTTCGAGACCACCCATGAGTCCCTTAATCGTATAACAAACCACCAAAGGGTTTGTTACAAATACATTTTCGGTCGCTTCCCAAACTTCCCCACAAACCCCGGGAATTGTGATAACGAGATTGTCAGTCCTAGGCGCCGTAACTTACTACTGGTCGGCTTGGCCATTTTTAATGAATGTCATTCTTGTTATAGATATAACGCACCAACAAGTTCGTTCACATTATTGAAATCATATCGTTTATATAAACCGTAGCATTTGTATCTTGTAAACTTGAAAATGATTTAGTACATATGAATCACCCCAAAATATTTGCAAAACATAAAAGAGGGGACTATGTACTCACTTGTGTTTGCTATTGTCAACTTGAATCGAAGATCAAACAAGCTCAAAAGTCCGAGAAATCAAGCGTGTCCAAAATTTGGATAATTGTGTAAATATCGGGACTTGAAATCAGAGGATTTGGATAGAATGATACCTGATAAACCAAATGAGTATTGGAATTCATATGACATGGTTTTAAATAAGTTAACACTCTGAGTGGAAAGATTTTTATGTGCTTTTGACCCGTTGAGGTAGTTTAAGCCTTTTAACGCGTCATTTGCTTAACTATGCATTCAGATGGTTAGATATGTGTTATGATAAGTCCTAATTACCAAAATATGTTTAATATTGTTGTTACATCAGATTGTATGTCAATTTTTATGTTACATATGGTCTTAGTTGATTTATTTGCGAAAAGGGCATTTTGGTCATTATTGAAGATTATATCAACTAATCATCATAACATTAACCAAATGACATGACCATAAGGTATAACCTCAGAGGGTTATTCCCTTTATAACTATGGTCATAAATATGTATTTAGTTGGGTCCAAAGGTCAACCAAATGGGTCAGATTCGAAAGGCAAAGCGGTGGTCAAAACCGTTAGACTTATTAGTCTAAACAAGCACTAAAACAAAAGTGACGAATTAGACATGTTTTGACATGTCTAAAAAGTTTATAAAAGTGTTTTGGCACCAAAACAAACTGTTTTGATACTCGGAAATGGTATCGTTGCAAATTGCACAAAAATCGCATTTTTGACCGAAACTTTGACTTGTCAAAATGACTAGAAAAGATAGAAACCAGTAGGTATGAAGGATTATGACCAACATGATTATAATCATATTAACAAGTTCAATTGGATTTTAAGTTGATCCATTCATGATCAACTCGGGAAGTCAAATAAAAGTGAAACTTTTCGACTTTTAATCCAATTAAAGTACAAGAATTGAATCAAAACATGATTGAGAACACTTACAACACTAAAGGAATGTCAAGAAAACTCAGAGGAACTCCAGAGATTGTTGCAAATTCGAATTGTAGCAGAATGGATCAAAGAAGATGGTTGAAAAGGTTCAAAAATGAAGAACAACTTGGTATTTATAGTTGAATTTGATGTTATAAGAGCATGACAAGCGTGCATGACTCACCAAATGTTAGATTAGTGTCCCATACTTGTCAAATGCAGAGATTAGGGTGGCAAGTTCGTTTGGTGAGTCAACACGGTATTTAACCAGCTGCTGCCAAGTTTCTGGTGAGCTGCTGCAAGTCCGTAAGGCCCTTGCAGGGGCTGAAGTTTCAGAATTTGCAGGAATGGCCCCTGAACTTGTTTTTGACGCGTTTTGTCACTTTTAACACCCGTTAACCCCATTTTCAAGCTTTAGAAGGACAATAAAGTATAGGGAACTAGAATGTGCTTAAAAATGTTTCGGATGTCGGTTCGCTTGGTCGTACGGTTGCGGTTTTCGGTTAATTACGACGAAAATCGTAACGAACGTGTGCGCGACCGTAAAAGCGTAATGAATGATATTTTTGCATTCCAATAATCAAAATATAAGATGTTAATGATTACAAAAATTTTGGATGTTCGTACATGTTCTGGATAGCGATTTACGCGAAAAGGCATAGCTTCACAGAATTTGCAAAATAGCCCCTGAAGTTATAAAAGTGTATTTTTGCCATACCGAACCCTTCAAATCTTATTTCTAAGTTATGTAAAGGTTATTTAAGGTATGTTAAGCTTGTTTCATTCTTCCGGAGCATACGTTGCATTAATCTGGTTTCGTTTGCGTTTCGGTTTACCGGTTTCGCTTACAGAAGCGATTCAAAAGTTCGAAATTGTGCAAGAATCAAATGTGTGCAATAATCATAATAAATAAACAAAATTCTCAAATAAAACATAAAATTCCATTCATTGTAACTTGTTTGATATTGTTACTTGCTCGGATCGCCACAGATATCACAGTCTCCCCTACTTCAGGAAATTTCGTCCCGAAATTTAATTAGAGGAAACTCGTGAGAACAAATATGAGTACTTTGCTTTCATATGATCCTCTCGTTCCCAAGTAAATTCTGTGCCACGTTTGGATTCCCAGCGAACTTTGACTATCGGAATTCGTCTCCGCTTGAGTTTCTTGACTTCACGGTCCATTATCTCCACCGGTTTCTCGACAAAATGCATAGTGTCATAAACGTGAATCTCATCGAGAGTAATGTGGAGGTTTGTATCGGCTAAACACCTCTGTAGGTTGGACACGTGGAATGTTGGTGAATATTCTCGAGTTTAGGAGGTAGCTCGAGTCAGTAGGCCACCTTTCCGATTCTTTCAACGATCTTGAATGGTCCAACGTATCGTGGTGCAAGTTTTCCTTTCTTCCCAAATCTGACCACTCCTTTCCAAGGGGATACCTTGAGTAGGACATGATCACCAACTTGGAATTCCAAGGGCTTGCGTCGCTTGTCCGCATAACTCTTTTGACGGCTTCTAGCTGTTAAAAGGTTATCGCGAATTTTCTTGACTTTCTCGGTTGTGTCGTGGATGAGTTCAAGTCCAATGAGCTGAGCTTCACCGTTCTCATTCCAACAGACAGGTGAACGACATTTTCGACCATAAAGAACTTCGAAAGGTGCCATGTTGATGCTAGCGTGATAACTATTGTTGTAGGAGAATTCGATTTATCGTAGATGCGAATCCCAACTACCACCAAAATCGATCACACAAGCTCTAAGCATATTCTCCAGAGTTTGAATCGTCCTCTCAGATTGTCCATCTGTTTGAGGATGATAAGTGATGCTCAGATTGAGTTTGTAACATTTGTGTAAATCGGCTTACGAAAACCCGCCCCAATTTATCAATCAAAGTATATTTATTTTACGTAGTTCGATAATTCTTTTTATTTATTTATTCAATGTTATAAAATTTATTAAATACTTCTATTATGTGGATAATAAATAAAATTTAAAATTAATAAAATAATAAGTAATCAATTAAATAATAATATACTTAGGAATTGGTTGTAATAATAATAAAAAAAATCTGAAATAAATAAAATGGGTGAACCGGGATCGAACCCGGGTTCCCCGGATACACGCACACCACAAACACCGATGAGGCACACACACAATTTGGTTAGAAATTAAGATCAACATATAAGTGAAACCGAATGTCTGCCTTCAAGAACCAAATCAGCGAACCGCCAATCTCGTCCCTGTTCTGGCATCTGGATATTCCAACTATCCATCCGCGTCAACTTTTCCAAAATCAAGCGCCAATCTACTTCAATTGTGTGAAATCAATCAAATTGATTTCTAAAAACCGAAATAAATCACTCTACATGGTTTCCAAAACCGAAAATCGATCACCCCTTTTGCCATCTATAAATACTGATCGAATTTACTCAATCCAACTCGCTCCTTCTTTGAAATCACTACTCCCCTCTCCTCAAACACCCGTCGCCGGAAAGCTCTGTGTAACCGGGCGCCGAAAATCGTGGTTCTCCACTTCTGTCTTACGGTAGAACCTTGTTCTTTTCCTTTGTGTTTTATTTAATTAACATAATGTGCAGATGGTTAATAGAAAAACAGAAGTGAAACAGATTAAATTGGGCGGGTATAAAGTTTGGTTCAAATTCAAAATGAAGAAGACGAAGTGGGTGAAGTGTTTTATATAATTAAAATGGTTATTTCAAACGGGTTAGACACACAGTCCAGTGGTGGACTGTGTGCAAACACACGTACACGTCCCTGGTTCGAATCCGACTCTCTACCGTACCACTGTTATATAAACAGTTTTGTTTTTGTTAATTTATATCAAGCAGTAGTATGTATATAAGTATAATTAAAAAGCGAGTCTTATCGGGTTAGACACCCAGCCCAGTTGGTCGGGCTGGGTGCAAAACACTTAAGAGGTCACGGGTTCGAAACCTATGCCACCCACCGGTTCAACTCTGTAAATCTTTTTAAATATAAATTAATTTCTGGAATAAACTAAATAGTGTATTAATATAATTAAAATCATGATTCTTTCGGATTAGACACGTAGCTCAGTTGGAAGAGCTGCGTGCACGCAACCGAGAGATCACGGCTTCGAGCCTCACCACACGCATGCCAACAGTGCCATTGAACCGGTCTGACAAGCTGACAAGATTTTAAAAAAAAAAATATATTTTTATCTTTATTTTTCTAACATTTTATTTTAAGGCCTTATGTTTGATATAAAATCAATTAAAATGTTTAAAAATATATATTCTAAGGGTACAAAATATCAATAAAACCCACAAAAAATAACCTAGGATCTAAACAAAAGTTTAACCTAAATGTTAATTTATTTACCGAGTTATCGCGTTATTATTTCTAGGTTAGTACTTCCTCGTTGATTAAATTCCCAACACGTACGCTCTCCTTACCATTCAAGAATACGCACCCAAGGTGAGTGAATCTCTACAAATTCCCTGTTTTAATCACGTTTGGGGTGTACCATGTGTCGTATCGTTTCTTTATTTTATTTAAACACTTGTGCTTATATCATTTCGTGATCAAATGTGTATTGCTTGTAGTGTGGTTTATATGTGGATACATTTTATCATTTCAGTGCACTCATTTCATTAGGCCCATCAGTTCCTCGTGGGATACGGGTTGAGCATCAGGTGCCTCATTAGATCGGCTCCGTTCGATTGAGCCTTGATCTCAGATACATCATCATTCATGTCATATATTCATTCAATGTGGTTTGTGATTTGTTACATTATACATTAGTTCACATGTGATTATGCACAATCTTATTTAAACAACGATAAAATTGATTTACTTAAATGTTTTATCAAGGTTCACTCGCCAACTTTTGTTGACCTAAAATTCCTCCTGTTTTACGCGTGATACAGGTGATCAAGTTGAGGAAAGAAACACCTAGGATGGCCTTAGAAGAATAATCATGTTATTTCGTTGGAACAATCATTTGGTTTATTATTTGTGTTTGTATGAAATTTTGTGTTGGACAACTGAATTTAATTTGAATTTAATAAATATGAAACTTGATAGTAAATATCATGAGCTTTGGTGATAACCCAATCATGCCCTGATTTTTATTCCGCTGCGGGTCGGGGTGTGACAGATTGGTACCAGAGCTTGTGACTATAGGGATATAGGATAGGTTATTAGACCTTTAGAGCCTATACTATAGTTGACTAGATTTAAATTGTTTATGTGTTACATGCAAAATTCATGATGTTTATATGTTTCATGTTTATATTCACACACAACATTATGCAAACATTCTCACAAGTACATGTTAATATGCAATGCTCATCATAGATCATACCCTCATATCATATCATATCTATGAAAGTACACACCTCACAATTTCACAATTTCCGTTATTTATTTTCAAAGATTTTTGCAATGTTTTCATATTTTTCAAATCACATTAAAGTGAGTTTTCACGACGTGCATGTAGTAACTGGAAGGGTACGAGTACTGGTAGTCGGAACGTCCTGTCTAGGCTTGGCATTCGTATAAATCCAAAATAAAGGACTAGTTTGCCTACCTGGGGACTAACGATGAGAATACGAAGGACCTATTAGGCCAAAGCATGCTATACCAAACTTCTTGTGAACTAACCCCACTTTGAGTTGTCATTGTGTCCACACCTGGACACCCTCCGACCATACATCTCGCAATCATGTTTTACGATCTTCATTCGGGTGGTGCGAGTGTTAACCCGCCGACACCAATGTGAATCCTACCAAGCCCAATAGTCATGGGGGCCAACATGACTACACAGGCAATGTATGGGGGACATTTGGAGGCCCAAACATGAGCAAACCCAAGACATCCTATGGATGTAGTTAAATTATTTTCAGTTATGTTGTTTTCATTCTTTTTACGACACATGACACCTAGGAAATTCTTGAACTCACAATCTCCCTACATATATTCCTGTAGATGCCTGCTAGGCAATTACGTGGAGGTAGAAGGTCAGGAAAGTCAAACGAACGCTTGGCCATGCAAATTGCTAAACAAATGGCCGCAGTGCTTCCTGACATCGTGCTACAAGTTCAGCAAGCCCTCACCGCTAATCCCATTAACCCTCCCAACCAAGAAGACCAAAACGTCGCCAACCCTCCTCCCAAAACCCCTAAATGCACCTACAAACACTTCAAGTCTTGCGATCCCCCAAAATATGAAGGGACTGAAGGTGTCACCGCTCTCCTCCACTGGTTTGAGGAGATGGAAAACACCTTTCTCAATTGCGACTATCCTGAGGACCGTAAGGTACGTTACACAACTAGAAGATTGTTTGGGGTAGCCCTTACCTGGTGGAACACGGAAAAAGGAAAGCGAGGTGTAGACGATGCCATGACCTTATCATGGGAATAATTAAGAGAGGTCATGACAAGACGTTTTTGCCCTAGAAGCGAGATCAAGAAGCTTGAAGATGAATTCTATGCTCTAAAGCAAAAAGAAGGGGATCACACCTCCTACAACAAGAGGTTTCTTGAGTTGAACCAAATGGTTCCCAATCTGTTCACCCTATTATACCGCTTAATTGAACACTACATTCGAGGCCTCCCCTCGAAAATCCAAGATTCGGTTTTAAGCACTTCGCCTGCAACACTCGAAGCCGCAATGGAGTTAGCTACGGAACTCACTGAAAATCGCATTCGAAATGGCAATTTTAAAGATGAGAAGAAGAAAACACCCATTGAGACCCCAATTCAAAACCACTCAGTTTCATCCTCGAAGTTTGCTGGTAAGAGGAAGCGAAATGGCAAGAAATTTGTTGTCACCCAAACCAACCCTCCCATCACTGCTGCTCCAATCACCCAAGTTGCCCCTCCAGCCGCACCGTTCAAAAGGCCATACACTGACCCACACCCAAAGTGTAACCGTTGCCAATACCATCACCCTCCTGAAAACCCTTGCCAACATTGCACAAGTTGTGGCCGTGCGGGTCACACTATCCAAACCTGCCGTACCCTTCAGCGATCAAACCGCAGTCAACCTCCAACCCAAACCCAAAATCAAATGGTGGGCCAAGCCCAACAACCCTTACTTCTACCACCTGCACAACTCACAGCCCAACCTTACTACCAGCCCAACTACCCCATGATGCAATCCATACGAGCCTGTTTTGATTGTGGGGACCCAAACCACTTCAGGAATACTTGCCCACGCCTGGTGAACATCATCCATGCCCAAGCTCAAGCAAACCCGGTAAACCAAGCTAACCAAGCTCCTCCACCTGCTAGAGGAAGAGCTTTCAATATCAACGCCAACCAAGCCAGGGCTGACAACAATGTGGTCAACGGTACGTTTCTCGTAAATGGTAGTTATGCATCCATATTATTCGATACTGGTGCGGATAAGAGCTTTGTGTCTTTAGAATTCGAATCTATTCTCGACCAACCTCGTGATAATCTCGTTGAATCTCTGACGGTGGAAGTTGCTGACGGAAAACCCACTTCATTAAATTCTATTATACGCGATTGTACTCTCACCCTAAATGATCATGATTTTTTCAATTGATCTCATTCCTATGAAATTGGAAGTTTCGATGTTATCATCGGCATGGACTGGCTCGGCCAGCATCACGCTGAAGTGGTGTGCCATGAAAAGTTTATTCGTATTCCTCTCGCTGACGGTCAGACACTACGTATCTTTGGGGAAACTCCTTCGAAAGGGCTCAAATTGATGTCCTGCCTTCAAGCCCGAAGTTATCTTCGCAAGAATTACGTCGCATTTCTAGCTCACGTCGTCAAGAAGGAAGGCAAGGAGAGGAAGCTCGAAGATATTCAAATTGTGAAAGAATTCCCGCAAGTTTTTCCCGACGACGTTTCAGGACTTCCTCCTGTGAGAGAAGTCGAATTTCGAATCGATCTTGTGCCTGGCGCTACACCGGTCGCAAAATCTCCCTATAGGTTAGCCCCATCCGAGATGCAAGAGTTGGCTAGTCAACTGCAAGAGCTGACCGACAAAGGATTCATACGTCCTAGCTCATCGCCTTGGGGTGCGCCCGTTCTTTTTGTGAGGAAGAAAGATGGAACGTTTCGCATGTGCATTGATTATAGAGAATTCAACAAGTTGACGGTTAAGAATCGCTATCCACTGCCTTGTATTGATGACCTTCTAGACCAACTTCAAGGCGCCACCTGTTTTTCCAAAATCGACATTCGTTCTGGTTATCATCAGCTTAGAGTGCGCGAAGAAGATATTCCAAAAACTGCCTTCCGAACTCGTTATGGTCATTACGAGTTCATGGTTATGCCCTTCGGTTTAACCAACACCCCCGCTGTCTTCATGGATTTGATGAATAGGGTATGCAAACCCTATCTCGACCGTTTCGTCATAGTCTTCATCGACGACATTCTTATCTACTCCAAGTTAAAATCCGATCATGAGCGACATCTTCGACTCATTCTTACACTCTTAAGGACTGAAAAGCTTTACGCTAAGTTCTCAAAATGCGAATTCTGGTTAAGGAGAAGTACAATTCCTTGGTCATGTCGTCAATGACAAAGAGATTCATGTCGATCCTTCGAAAATCAAAGCAGTTCAAGAATGGCAAGCGCCACGCACCCCCACCGAAGTTAGGTCATTTCTTGGCTTGGCTGGTTACTACCGACGCTTCATTGCCAATTTTTTCTGTATCGCCGTTCCACTCACGGCCTTAACTAACAAGGGAAAACCCTTCATTTGGGGACCTAAGCAAGAGGAGGCCTTCCAAACTTTAAAGCAAAGGCTTTGTGACGCACCTATCCTTACACTCCCCCTGAGGGTTGCGATGACTTTGTGGTTTATTGCAACGAATCAGGGCAAGGACTAGGCTGTGTATTGATGCAAAGAGGAAAGGTGATAGCCTATGCCTCTATGAAACTCAAAGTTCATGAGAAAAATTACACCACCCACGACCTGGAACTTGGAGCTGTTGTGTTCGCTCTCAAGATATGGAGACAT
Source organism: Scalesia atractyloides (assembly GCA_947069175.1). Taxonomy (NCBI): domain Eukaryota; kingdom Viridiplantae; phylum Streptophyta; class Magnoliopsida; order Asterales; family Asteraceae; genus Scalesia; species Scalesia atractyloides. Next base: position 44,162,296 of record CAMTDV010000006.1, read on the forward strand.
TATCTTTACGGTACCAAGTGTGAAATATACACTGACCATAAGAGTCTCCAGCATATCTTCAACCAAAAAGAGTTGAATATGAGGCAACGTAGATGGGTCAAATTGCTCAACGATTACAACTGCGAGATTCGGTATCATCCTGGCAAGGCAAATGTGGTGGCCGATGCGCTCAGTCGAAAGGGATATGCGAACTCTATTCGTCTTCCATGTTCGCAAATCATAACCGATATCAAGGATCGAATCCGGGCAGCTCAACATATCTCTGTAACGGAAAATGACGTACGCGATGAGCTGTCATGTGGAGCTGAACTCAAAATTGAAACCAAATCCGACGGGTTTCTATATTATTTAAACCGCATATGGATTCCCGATCGCGACAACCTTCATGATTTCCTCATGAATGAGGAACACAAAACATGATACTCTGTACACCCAGGAGCCGATAAGATGTATCAAGACCTACGATACACCTACTGGTGGCTTGGCATGAAAAAGGATATCGCTGTTTTTGTTTCCAAGTGCCTTACATGTTCCAAAGTGAAAGCGGAACATCAAAGACCTTCAGGACTTCTAGTCCAACCCGAAATACCTGTATGGAAGTGGGAAAACATAACCATGGACTTCATTACCGGGTTACCTCGCACCTCCAGTGGGTATGACACCATATGGGTAATCGTTGATCGTCTTACAAAATCAGCTCACTTCATTCCGATTCACGAGGACTTCAAGAACAAGAAGCTAGCTCGTATCTACATCAATGAGATTGTAAGCCGTCATGGTGTACCGTTAAGCATCATTTCAGACCATGATGGTCGTTTCACTTCACGAACATGGCGAGCCGTACTAACCGCTTTGGGTACACGGTTAGACCTTAGCACCGCCTTTCACCCTCAAACTGATGGTCAATCTGAACGCACCATCCAAACCCTTGAAGACATGCTTCGAGCATGTGTCATAGACTTCAAAGGGAACTGGGACGCTCATCTACCGTTAGTCGAGTTTTTGTACAACAATAGCTATCATTCAAGTATCGGCATGGCTCCTTTCGAAGCTTTATATGGACGTAAGTGCCGATCTCTAGTATGTTGGCATGAGATTGGCGAAGTGCAAATCACCGGACCTGAATTGATTCAAGAAATAACCGACAAAATCCTTCAAATTCGAAACAGCCTTCTAGCGGCTCAAAGTCGACAAAAGAGTCATGCTGACAAACGACGAAAGCCCTTGGAGTTTTGTGTTGGTGATCAAGTACTTTTGAAAGTATCACCGTGGAAGGGAGTGGTTCGTTTTGGCCAAAAGGGCAAGCTAGCACCACGCTACGTAGGACCTTTCAAGATACTCGAAAGAGTAGGACCTGTAGCCTACAAGCTTGACCTACCAGAAGAACTCAACAGGATACATCCCACGTTCCACGTATCAAACTTGAAAAAGTGCCTCGCCGACGAAAACCTCCAATCCTTCTAGAAGACATTCAAGTCGATGAATCAATTCACTTCGTTGAAAGACCAGTGGAAATCATGGATTTCGGTGAGAAGCGTTTAAGGCGAAGTCGTATTCCAATCGTCAGGGTGCGTTGGGAGTCAAAACGAGGACCCGAGTTTACTTGGGAACGTGAAGACTCAATTCGCGAAAAGTACCTGCATCTCTTTCTGGTTACCACTACTACTTAAATTTCGATACGAAATTTCTAAAAGTGGGTATACTGTAACATTTGTGTAAATCGGGTTTCGAAAACCCGCCCTAATTTATCAATCAAAGTATATTTATTTTACGTCGTTCGATAATTCTTTTTATTTATTTATTTAATGTTATAAAATTTATTAAATACTTCTATTATGTGGATAATAAATAAAATTTAAAATTAATAAAATAATAAGTAATCAATTAAATGATAATATACTTAGGAAATAATTATTGGTTGTAATAATAATAAAAAAATTTGAAATAAAAAAATGGGTGAATCGGGATCGAACCCGGGTTCCCCGGATACACGCACACCACAAACACCGCTGAGACACACACACAATTTGGTTAGAAATTAAGATCAACTTTTATATATAAGCGAAACCGAATGTCTGCCTTCAAGAACCAAATCAGCGAACCGCCGATCTCGTCCCTGTTCTGGCATCTGGATATTCCAACTATCCATCCGCGTCAACCTTTCCAAAATCAAGCGCCAATCTATTTCAATTGTTTGAAATCAATCAAATTGATTTCTAAAAACCGAAATCAATCACTCTACATGGTTTCCAAAACCGAAAATCGATCACCCCTTTTGCCATCTTTAAATACTGATTGAATTTACTCAATCCAACTCGCTCCTTCTTTGAAATCACTAATCCCCTCTCCTCAAACACCCCTGTCGCCGGAAAGCTCTATGTCACCGGCCGCCGGAAATCGTGGTTCTCCACTTTTGTCTTATGGTAGACCCTTGTTCTTTTCCTTTGAGTTTTATTTAATTAACATAGTGTACAGATGGTTAATAGAAAAACAGAAGTGAAGCAGATTAAATCGGGCGGGTATAAAGTTTGGCTCAAATTCAAAATGAAGAAGACGAAGTGGGTGAAGTGTTTTATATAATTAAAACGGTTGTTTCAAACGGGATAGACACACAGTCCAGTGGTGGACTGTGTGCAAACACACGTACACGTCCCTGGTTCGAATCCGACTCTCTAACATACCACTGTTATATAAACAGTTTTGTTTTTGTTAATTTATATCAAGCAGTAGTATGTATATAAATATAATTAAAAAGCGAGTCTTATCGGGTTAGACACCCAGCCCAGTTGGTCGGGCTGGGTGCAAAACACTTAAGAGGTCACGGTTTCGAAACCTATGCCACCCACCGGTTCAACTCTGTAAATCTTTTTAAATGTAAGTTAATTTCTAGAATGAACTAAATAGTGTATTAATATAATTAAAATCATGATTCTTTCGGGTTAGACACGTAGATCAGTTGGAAGAGCTGCGTGCACGCAACCGAGAGGTCACGGGTTCGAGCCTCACCACCCATATGCGAACAGTGCCATTGAACCGGTCTGACAAGCTGACAAGATTTAAAAAAAAATATTATTTTTATTTTTATTTTTCTAACATTTTATTTTAAGGCCTTATGTTTGATATAAAATCAATTAAAATGTTTAAAAATATATATTCTAAGGGTATAAAATATCAATAAAACCCACCAAAAATAACCTAGGATCTAAACAAAAGTTTAACCTAAATGTTAATTTATTTACCGAGTTATCGCGTTATTATTTCTAGGTTAGTACTTTCTCGTTGATTAAATTCCCAACTCGTATGCTCTCCTTACCATTCAAGAATACGCACCCAAGGTGAGTGAATCTCTACAAATTCCCCGTTTTAATCACGTTTGGGGTGTACCATGTGTCGTATCGTTTCTTTATTTTATTTAAACACTTGTGCTTATATCATTTCGTGATCAAATGTGTATTACTTGTAGTGTGGTTTATATGTGGATACTTTTTATCATTTCAGTGCACTCATTTCATTAGGCCCATCAGTTCCTCGTGGGATACGGGTTGAGCATCAGGTGCTTCATTAGATCGGCTCCGTTCGATTGAGCCTTGATCTCAGATACATCATCATTCATGTCATATATTCATTCAATGTGGTTTGTGATTTGTTACATTATACATTAGTTCACATGTGATTATGCACCATCTTATTTAAGCAACGATAAAATTGATTTACTTAAATGTTTTATCAAGGTTCACTCGCCAACTTTTGTTGACCTATAAAAATTCCTCCTGTTTTACGCATGATACAGGTGATCAAGTTGAGGAAAGAAACACCTAGGATGGCCTTAGAAGAATAATCAAGTTATTTCGTTGGAACAATCATTTGGTTTATTATTTGTGTTTGTATGAAATTTTGTGTTGGACAATTGAATTTTAATTTGAATTTAATAAATATGAAACTTGATAGTAAATATGATGAGCTTTGGTGATAACCCAATCATGCCCCGATTTTTATTCCGCTGCCGGTCGGGGTGTGACAGAGTTTGGTTCCCATTGCAGATTGCATAGTCTTCCAAAATGAGATGAGAACCGAGCATCTCGGTCAGATTGATATTCAAAGGAACACCATGGCGAGACACAATCTCATCAACATAGATCTTGGCAAGTTTGTCAGTAGAGTAATCTTCACAAATCGCTATAAAGTGTGCTGACTTTGTTAGACGATCAATGATCACCCAAATTGCATCATGACCTCTAGATGTGCGCAGTAGTTTTGTGATGAGATCCATCGCAATGTTCCCCATTTCCATATCGGTATTTCCGGTTGTTCCAATAAACCAGATGGATGTTGATGTTTGGCCTTGACTTTGAGACAAGTAAGGCATTTAGATACATACAAGGCAATGTCATTCTTCATACCCGGCCACCAATACTGAGTACGGAGATCCTTGTACATTTTTGTAGCACCAGGATGAATCGAATATCGAGACTTATAAGTTTCGTCCATCAATAGAGCATGAAGATTATGTTGATATGGAACCCACAAACGGTTCATGTAATGGAGTAATCCATCGTCTTTCGTTTCTAGTTGAAGTTCGAGTTGATGAGGTAGTTCGTTTTTCATCAAACCTTGGGTTACACAAGTGCGTTGGGCTTCAAAAATACGTGTTTGGATATCGGATCGAATTCGAACACAACGAAGCTTGACACGTTCTTTGCGACTAAGCGCGTCAGCCACAACATTTGCCTTACCAGGATGGTAGCGAATTTTGCAATCGTAATCATTTAGAAGCTCTACCCAACGTCGTTGTCTAATGTTTAGCTCCTTTTGATTGAATATGTGTTGGAGACTTTTGTGGTCCGTGAAAACCACACACTTCGTTCCATAAAGATAGTGCCTCCAAATTTTAAGAGCAAATACAACAGCTCCTAACTCAAGATCATGAGTTGTATAATTCTTCACGTGGACTTTCAATTGTCTTGACGCATATGCGATGACTTTATCCCGTTGCATTAGAACACAATCAAGGCCTAAATTCGACGTGTCACAATAAACCACGAAATCATCATTGCCATCAGGTAAAGACAAAATAGGAGTATCACAGAGTTTTAGTTTCAAAGTTTGAAAAGCTTCCTCTTGTTTAGGTTCCCACTCAAAAGGGTTATTCTTCTGCGTCAAAGCAGCGAGGGGAATCGCGATCTTAGAAAAGTTTGCAATAAATCGTCGAAAGTAACCAGCAAGACCAAGAAATAAGCGAACTTCCGTGGGAGTAGTGGGTGTTTTTCAATCCTTAATCGAAGCGATTTAGGAAGGATCCACATGAATACCTTGCTCATTGACAACGTGACCCAAAAACTGAACTTCTTTCAGCCAGAACTCGCATTTGGAGAATTTGGCATATAGTTGTTCTTTCTTTAGAAGTTCCATTGTCAAACGAAGATGTCGCTCATGATCGGCTCGAGACTTAGAGTAAATAAGGATGTCGTCGACGAAAACAATAATGAACTTATCCAGATACGGTTTACAAACCCGATTCATTAAGTCCATGAATACAGCTGGAGCATTTGTCAACTCGAAAGGCATAACGGTGAACTCATAATGGCCGTATCGAGTGCGGAAAGCAGTCTTAGGAATATCTTTCTCATGAACACGAAGCTGATGATATCCAGAATGCAGATCGATCTTCAAAAAACATGTAGCACCCTAAAGTTGATCAAACAGATCATCAATGCGAGGTAGGGGATATCAATTCTTGATCGTGAGTTTGTTGAGCTCACGATAATCGATACACATCCGGAAAGACCCATCCTTCTTTATCACAAATAAAACAAGAGCACCCCACGGAGAATAGCTCGGACGAATGAAACCTTTGTCAGATAACTCTTGTAGGTGTTTCGATAACTCTTGCATTTCTGATGGTGCAAGACGGTAAGGAGACTTGGCTATTGGGTTGCACCAGGTACAAGATCAATACGGAATTCAACTTGACGTGCCGTGGGTAAACCAGGTAGATCTTTAGGAAAAACCTCAGGATAGTCTCGGATAACAGGAATATCTTGAATACTCTTGTTCTTTACTTTCTCCTCTACGATATGTGCCAAGAACGCCACATAATTCTTTCGTAAGTACTTTTGGGCTTGTGTACATGTCATGAGTTTTATGTTACTAGTGGGTTTCTCTCCATGAATTTCCAAGGTTTCACCAGAAGGAAGAGGTATTCGAACTATCTTGTCAAAGCAAATAACTTCGGCATGGTGCTTGGTTAACCAATCCATTCCTATAATAACATTGAAACTTCCAAGTTGCATTGGTGTAAGGTTGATAGGAAAAAGATGGTTCTTGAGGTTCAACTGGCAGTTACGAATGACGAAATCAAGTACGAGAGGTTCACCATTGGCTATCTCGACTGACAAGGGCTTTCCTAGTTTAGTTCTAGGCATCGAAAGCAAAGGCTCAAAGGCAAGTGACACAAAACTTCTATCAGCACCCGAATAAAAAAGAACAGTAGCAGGATGGTTGTTAACAAAGAACGTACCGTTAACGACTTCGTTATCAGCACGAGCTTCATTGGCATTGATGTTAAAGGCACGTCCACGGGCTGGGTTTGCATTGGCTAGTCTCGGGCAATTGTTCTTATGGTGACCCATTTCACCGCAGTTAAAACATGAACCAGGCAGAAAGTGAGGTCGAGCGGGATTTGCTTGTGGTTGAACTGGGTTCTGTGCAGCTGGGTTTGGGTTAAAGTGACAAATATTCACCAGGTGACCAAGTTTTCCACAGGTAGTACACTGTCGACACGGCATATGAAGTTGATGATGACCAATACAACGGTTGCAAAGCGGTGCAGTTCCCGCATAAGGTTTCTTTGCGGAGGTTGAGCTGGTTGGTTTTGGGGAGCAGTTGGAGCGGGTTATGCAGGTTGAGCAGTAACAACAAAGTTTTGAGAAGCCTTATGCTTCTTCGATCGTTTGGAAGGCTCGAATTTGTTTCCCTTTGGTTTCTCTTGAGTTGACTTAGCAGAGAATTTCTTATCACCCTTGTGATGGAGGTTACCTTTCCTGACTTATGAATCGGTGAAGGTTGCAGCAAACTCAATAGCTTGTCGAACGGTGGTAGGGTTGCTACCAGTGACGATATCTTGCACAGGATCAGGTAAACCATCGATATACTTATCGATCGCCTTATCCAAAGGCGTCACCATCGAAGGACAAAGTAAACTCAACTCCTCGTATCGGTTAGTATAAGCACGACTCTCACCACTGTATTGCTTAAGATCATGAAATTCATTCTCTAGTGCCCTTTGCTTGTGGCGAGGACAGAACTCCTTCATCATAAGAGCCCGAAGATCTTCCCATGTTTGAGCTAAGGCCACTTCGGCACCTCTATCCCTCATAATATCATTCCACCATGTCAAAGCTCTTTTCTTGAAAACACTGGATGCAAACTCGACCTTTCGCTCATTTTGACACTGAACAAAATGGAACGTGCTTTCGAGACTCTCAAACCATTGAAGAAGTCCCATAGCTCCCTCAGACCCAATGAACTGGAGTGGTTTAGCCGAACAGAATTGTTTGTAGTTGCACGGAGCTGGTGCATTGTTATTATTGTTGTTATTGTTGTTCGCTTGATTCATTTGAGTTACTAGGTTCGGGAGTACGACAACAATTTGTTGAGCAATCATGGCTACCATTTCGGCATTTTGAGTTGTAACACATCGAGAAGGCATTCTAGAAAACATGATGAAAGATATGTGAGATTGACATTCAGAAAAAAAAAATCAATAGAGGCATCAAAAATATTGACGAAACATAAGGATGGTGGTCACTTGTTTGTTTCTCAAAACACACAAATGACACAGGGTGACTGATCAAAGTAATTGGGTCTTATAATGTACCGCGAAGACATGCTTTACCCTAAAAGTGGACACTCACCCCAAGAGTTCCCAGGTAAGACTGACTGGTCCGCTTAAGTGGATTTATACAAACACTCTAGTCTTAGACAGAAAACTCAGGGAACAGGCATCCACCATTACAGATTGCACGTGTTCACATTATTAAAACCCAAACTTTGACGAGATTTTGAAAACTTTGCAGGCTTAAAGCCAAAAACAAATCATCTAAGGATAGATGATTGATTTTCGAAAACGGATTTGAAATTTGGGAATTTGTTTTGGTAATTACCTAAGGATAGGTGATTGTATTGTGTTTTAAATCTAAACGCGAGAAAACTCGCGTTAGGGTCCTAGGAAGGTTATAGTCTACGTCAAAGCATTACTAATAACCTAAGTCCCTATAACTAGTGCTCTGATACCAACATGTAACACCCCAAATCGCGTAAAACAACACGCGGCGGAAACACTTGGGGAGTCACGTTAATAGATTGTTTCAACAACACATGGTATTTCATATTTCATACTTCATTTTATTGGATATTAAACATAATTATATTGTCATATTGTTTTAGAACTTTCAAACAAACTTAAACAAACAAACAAGCATATTTATTGTCTTTCTTATTTTATAAGCACTAAGGTCCACGCTCGATCCTACATGAGCATGCATCAGTATCATCAAGCGTTGTTCCCTGAAATATATGTGAAAATGAGTCAGCAAAAATATGCTGGCGGAGTACATAGGTTTTGTGAGTGTGTCAAGTTTATGGCTTTGAATATGTATTGCAATACCTTGTCTGACTACTAGAGTCGTTAATTGAAATCTTGTTATCGAAAAGTATTTGATATTACAATGATAACTAACCAATCTAAAACAAATTAGTTATAATTTATAAAAGACTTGTAGCCATAAATCTTGACCAAAACATTTGTTTCGTAAATCTCGAGTAGCAAAATCATCTTGAAATAACTTGTATTGTTTATATCTTTAATTGAAATCGTTGGGTGTCATCGTTTGAAAACATTTGTTCAAGTGATGCAAATATCGCCACGAATGTAATACGATAAAAACACTTATATATAGGAAGTATCAGCGGCATATCCACCATGCGTTTATCATATTACACTCGTACCGTCATCTAAATCACTTATCATAACCAATGGTCCATTGTTCATTGTTCTTGTTATAAACCAATCGTTCATCATTCATTGTTACAAACCAATCGTTCATCTTTCCTTGTTTTAGTTGTGAAAACTTTTGGTCGTTTCATGAATACATTCAAACCTTTGTTGACTTATTCGAGACCACCCATGAGGTCCCTTAATCGTATAACAAACCACCAAAGGGTTTGCTATAAATACAGTTTCAGTCGCTTCCCAAACTTCCCCACAAACCCTGGGAATTTTGGTAACGGGATTGTCAGTCCTAGGCACCGTAACTTACTACTGGTCAGCTTGGCCATTGTTAATGAATGTCATTCTTGTTATAGATAGAACGCACCAACAAGTTCGTTCACATTATTGAAATCATATCGTTTATATAAGCCATAGCATTTGTATCTTGTAAACTCGAAAATGATTTAGTACATATGAATCACCCCAAAATATTTGCAAAATATAAAAGAGGGGACTATGTACTCACTTGTGATTGCTATTGTAACCTTGAATCAAAGATCAAACAAGCTCAAAAGTCTGAGAAATCAAGCGTGTCCTAAAATCGGATAATTATGTAAATATCGGACTTGAAATCGGAGTATTTGGATAGAATGATACCTTATAAACCAAATGAGTATTGTAACCCATATGACATGGTTTTAAATAAGTTAACACTCTGAGTTGGAAAGATTTTTATGTGCTTTTGACCTGTTATGACCCGTTGAGGTAGTTTAAGCCACTTTAACGCGTCATTCGCGTAACTACGCATTCGGATGGTTAGATATGTGTTATGATAAGTCCTAATTACCAAAATATGTTTAATATTGTTGTTACATCAGATTGTATGTCAATTTTTATGTTACATATGTTCTCTGTAGATTTATTTGCAAAAAGGGCATTTTGGTCATTATTGAAGATTATATCAACTAATCATCATAACATTAACCAAATGACATGACCACAAGGTATAACCTCAAAGGGTTATTCCCTTTATAAATATGGTCATAAATATGTATTTGGTTGGGTCCAAAGGTCAACCAAATGGGTCAGATTCGAAAGGCAAAGCGGTGGTCAAAACCGCTAGACTTATTAGTCTAAACAAGCACTAAACAAAAGTGACGAATTAGACATGTTTTGACATGTCTAAATAAGTTTATAAAAGTGTTTTGGCACCAAAACAAACTGTTTTGATACCCAGAAATGGTTTCGTTGCAAATTGCACAAAATCATATTTTTGACCGAAACTTTGACTTGTCAAAATGACTAGAAAAGATAGAAACCAGTAGGTATGAAGGATTATGACCAACATGATTATGATCATATTAACAAGTTCAATTGGATTTTAAGTTGATCCATTCATGATCAACTCGGGAAGTCAAATAAAAGTGAAACTTTTCTACTTTTAATCCAATTAAACTGAAGAATTGAATCAAAACATGATTGAGAACACTTACAACACGAAAGGAATGTCAAGAAAACTCAGAGGAACTCCAGAGATTGTTTCAAATTCGAATTGTAGCAGAATGGATCAAAGAAGATGGTTGCAAAGGTTCAAAAATGAAGAACAACTTGGTATTTATAGTTGAATTTGATGTTATAAGAGCATGACAAGCGTGCATGACTCACCAACATGTTAGATTAGTGTCCCATACTTGTCAAATGCAGAGATTAGGGTGGCAAGTTCGTTTGGTGAGTCAACACGGTATTTAACTAGCTGCTGCCAAGTTTCTGGTGAGCTGGGCACCCCTTACGGACCTGTATGGGGTTTTGCCTTACGGTCCGTAAGGCCCTTGCAGGGGCTGAAGTTTCAGAAATTGCAGGAATGGCCCCTGAACTTGTTTTTGACGCGTTTTGTCACTTTTAACACCCGTTAACCCCATTTTCAAGCTTTAGAAGGACAATAAAGTATAGGGAACTTGAAATGTGCTTAAAAATTTTACGGATTTCGGTTTGCTTGGTCGTACGGTTGCGGTTTTCGGTTAATTACGACGAAAATCGTAACGAACGCGTGCGCGACCGTAAAAGCGTAACGAATGATATTTTTGCATTCCAATCATCAAAATATAAGATTTTAATGATTAAAAATATTTTTGGATGTCCATACATGTTCCGGATAGCAATTTACGCGAAAGGCATAGTTTCGCAGAATTTGCAAAATAGCCCCTGAAGTTATAAAAGTGTGTTTTTGCCATACCGAACCCTTCAAAACTTATTTCTAAGTTATGTAAAGGTTATTTAAGGTATGTTAAGCTTGTGTCATTGTTCTGGAGCGTACGTGCGTTAATTTTACCGGTTTCGCTTACAGAAGCGATTCAAGAGTTCGGAATTGTGCAAGAATCAAATGTGTGCAATAATCATAATAAATAAACAAAATTCTCAAATAAAACATAAAATTCCATTCATTGATGACTTGTTTGATATTGTTACATGCTCGGATCGCCACAAATATCACAGCATGCCACACCCATATGTTGCGTGAACTGACCCTACATCGATTAGTCACTGTGTCCACACCTGGATACCCTCTGACTTCCATACCCTATGTCCATGTTTTCACGATTTTCATTCGGGATTTAGTATACGTTAACCGGCTAACATATGCGAACTATGAAAGCCCGGTAATCATGGGGGCCCATATGATTACGAAGGTGAAGTATAGGGGCATGTAGGCCCAATTACGAGCAAAGCCTAAGAACACTTTAAAAGTGTTGCATTATCATGAGTTTTTGTTTATAATACACCCTAAAAAAATTTCATTTTATCATATGTTTATATTTTTCGCTTGTCAGCTAGCAAATCCATCATTAATCTCACAATCTCATTTGTGTAAATAACACAATCCCTGTAGATGTCTTCTAAGCGCCATCACTCTGGAAAACGAATCAGAAACTCTGGTCGACATTTAGCTTCTCAAATTGCCAACCAAATAGCTGCCGTGATTCCCAACATCGTAATCCAAGTCCAACAAGACTTGGAGACTCTAGTGTGGTTAATTAAGTCGGTCCGATTGTCATGCTGCTCCTACAAACACTTCCAAGTGCTCCTTAAAGCACTTCAAGTAATGTGACCCCCCCCCCAAATACGAAGGGCCGAGGGGGCCATTGCTCTCCTTTGGTGGTTTGAAGAAATGAGAGTACCTTCTTGAGTTATGACTGCCCTGACAATCGTAAGGTTCGTTACACTATTGGCCGGCTCATAAGGGTAGCCTTAACTTGGTGGAATGCATAAAAGAGAAAACGGGGAAACGAAGATGTTGTGGCCCTATCTTCGTAGAGCTTAAAGAGCTCATGTCTAAACATTTTTGCCCGCTTAGTGAAATCAAGAAATTAGAAAATGAGTTTTGGGATTTAAAGAAATCAAAAGGGACTATTGGCTTACAACAAGCGTTTCCACGAGCTGAATCAGTTAGTTTAATAGTTTTTCACCCCTCTTACCCGACTCATTGAAAAATACATTAGGGGTCAACCATACCCTGAGCCCAACCTGATCATGGCTTCACCTCCTGCCTAGAACATGATCCAAACCTATCATCAGCCCAACTACCCCATGATGCCTATGTTAGAGCCTGCTTTAACTGTGGGGACCCCACTCATATCACAAAATAAGCCCTAGGTTAGTTAACATTATAAATGCCCAAGCCCAAGTCAACCCACTTAACTAAACAAATTAGGCAAACCTGACATCTCCGTCAACAAAGGGTAGAGTTATCAACATCAATGCCGTTCCCACCGAGGCTATCAACAATGATGTGAACGAATAGCTCGACCGATCTTTCCCGCTGTGAAGATTCAAAGTTCTCATTTCAAGTCATCGTGTTTTGAAATTTCAAATTTATCATCATTTTCATTTCTTATATTGATATTTCAAGTTATCATGTATTGACATTTCAAGTTATTACCATTTCATATCATTGTCATTTGATGTTTACCCGTACAATTATCATTTGCAATTACTGACAATTTACATTAGTCATGTTTCATATTATTACCATTTCATGTCATCATGTATCACAACTAACATCATCTCATAATTTAGGGGATGTGAGTAGCGCCTCACTTTTTCATAGGCTGACCCCTTCCTCATAAAATGGGATGTAGAAACTGCAATCATTCAGTCTCGCCTTTTGGGGCTCGAGACTCAAGAATCAGTTGTTGTGGTTATGTTTACTTAGTTAGTGGATTTTAGGTCGAGTCACATTGAACCAATCATGACTCGATAACAAGCCGATAAGAGTTTGATAAGGACATAGTGGATATACCATCGGTACTCCTATGTATAAATGTCTTTGTCAGATGATTAAAAACATTGTTAGCCTGGTCATGGGAAGTTATATGTAAGTATTACCAACCATGGTTCGAATAACGATGTGGATAGAAATTTGGTAGAGACATGGTGGATACGCCACTGATACTTACTATGTATAAGTGTCTCTAACAATTTTTCAAAAGAAATGTTAAACTAATCATGGGATTTTTTGTGTTAGTTTGGTTAAGTGGTTAATGTTTTCATTTTTGCGGTTTTGGTATATAACTATCATTATGCCGTTTTTTTTTCAACATCCTTTATTATGACACAAACTCCAGTCAGACATCGTGAGTATGGTTAAGACTTAGTAGCAGACCCGCCAATCAAGTTATATGTCCTTTATGTGACATGATGCATATACTTCTGCATTTCGGGCATCAAAAAGCGATTCCTTTAATAGGGTATCCAACCCTTACCAAGAACGCTACCGCCTCAATCAAACATAAACCCTACTTTCGATATTTCTTAACCCTCAGAACCTTTAAGAATCATGTTACCCGACACGCTCAACGACTCGAACCCAAGACTTAAGTTCCTAGTGCTAACACTAAACACTATCCCCTATACCTACGAAAAACACTATACACCACCGTACACGAACGATTTCCTCTAATTTCGGGATGAAATTTCTAAAAGCATGGGAAATTGTAACATCCGCCAAAAATGGATCCTAGAAACCCGATATATTATTAAACCAAACTCGAATCACAATAAATGAAGATGTGAACTTCTTTGATCCCTTATTATTTTTGTTATTATTAATGTCATTTATATGTTGTTTGTTATTTTTAAATGAAACCATGCGATAAACGATATCACCTTAAACGACATGTGGCCTAAAACACCTAAACGGTACCATCTAATCAAGTACAAGCCACACCATGTCACCCTCATAAAACCTAAACGACCCAAATATGTCACATCTAGGAAGTCATTTGTGGGTTAATTGAGCTTTCAAACAACTTTGAAACAAGATTGAAGTTCATGGGCCTTATTGTAAAAAAAAATAAATTACTCAACTTTTTAAATTCTAATCAACCACCCTTTGCAACTCTGGCCAAATTTCTAAAAAATTCTGATAAACCGGCAAGCATGTTTCGCAATATATATATCAAGCAAATCATTCGGTTTTAACCTTTCAGTCATTCCTAATACATTAACATATTTTAACAACAAATCGAGCGTATCACTTCTGATTCTAATCGAATCCTATTTCCAAATTTCGAAGTTTTTACATGTAATGATTGTCGGTCAAAAATTTGGTATATAAGACTATGGGGTATGTGCGGGGGTTTGGGCGTGGGTTGGCGGGCAACGCCCAACTCACCACCCGGAGGGGCTTGGCTTACGGTGTGGCCCGTTTGGCGGTGCTCTGGCACCCGGCGTTGGAGGGGGGGGGGGGGGGGGCTAGGTGGGTGAGGTGGCGGCTGGTGATTGGCGGGTCAACCTAGCATTTGAAGTTTCCGCACAGCTTCCGAGTCACCATCCGGTGGCCACGAAATTGTCTATCATTGCTTTCACATGTTCTGATTCGTATCTTTCCATTCGGCTATTAAGGTAACAATCTTTTATTCGTATCTTTCCATTTGGCTATTAAGGTAACAATCTTTTGTTAATCATTTATGATCATATAAGTGTTTGTATAAGCTATTGTATATGGCTTCGTAAATCTAAAACATAAGTGAAGAAGTCGATGGCACATGTATATTATTATCATTATTATTAATTGCAATACATATATTAATTTATTCAAATTAATCAACATGTAACATACTATTTTTTATTCGTTTACATATTTGTTTATATTTTTTTTCATGTGAATCTTTCATATACACAGACGCATGATAAAATACATGTATTATATTTTTTCCCAATAAATCGTGAAGAAAAACTAAGCTAAAGTCCAAATAGTGAAATGTATATATTTTTTAAGTATTTCAATTTAACGTTTGACATTTGTAACAGTTATACATTAATCAACTATCGATTTGGAAAAAAATAATAAATGAGTGTTGTAGTGTTTAAGATATTTTTTTCTTTGATAAGTTGACACTAACAAAAGTAGTAGAGGACATACGGTTTCAAGTTTACATCTTTAAAGTAAAAAAAGAAAGGGGCGTTTCTGAGTAGACATATGAAACCTATTTATTTATGTTATTCTTTTTGCTAATGTGCACTAATTTATCATAAATCAAAACAATTAATTATTAAAGCATCTTTCTACACCTTTTTCTTGAATAGTATATATATATTCTTGTTAGAATATTTATGTTATAAAAAATAATCTGTTAATGTTATATTATATATGTAGATCGTAGATATATTTTTGACATAGATAATCTTTATTAACACTACTTATCGACTTACATTTATTAGTTAGTTTATTAAAAGTTATAAATTGGAATGATGATAATCTTTAATAACACTACTTATCGACTTATGCGCAATCTAAATTCCACCTTTGACCTCACTAAAATCGACACCGACGTCAAGTACGAACCTTCATATAATCAATTCATCGCACTAGTCTTAGTTCGTGAAATTTACGTTGTAGCACTCGTGTAGACGACTTATCAACCTTAGCATCTTTGTGTGGATCACTTAGCAATGCATCAAGGTGAGTAAATCTTTCCAAGTTCCCCTTTTTATCATTTAACCATTTTGGGGTGTATCATGTGTTACATTTTCAGTTATTACGTTTTCACAATTCAATACGTGCAAATACCAACTTGTGTAGTTTATTTGTTATGTGATACTTGTTTGGTTCATCATTTGTGCATTACATTCATGAGACAGTTACATATGGATCCATTGGCTCGTCTGTTCCCTATTACCATAAGCGGAACCTGACGTTGCAACACACGAGATCAGCTCCATTTGATAGAGCTCGAATATTGCAATACAAACCAGCACACCATAAAACCGTGCACATTTCATACAGTTGAGTTGATTAATGTTTGAGATTGCACATCGTTATCTAGTGCAAGATACATACATTCATTGGAATCATTATATTATTTGCTGATTGGTTGCTTGAGGTTTGATATATTTACATACAACACATTCAATGGTTATACGCACATTTTCTATATACAAAAATAAACTTATCATTTTCACAAAAACAATAAGATTCACTCACCAACCTTTGTTGAATAAAAAATTACTTTTTACACATGATACATGTGAACATGAATTGAAGAGGAGATCAACATAGGATTGGCCTAAATAACAAGAAATGGACTTATTGTTAATTATCTACTTTGTACCATGTCTTTTATGTATTTGTTTCAATTGGATTAGGATTATGTGAAACCTTTAACATGGAATTAATGAATATTCAAACATTTAAATAGCAAGTCACAAACTTGGATCAAATCAATCATGACTACCTATTCCGCTGCGGGTTGGGGTGTGACACATTTGGTATAGTGATTACTAACGGGCCTTAACGTATAATAAGCATTTGTTGAAAACTGAATTCTATAGATTTGAGGGGAATTTCAATGAAAAATTTGGCGCGGCCAGAATTTGTAAAAATGAGGGGGAATAAAAATTTCACGTATATATTAACATTCCGGTATTTTTTTGAAATTCGTGATTATATTAAGATTATCCGGGGATGTTGAAGATCTAGTTTTCGTTAGTTCGTGATCATAGAAGGTTCAGAATATTCAGATTGTAATACAAATTGATGCTTAAGGGTTTGATTCTTGATCTTTGATGTTGGGCGGGTTAGCAGAATTAGCAGTTTTGTTGATACCAGAAGAAGATCTGAGGATGTTCAAGTTATATTGCATACACGAATGTTCAGTGATGGTCTTAGGTGTTAGCAGGACTAGCTCTTTGTTTCAAAAATTACCGAAGAGATCTGAGGTCATTCAAGTTATATTGCATCCACGAATGATCGATGATAGCCTTAGGTGCCATTAATTTTTAGTCTTCAAGCAGATGAATTGTTCTTCTTGGACTAGCCGTCGTTGAATGACGATGTTTTTTGATTAAGTTGCGCCTGTAGAGCGGAGATAACTATATATCTGTTATTGTGACTGAAGAGGAAGAATGTGATTTTGATCACGGAAGAATGTTTCTCAGATCTGATGTGTTATTAGATGATTTGATTTCAATGAAGATTTGATTATCATTTTGCTGATATATGCGGAATTGTGATTATGTAAAACGGGATTTCAGATTTTCACGGATGTTCACAAACTTGAAGTTTACCGGTGTGATGATTCGATGTTTCTATCAATTTCCGGTTGGGTTTTTGAAGATCCGAGGATTGAGCATAGGAGGAGTGCGCTATAACCGAACGCGGATGTGGTTATCGTTGAAACGGAGAAGCTACATTGATTAGTTTCAAGGTGGTTGTTATTCAAGAAAATTTGTCGATTAAGTAAATCAGAAGAGGTCGGGAACCGTGCAAACAAAGACCTGAAGATTAATTACTGGAGGAATTATTTTCAGGGGGAATTTGTGCTTTATAAAGATAATGCAAGCCCGAATCATCAATCAAGGGGGATTTGTTGATGCATTCTACGATATCGTCAGATACCTGATTGAAGTTGCAGAATATTCCACCATGGCTCTCATATTTCAAGATGAAGATCAAGCTTCGAAAGTGACGTCCAAGGGGGAAATTGTTGATGCATTTTATGTCCGTCACTGTACGAATAGGCTAGTTGGAGCGTGTGTTGAATATTGTATAGATTAGACACGAAAACATGATTGAAGTGCGAACGAGAACGGTGCAGTAGTGTCACTTCGTACGAAGTCAGTGTCTCAGTACGCACGAGTTGACGAGGTCTATATATAGGTGTTGTGTGTTTATTTTTTTGTAAGTTTGGGAGTTCCCGGAGGGGAAACGCTGGCGAAATTTCTCTAGAATTTCGCCAATTTGACAAGATGTATATTTTTTTTGGTATGAATAGAAAGCTTCCGCATATTCTGTTTCTACTCATTTCTTAATAACATTCTACTGAATTATTGATATTATACCCAAACTTCCATCTAGAACCGCCGGATCCTGGACTTTCACATCTACATAAAGTTAGAATGAAGAGGAGGGGTGATAAAGGATCCCCTTAATGAAGACCCCTTTCTTAGCTTAAACTCCTTCATTATCCATTAATGAGAACTGACACTCTACTAAACAAAATACATGCTTGAATCCACTTTCTTCATCTTTTAGGGAAGCCCATAAATTTGAGATTATTCAATAAAACGGATCCAATTAATTAAGTCATAGACATTCTCGAAATCGACTTTAAAAATCATTATTTTTCTTTTTTAGCCCAAGATGTCTTACCCACCCTCTCCCTAACTCCACACAAAGTTACGTATCTCTACAAAGAGAACGGGACCGTTAGACTCCTAGCATGGGCCAACGATATAATTTTGAAGAAATTAACCTCCAAAATTGGATGTTTTTCATCCGTTTGTGTACTTTTGTTTATAAGCTAATCTAACTTTATCTTTCGAACTCATCAAGTTATAAAAAACGTGCATCCAACGTTTAGGGAATGAATTTTGTTACGATCCTTATATTATCGTCTCCAAGGTGGACCCGATTAACTCCAGCTTCGATTAACTCTAGCTTTATACTGAAGGTCCAGGACCCTTTGCTTCTCAAACTTCTTGATTTAAAATTTCCAATAAGATATTTTCTTTATTCTCCTTTAGAAAGTTGCCTTATCTCTACCCCAACTTCCAGAAGATCCAACGAATTAACTCCCTCGACAAAGCCTTTTCTTCCACCTTCTTCTTCAACTCTCTCCACTTTCTAATATCCAATTTTAAGATTATTAGTACTCAACTAAGGTCCTGTTCCCAACAGAAAGGACTTTCTTTGAAGCAACCGCCTTTTAAACAAGTTCCCAAATGCCATCTTTCTCAATCTAACTATTGTAAAATTTGAATGGAGATGGGCTGAAATCAAACGGGTTGTATAGGGGAATTAATGGGCTATGATCTGACATGTGTGTGAATTTATTTTATCAAATTTTGACCAATCATCTATCATCTACATGAATTTACTTCCCACCAAACCATATTTTAACAAGCCAATATTCCTTATAAAATTGTTAAACCACATCGCCAATTAAACATCAAACTGAGAGTACTTTAATTTATCTTCCATTCGTAAGACGTTCTTAAAGTACCCCAATAGAATCCACTTCCCTACATAATTACGAATCAAGGATAGAAATTCCTCCTATAATTGCTTCTTATACCCCGCATCGTAGGGGGCATAAGTGTTGATGACACTCATGACTTCTTTTTCCCAAACTTATAAGTGTTTATGTTTAACAACAAAATTGCAAGCGACCTGGAAAGACCGCAAACCGAAATCAGCCCCCTAAATCTATCCAACCCCACAAATCTATTCGAAGCATCCAACAAACAGACTCCATAATCGAATTATCCTAAAAACGAGCCTTCACGATCAGGCATATTAATCCCAAACGTTTGCCAACAACAATGGTTACATTGACTTGAGAGGCCTATTAATCCCCAATCTCTTAAACACTTGACAGATTTATCCTCTTCCTCGATTTTTCAACACCCTCTTGGCGCAAAGTCAAGTTAGGGTCCTCCGAAGGAACAATAACAGGGAAATCGCATGCTTGTTTTTTTCCTTGCCTAAAGGCTTCCTTCCTAATAACGTTCTTCAGGTTACACTCCATTACCAAATAATTTTTACTTGGTGACATCTTTGATTTGTTACTCAGGCCCAAATTGGACTTTATCATTAGCTCTGTCTCCAGTCCCACTAAGGTGGTGGTTGTTTTTCTAATTAAGATATGTGTAGCCAATTTTGTCTGCGCCGTGCAGACATTGCCATATACAGACTGTTTTTTTTCCGAAGACGTTTCATTAAAAAAAAACGTTTATGCGAGCTTTTCTTGTTGCGGACTTGGCCCAGCCACTTCTAAGACCTTTTAAGGTATACGGAGGTTTAAGCACCACCACCACCACCACCGTCCATCACCACCACTACCGTCCACCACCCACCAACATCCATCACCACCACCACCGTCTACCACAACCATCGTCTACCACCACCACCCACCCACGATCACCGTCCAGCAGCAGCAAAACCACCACCCACCACTACCGTCATACACGACCACAAGTTAAATTTAGAAGTCTACATACATTAAAAAAACAAACAGCCTTCTTCTTGTAGACTGCAGAGGTTTGGTCAACCTCTTCTTCTACAGATGTCTTGAGATGTGGTCCGCAGACTGCAGGCATTTTACCTATTAAAAATAAACAACACTTAACTTTGTTATATATTGGGTCATTCTCTTGAGTTGTGAAACAAAAAGGGTAATCATTATCCACCATCTCAGCATAAGGCAGCCTATTGTGATCCCCATGCTTTACATGCAAACAATCAGCCTCGATTATCCCATGACCGTAGATAGCTAGGACTTTTCCTCTTCCACCTATTTGGGAACCATATATACTAACTCTCGTCTTTCTGGTAGCCTATCTTCGGCGTCGCATAGGACTAGCCGAATATGAAGTTTTCTTTATCAAAACAATGTTGGGAATCGGTGTAGAATTTTATTTTTAATAAAATCCAATTTTATCGTTTTATTAATATCTCATATTAATCGAGTAACGAGGCTTGTACACGTTATGTGTATCCAATTTAAAATCCCATCAATAATCCAGTTAAAATTTGTTTAGCCAATTATACACAATCATAAGGTGTTTCAGATAACGTACTTTTGACAAAAAACCAAAGAAACACAAAATGTATTCCGCAAATCTTGAAACGAACTCCAAAAACCCGAGGCAAAAACCAGTTACATGTAAATCGAGATCGACGATAGAGGGCAGCTCATGGTGGTCGGTTTCAAAAACGAGTAGTGGTGGTGGTTTGCATCGGAACCCGGTTCCAATAAGCAGGTGGCAGGTCGGTCAGGTTGGGTCAGGTCACTACGGCGCAGACGGAGCGTCGGCGGCCGGAAGCTGTTGGGAGTGACCCACGAACAGCAGAGGGGTGTTCCGGCGGTGGAGGTGGTCCGGCGATGGGAGCGAACGGTCAGTGGCGTCTCTGAGAATTCATGTACCCTATTCGAGCTCGAAAAATGTGCTCATATGCTTTAACGATAAACAATATAATTACGAAAATGACAAAAATTGTATTTGATAAACAATGCAATTATGATAATGACAAAATCATAGTATTTTAATGAGTTACATACCGTAATAACTAATAAGTTAATATAATAGATAAAAAACTTTTACATACCGTAATACCGTAATAACAAAATCATAGCGTTCTACTTATACTTCAACTTCTACTTCAACGTCTTCTTGTTGATTTTCAACATTAACCGTAGTTGGATTAGGCGCCAAAATTTTTTGCATAGCACCGGCTTGAGACTTCACCGATTCTTCCGCTCATTTCCTTTTTTGACGTTTTTGCCATCCGGATGCTTGTTTAGGAGCCATTAACGCCTAAAAATAATAAATTAATAATCGATGTTCAACAATTAACAGACTAACAAAATTACGACAACACTTGATCAATACGACAAATCGACAATACACGGGTTCAGGGTTCTGATGTTATGTGCTGATTCTGAGATCAATGTTCAACTTCAACAAAATAATATTCGATGTTCAACACTTCAACAATTAATCGAACAAACCTGATTATGTTCTGATTTCTGAAAATCTGGAACTGTGTTCGTTCCCTGCATATTAACAGACCTGTGTACGTTCCCAGATTAACAGACCTTTGTTTGATGTTCCGTGTTCGCAAAGTTTAATAATAGATTGATCATGAAATCAAAGTTTAATCAGAGAAAAAGACCCGTGTTCGTTCCCAGCAAGGCAGCAATCCAGAATCGCTCGTTTCTGCGTTCAAAACTTCAATCGTCGTTTCAGTTTCCAGCGTGTTTCAGTGTTTAGCGTGTTTCAGTATTTTGTTCTTTTTTTTGAAAGCATATTAGTATTGGGTTGAGCCCAATAAACCTAATGTTAAGTTGTGGAAATTATAAAGCATAAAAATATATTTGCTAATGGGCCTCTATATTGGATTTGTTATGTGTGTACAACTTTTTAAAAAAAAATACATATATATATATCGAATTTTTTATAAAATCCCGTGCCCCTCTAAATTACGAGCCTTGTGAAGGAGTCCTCCCCGCATACCATAAGAGCCGCCCCTGCGAACGCTGGTGATGTGGTGGTGGGTTTCAGGTTTCTTTCTCTCACAAAAGGTGTAATCTGTTTTAACCTGAAATCTTGTATTTATATCAAGACTAGTTACATATTAGGTCCTTACCTAATAGTAGCCTAACTTAAACACTTTACCTATTATAATTATCTAATAACTAAAATATTATTATTTGGAATTTAATTAATAATTTACCACTTATCTATTAATTATTTTGTAAACATTTAGTAAATAAATAGTTATTTCATCAATAATCATTTAGTTAAAACTTTTACTAAATATCTAATTCTTGCATTTCATTAAAGCGCATTTTGTGAACTAGTACGCTTAAATATTATTACTTGTTTATGGTGGAAGGGTAACTACTTGGATTGTACCTCGTTAATACTGGTGATTGAGATTATTCATCGGATATCCCAACTTTTCGAAAGCACATTCACCCATCCTGACGGGGTACTCCTTGGACGGTTGGATGATCCTCCTGAATATTTTACCTATCCGATTAGAGACGTGGGGATCTCATAGAATGATTGGGGACCCCTTTTATCACCAGCCATCTAACTAAGATTGCGGGGTGTGGGGGGGGGCTTGGGTTGGGGCTTTGCACCACACGTGGCGAAGGTGGGCTCCAGCAGGCCACACCAAAAAGTGGGGTGTAGAGGGGGCGTGGTGTGGCGTGGCGTAACCAGCCATGTGGAGGGAACCAACCAACCAAAGCCAGCCAGTTCACCTTGCCCCCGGCCCCACGCCAAGCGGAATAATCCTGCCAAAGGGGCAACGCCCAGCCCAACGCCAACCCGGGGTGGGAAAGCTGGAGTTGAAGGGCAACCCACGCCCCCAACCCAAGCCCACACCCCACAATCTAAGAGAGTTATATATTTCCGAGGTAAAATAAAAAATTCTTTAGCAGTTGGAAACGTCAACATGACTCTCAATCAATCCAAATATCAGACTAGGCATCTTTCATATACACCGAAAGCTATGATGATTCCAAGCTAATGAAGGTACAAAAGGTTCAAGATGAACAAATGTGTCACCCAGGTTACCAAACCTTTCAAACGCCTTGCACAACCTATTACCCGTAAAAATATCCGGTAGGTTCAAGATGAAGAAGGTAGTTGCATCCCTAACACTTACCTCCCTGCAATCCCACTTTGTCTCCTTTCTTCCGGTCCTGCGATTGGCCATCTTCTGCCATTCCTGTTCATGAACACTCTTCGACTTAGCTAGCTTCCCAATCTCTTCCGACTTCCATTTCCTTAAGTGATAAGCTTCAGATAGAAGGAACAAGTGACTCGCCGGCGTTGACTAAGTCTTCCCTGATGAGCTATAAAATAACAAACCGTTAGCCTCGTCATGGAGGGCCCCGAGAGGGGGGATCGGTGACCAAACTACGGCGTGAGAGTATGTAAACTTGTCGGAGAACTAGAGCTTTCCGAAGAGTTGTGATCGTCGGAGCATTCCAGGTGTGAATCCAAGAGTTTTAAATGTGATTCGAAGAATGTCCGGAGTTAATGTGTTTGTGAGAACAATTGAGTGTCATTAATGTAAAAATATATTGAATGCATACCTTGTCTTCCTATTCTCTAAGTCTTATATAGCAAGATGCCATTATCACTTTGACGTCGTTTAACGGTAAGTTGAGGGCCAGGCTGGCACCTGGTCTCTGTGGGCATGTGTCAATCATCGGCTGGAAAGATGATCTTCTTCCTTAAATGAAGCCTGCTCCTTCCTCGTACTCGACCGGCTAGCAAGTCACTTCCTGTTGCAGGCATTAAATGGACATAACTTGGAGAAGATGACTACTTAAGAAGTAGGCAGAATGTGAGGGATTATTGGGCTCAAGAGCTTGTTGGTAATGGGCTTGTCCCTAAGTTGGAAAAGAGTAGCCCAAGACGAGGAGGCCCAATCTGGGCCCCTCGTCGAAAAGTCATCCTTAGTCCAGGGCCTGAATATTGGTGATGGGCCGGGACTTAAAGTCATTCGGCACTTGTAATGGCAGAAGGTGGAACCAGGGTGACGAGTGATCGTCATCTTTGAACATTTCCGATACCTGTCCAGGCTAAAGAGGCTAGGAACAAACTGACACCCCCCACGTGTTTTAATCTGACCTCTCTTTTTGAAACCCCGATGGGATGGTTACCACCCATTTGGGGAGGTTATTATAACCCCCATAACTTCTCTTCTTCCCCATTACTCCATCTTTCCTTCTCGACTCCCATTTCTCTGGTTTCTTTTTTCATCTGTCTCTCTGGATCATCTAACTACATACATCATCAGTCGAAAAGATCGAGCTTCCATCTGTTCGATCATTACTCAAGACGAGTTGGAAACGTTTCTTGCCTCCTACCAGATTCCTTCTCATCTCTCTCCAACGCTTCCTGGGCCAGACGACTCAGCGACATGTTCGCCGGAAAGGGTAGTGAGTTACACCCTTTGCTTTTCTTTCTGCGGTGTTCGTTACCCCTTGTCGTCTTTCAAGATGGATCTTTTCAAACACTACGGTATCCACTTCTCCCAGTTACACCCTCTCGCTCTTTTGAGGGTTGTTCATCTCAAACTCTCTTGTGCTGCTTTTGCCGGTGATTCGTCGATACCATTGTTCCGGCGGTTTTATCGTCTGCGCTCTGATGGAGACTGGTTTACGTTTGAGAAACAGAAGGATAGCATCATATCTCCTTGTTACTCTTTCACGCCTACATCCACATAGCCCAGAGAGTGGGAAAACCGCTTTATCTTCGTTTCCTCTTTGTTCTTATCAAAACCCCTCTTGATTAGAGATCTAAAGGCTCCTGTTGAAGGTGAAGTTCCCTCCTTGACCACTATTGAGAATGTCTTGTGGAAGAAGATGTATGAACATTCTACTCGAGCCTACAACTTTCCAGAATATATCTTGGCTATGGGAGGTTTGAGCCCTTTGTACCGGTTCGCCTTCGGTCCTTTGTGGACAAGAATGGTATGTGGTTTCTTTTGGGCTATTCATTCCTATATTCTGAACATTGCTTTATTTTCCTCTCTTTTGACTTTTTTGTGTTCAGAGATGACATTGTCGAGTTTGATGCAAATGGATACGAAAGGTGTGACCTTTGTGGTTGATGGTGTTGAGGATCAAACCATGTTGCTGTTCTTGGGGGAAATGCCCCTGTGATAGAGGGTTCTAATGTTGCGGTGGTTACCGGAGAGGAGACTCCTTCCTCTAAGAAGTCTGAGGATTCCCACAATTCTCCTCAGGTTGAGAATGTGAGCAGTGGAGACGAGGATCTGGAAACCAGGCTGGTTTGTAAACGAAAACTTGATCTGGGCGGGGAGAGAGACCAACAAGGCTATGCCAGAGGTCCGAAACATTCATTCCAGACTACGTAGTGCCGGCAACTAGAAACCTCCTCTTGCTTCCGGACCATTTCCGAAGCTCCTCCCTTAGCCACTAAAGGTTCCCTATCCAAGCAATTGAAGACTCGCTGGCCTTTTACCAGCCTTGTTTCAGGAGTTGTCCTGTAAGTTGTCTATCCGACTTTTTTCTCGAGTCTTGTGTATTTTGATTGTGTCTTACTTTGTTCTTTGTCTTTCCCCTCTTCCCCCTTTTTTTATGAACAGGGAAGCTCCTCAGCCCCCTTTGTTATTCCGGCCTCCTCCTTTCCGGTGAAGTTGAAGCAAAAAGAGACTGTGACGCCCCCCCCCCCCCCCGCGTCTACTAAGAACGCTGTTGAAGCTTCTCCTACTCAGGGTTCCAGTCATAGCAGAGTGCAACCTCTTCATCCTCTCGAATCCCAGTCTCCTTTGGCACCCTTGTTTGCTGAAGGGTGTCCCCCTTCTTATGCTCCTAACTGGCAGATAATGTCTTCATATGTTGTTAACACCGGAGAGACTGCCCGGGACTTCATGAAACGTGCTCATCCTCCTTCTCATCGCTTTCTGAACACTTCCCTTGATCCTTCTAAATTCGAGGACCAGTACTGTATGGCGGTGTGTGAGAGTTTCTTTCGAAGTGCTGGGATGTTGAATCATGTGCAGAGGTTGAAGGACGAGAACAAGAGCTTGGAGGGGCGTCTGAAGGTTTCCCAAACCATCGATGCCATCTTCAATGCCACGTGGTAAATGCTAAGAGGAGCCTTATGGAGAAGAAGGTATGTTTCTTTATCCTATTTCTCTACCTTATTCTCTGTTATCGACTTTGATTACCCCTGAATTGGCCTTTTTCTTTACTTGTGACAACATTCTGGGATCATGCTGAAGGAGAGGGAGAGAGATTGGGTTGAGGAGAGAGAGAGTAGTTGATTGCTGAGCTTAAACATCACAAAGAGGCTGCCTCTGTTTCCGGTGCTTATGTTGACACACTTTATACTGATTTGGGGATAGCCTGGGAGGACGGTCAAAAGTTGGCTAAGGAGCATCATTGGTTGTTGTCGGAGAGATTCAGACATTTTCTTTCTGCTCTTATCCATTCTCCCAACTTCAAGGGCTCTTTAGAGAAAGTTTATCAGGCATACCGGGACGTTCTTTATCAGGCCAGGCCAGGCTGAAGGATGGTTATGCTTATTCCGCTGAAGGCGTGAAGAGGAAGAAGACTCCTCATTATAATTCAAACGCCAAGAAGCAACTTTCCAAGTTGGACGAGGAAATTGCTGGCCAGGTTCCCTCCCTCTTGACCCGGATTGCTAACAACCATCTCATGCTCCTTGATGAGCTCAAGTCCCTGCTGAAAGTTCCTGATCCTGTTTCAGATGGTTCTCCCCTAGAGATGATTCTCCCTGAACACTTCCTTTAAACATTGTTCGATATGGTTGTACTTAACTTAATCTTACTCGGATACTTTTGTGTGGGTTTGGGGCCTTTATGTCGGGGCCCCTTGATCGTTTTCCAGAACTCCCATGATGTTTTGCTTTTAGGGACTATGTTCCCTGTTTTATGTTTTATCTTTTATATTTGCTGCCTTGCACATTTTGCATTGTGTTGTGCACACCTACCTTGCTTTGTATCCCGTATTTTATAGGAATAGATGTTTCATCCAAGGTCTAATGCATCGAGGAGTCCCGGAAGTAGGCATTGCTATGGAATTCTTTTAGTCCAATTTTTCTCTTAATTTGTAATTTTGGCTGTTAGTTTTAAATTATAATTATGTCGGACGTTGTTATCCTTATATAGTTTTTTGTAACTATTTTTAATTCGTAGCTTATGTACAAGTAAGATAGTTTATCCAGTTAGTATTGCTTTTTGTTGCAGTAAATTGTGTTTATCTTTTGGACTAGTCGACTTTGTCCATGCCCCACGGCTGGGCTTTTTGACATGCTTGCTATGTCTACGCGTGTTTTCTTATGTAAGGTTCAGAACCATCGTACACGTCTGTCCCGGTGTATCCCCTTGCCTTTTTTGTTTTGAGTTATACTCCGACAACTCATTGTTTTTGTGAGAACATGGTGTCTGAACAATTTGGAAAAAAAGATCATTCATTACCGACACAACAGCAGACATCCCAATACATATTTCGTTTTTAAACAAAAGCATAATACAAAAAGAAGGAATCATTGATTCGTTGTTAGCCTTGCAAAATGGGCCTCTAGGCTCCAAACTTGTTCCTTCATCCCAGTTTATTGGGTTGGTGCTTCTACACGTAATACTTTCGGAGCTGCATTAGATTCCATGTTCTGGGCATCTCTTTTCCTTGGAGTGTTTCTAGCTCATGCTCCTTTACCGTTTGCCCATACGACCCTATAAGGACCGTCCCACTTTGGTCCTAGCTTCATGGATCCTTCCTGTAGGCTTGCTTCATTGTCCCTTTGGACTAGGTCTCCCGGTAGCAAGTTTAGCTTTTTTCATTCGAGCATTGTAGTATCTTTCCAATTGTTTCTTATGTTTTGCTTCTCGTACTACTGCAAATTCTCTCCTTTCCTCGAGCATATTAAGGTTCATCAGAGATCCTTCTCATTTTCTGCTTCCCTTAGCTTCATTCTAGCTGTGGGGGAGCCGATCTCAGCTGGAATGATTGCCTCAGTACTGTATATCAGGCTGAAAGGTGTTTCCTTGTTAGATTTTTTTGGCGTTGTTCGGTATGCCCATAAGACATAGGGTAGTTCTTCCAACCAGCCATTTTGTTTCTTCCCAATCTTCCCTTCATCCCTATAATCAAGCTTTGATTTGCCCTCTCCACTAGCCCGTTACTTTAGGCATGAGTAACAGATGTAAAGATCTGTTGAATGTGCATCTGTTGGCACCAGGGCTGAAGGGTTTTCCTGCAAACTGGACACCGTTGTCCCTGACTATTTCCTGGGGTATCCTAAACCAGCAAATGATATTATCTAATACAAATCTTTTCATTTGTTCGCTAGTGATTCTTGCCAAAGGTTTGGCCTCCACCCATGTCGTGAAATAATCTATTGCGACCACCACGTATTTGACCCCTCCCGGGCCCTCGGGGAATGGCCCAATAATATCAATAGCCCATTTTCTGAAAGGCCAAGATGTGGAGACCGGGAACATGGGGTGTTTATGTTTGTTGGTGTGTGGAGCATGGACTTGGCAATTGTTACATTCACTTATTTCTTCCAGGGCGCTGATGTACATCTGACTCTAGTAAAATCCCGCGTTCATGGCTTTTGCCACGACCGTCTTTGGCCCAGAATGCATTCCACAAATCCCCTCGTGGATTTCCTGGATTACATATTTGGCTTCTTCCTCATCGATGCATTTCAGGGATGGTCCTAAATATGACCTTCTGAAGAGCTGGCCGTCGATCATCTCATATTGGAGTGCCTTCACCCTTATTCTTCTTGTTGATGCTTCATCCTCAGGGAGTGTTCCTTCCTCTAGGAACTTGATAATTGGAGTCATCCAAGACTCCCTTCTTTCTTCTACCGAGGATACTTCCTTGCCGTGATGGAAGGTGAGTTAAGAACTTCTACTTTTATTTCCTTGGCTAAGTGGTCGAAGGCTATGGATGCTAGCTTGCTTAGGGCGTCAGCCTTTCTATTACTTCCCCAGGGCACATATTCCAGCTTGAATGAAGCAAATGTTCCAGCCAATTCCTGTTAGTGCATAATGTCTATGTCTTAGTATTGTATCGAGTCTGTATAGTTTTGGCTAGATTAGACTTGAAATAGAGGGTTATTTATGTAAAAGATACACCAGTTCGCCTGGATTCTATATGTAAGATCAAGTTTGGCCGAACTTGATCAAGGCCCGAACTTGATCTCCCTCCAGCGAACTTGTGAATCTATAAATAGGTGCCTTGGTGATTTCATTGTAACTTCTACAATTTTGGCACATAGACGGCGAAGCTCTGCCGGATCAGGAGCTGAATGTATTGAACATTATTGATCAATAAAACAACGTTTAAATAGTAAATCTTTTCTATTTGGTAATCATGTCATATTGTTTCCGCCATTATGGACATTAGATACAGTTTAGGTTCCCGTGCTTACGTGGAGACGATCTAACAAGTGGTATCAGAGCCATGGTACCTAAATTGGTGAAATCATAGCAAGATCTACTCTTATTCTACCTCTTTCTACCATTTTTCTTCATTTTTCAAAGAAAACAATGAATTCACGGATAAAAGTTGCTGATTTTTGAGTATGTCATGTAAAATACACTTGTGATAAACCCTTGAGAGTTTGAACATCAAATTCAAACGAATTGGTATCAAAAAGTTCAAAAAACCATGTTTGGAAAACTCAATTTGGTCGAACTTAGGATCAAGTTCGCCCGAACTTGAGTAAAATTTGTTGAATATTTAGCATAAGTTCGCCCGAACTTAACAATTTTCTTGAAATTCAAACATAGGTTTGCCCGAACTTGGTCAGGGAGAATTTTTCAAAAATCAACCACAAGTTCGTCCAAATTTGTGTAAAAACAATCTGATTTTTCCCAAACTACAAGTTCGCCCGAACTTGTTAGTAATCTAATCGTTTTTCGAAGTTTGTGTTCTGTGTGTTTTTCAGAAAAATTCGTCATTTTTAAGATGGAAGATTTGCATAGTGCTTTCATGACTGCAACAACGTCAAACGCTCAGATGGTAAACCAAGTAAATATTGACAACGAAATGGGCACATCCGTGAAACCGCCAAAGCTCATGAATATGGACGAATATGAGGGTTGGAAAGAGAAGTTTTCTAACTGGATACTAGCAACGTATTTTCATAGTTGGGTTGCCGTTCAGACTGGTTACACATGGCCTGTTGATGAGAACAACAACTATATCGATATCAGCAAGTTCTCTACTTTGCAGAAAGATGCTTATGTTGCCGAGAAGCGAATGATAAGCTTAATTCAACAATCGGTGAAAGAAGATATTCTCGTGCTGCTATCAGAAGCCAAGAATTCACAAGAATTATGGACATTCTTGCAGAAGAAGTATCAGGGAAGCGCCGAAATGGTCAAAAGCAAGAAAGCATTGATCATGAAAGAATTCGATATTTTCACGATTTTAAAAGGTGAAACAATGAAACAGATGATCAAGAGGTTTTGTCATCTGAAAATGATCATGAAGAGACACGGGCTTGAGAAGAAAGAAGAAGAATACATCGATAAGTTGGCTGACGCATTGCCTGAAGGTGAATGGACGGCATATCTCATGGTTCTTAAAGAAAGTCATAGCTGGCAGTTCTTTAAGCTATCCACGTTCATTGATAAACTGGAGGGGCATGAGATGGAGCTGTTAAAGATAGCCAAATCGAAGAATGCCAAGGTGACTCAAGATGTAGGGCTATACTACAAGTCAGGAGTTAAAGATAATATCAGTGGCCCGAAAATCCAAACCGCTTTCAGCGCAAATCTGAATTCTTCGAATCATTCGCCGCAGACTCAAAATCAATCATATCCAAAATATGATCAAAGTCCGCAAAGTCCATCATTTTCAAGCACGGGTTCGAATTCTTCATATCAGAATCAAGCAAATCAGAATCACCAAACGGATTCTGATCCAAATGTGTACAAGTGTAACATAGCTATCAATTTAAACAATGTTGTTTCTGAGCAAGTTGCTAAACAACACATGACGCCACAGTGTTAGAATCGTATGAAAGTTTGGTGGCCGGGAAAATTGGCAATCCAGAAATGACCACCGAAGACTACGATCAAGTAGATGAAGAAGAACTTGAGCTGATGGACATCAATGGTCCTTAGCATCGATCATTCGAAGAGTTACGAAGTTTGTTGCTCTTACTGGCAGAGATATATGGAACTCAAGCAACAAACTGGGTTTCGACAAAACGAAGGTCATTTGCTTCAGATGCCGACAGAAAGGGCACTTCAAGAGAGAATGTAAGAATCCTGAAGCAACGGGAAATCAAAGTCCATTTGGAGGTGGCAACGAATACTATAAGAAGTCTCTTCAGTACAAGCCATTCCCAAAGAAGACTCAGGTCGAAATTCAAGAGAAACCAAATAACAACAACACTGAAAAGGCAATGGTCGCTTCAAATGAAGATGACGGTTTTGATTGGAACTCTTATATTGCCAAAAAGACCGGTGTTGCTCTTATGGCCGAGATCGTAGAAGATACATCTGCTGAGGATGCAGCCATAGAGAGTGCATTATTAGAAGAATATATGCAACAAGCAGAAATGGAGGAAATTTATCAGCATACAAAGATGCAGGGCATCCTTTCCCCTAACATATCTACTAGTTTTGCAGGTTGTTTTGGTGAAACGACATCTTCAGAGAATGTTTCCGAGGAAAAGCCCAAGATCAAAGAGGTTATCAATGTAACCAAAGAAATGAACAAAGAAGAACTTACAGAGATTGCCAATAAGGCTATGATGGCAAATCTGACAAAGGTAGGTTCAGAAGAAAAGGTAAAAGTTGGCGAGGTAGAAAAACCATGTAAAAAATGTGTTGAACCGTGTATTCAATGTGCTGAAAAATCTCAGATCATAGCCGAAATCAATGTGCACAATAATAATTTCAAATACGATTATCGCACAATGAAGGAGCATATGACAAAATGAAAGATGATTACAACAGGTTGGATAGAAATAACATTGAACAAGATGATTCTATTAAATGTTAAAAGCTACTTTAATGGAAAAACAAAAAGCTATTAACGTTTACATAAACACAATTGCTGAAGTAAAACAAGAGCTACAAGACATGAAAATCGAAACCGAAAGGGTTCGATAGCTTCTAAAGAGCTATACCATGAATTCCTATGTCATCGATCACATTCTTCCTACAATTCAATCGGAAGAAAATGCTCAGAAAGCCAAAGGTAAGAAACACGGAGACTATACCAATGTTCCACCACCCCTATGCGAAAAATATTGTCGCAAAAAGGCCGAGGGGATGGAAAAGGCGCTCAACATTGAATTTTTAACCGAAAAGAAAAACGAGTTGCCTGAGAACATTGATATAACCTACACGTGTGATGATGGCGAAGTAGTGGTTAAGCAAGTTGTTGATAATGTCTTGAGTGAATCTGACGACGGCAGCTTTGAAAGCGCCAACTCGAGTTCGAATAATTCTGATTCACAATCTGAAGATGACGATACATCATAGGAAGATAGTTTAAGTGATGATCCTAACGTTGTCATGTACAAAGTTAAGGAATCTGATAGACTATACTTCGACGATAGCTTTCCGATTCGGAATGTGAAGGAAGATCAGCTTGACAAATTCTTCAAACTCGTGGAAGTTTCATCAGAAGAGTTGGAAATTAATCAAAAGAAGTTTTACTCCGAACCTAAAAGAAACAACTATCGAAGGAACGGGGAGATTTTCCTGGACATAGGAGAGCTGGGTTGGGTTTGGATGTGGAAGAAGAACCGAATAAGAAAATGTCACCATTTCGCGAATACAAAGATAAAAATATGACATTCGTTTATGGGACAAGCACGGTGCAAGAGGAAAATTTGATTGGAAAGAAATCAAACGATGAGTTTAAGAAAGAAAAGGAACTTCGAGATAAGGCCAAAGCCGCAAGTGGTATAAAACCCACTAGTGGACATTCTCATAATGATCGGACTTGCTTTAAATGCAATGAAGTTGGTCACATTGCACGCAAGTGTCCGAAATCTAAGCCGGTCTATCCTCGAAGTAAAACAAGTTCAGATGTTGAAAAGCCTAAGCAACCAGAGTTTGTAAAACCTGTCACAATCTTGAAAAGAGATGAAACCAAACTTGAAGTTAAACCTAAAACTAAATTTGAAAACTCAACTTTCAAAAAAGGTGAAACTTCCAAGACAAATGAATCAAGGTTTTACATAAAAAAGGCACAGGTAAAATCACAAGCCTGGATTGCTAAAAAGAAATCATCAACATCTGAAATTACCAAGTCTGAGCCTGTTAAGACTGGTAACAACATAGAGTCAAAATCTGAGACCAAAACTGAACTGTTAAATCTACAATTGGTATCAGATCTTCAAAAGATAAAAAGAAAGTAAACTTTGAAACTGTAAGTGACAGTGTAGCTCAAATGGAGATTTTGAGGATGATTACGAAGCTTTTTATCCCAAACCCAAGACCAAGAAGGCTTGGGTCGCGCTTTTTAACTGAATTTTAATATGCGCAGGGGCTCCATATATCCGTTCTTTCAAAGTGGATTCTGGATAGTGGAGCGTCAAGGCACATGACAGGGATGAAAGCTCTTCTGTTTGACATCAAAGCTATAAACGGTGGATATATTGGCTTTGCCGGTAACCAAGGTGGAAGGATCGTCGCAGAAGGAAAACTCTCAAATGGAGTCGTATTGTTTGATCGTGTGAACTACATTATTAGCTAGAGAATAATCTTCTGAGCATCTCGCAGATTTGTGATAAACAGTTCACAATTCACTTCAACGATAAAGAGTGCATGATACTAAAGCCGGGTTTCAAAATTCCGGATGATTGGATTCTCATGCGTGCTCCGTGCAAAAACGACCTCTATGTGTTAGATATGGGCACTACAACAACATCATCGAAATCAGCTCAATGTTTTATCTGTAAAGCCATGGAGAAAGATTCTATTCTATGGCATCGAAAAATGGGGTACATTCATTTAAGGAAAATGAATTTTTTGGTACATAACGATTTAGTCGAGGGGGTGAATCTTCGGAGTTTCCACATGACCGATCATTGCTTAGAATGTAACAACGGGAAGCAGAAGAAGAAATCTCATCCTAAGAAGATTCTGAATTCTATTAAGCTGCCGCTTGAACGTCTGCATATGGATCTTTTTGGTCCAGTGAACGTCCAAAGTATTTCAGGAGATCTATATTGCTTGGTCATGACGGATGACTACTCTCGATATTCATGGGTTTTCTTTCAAGAATCAATGGATGAAACGTTTGATAATTTGGTGATTCTTTTCAAGAAGCTCGAAAATCTTTATCATCTGCCCGTCAGACGGATTCGAAGCGATAATGGCACAGAATTCAAGAACAACAAGATGAAAGAG
This sequence comes from Scalesia atractyloides, assembly GCA_947069175.1. NCBI lineage: Eukaryota > Viridiplantae > Streptophyta > Magnoliopsida > Asterales > Asteraceae > Scalesia > Scalesia atractyloides. The sequence goes on from CAMTDV010000006.1 coordinate 44,197,191, forward strand.
TTTTGCAATGCCAAATGGATTCTGCATGAATTTAGTGCACCATATACTCCACAACAAAATGGTGTAGCTGAGAGGAAGAATATAACTTTGATAGAAACAACAAGAACCATGCTTGCAGACTCAAAACTTCCTGTTAGCTTCTGGAGTGAGGCGGTTGCAGCGGCTTGCTACACACTAAACAGGGTCTTAACTGTCAAACCGACTAAAAAGACATGCTTTAAATGATCAACCGTAGGAAACAAAATTTGAAATATCTAGAGCCATTTGGTGGCCATGTATAATAATTGATCAAGATGGTAAATTCGGGGCCAAATCCCTTGAAGGTTTCTTTGTCGGGTATGCTAGTCCGCTTAGAAGAGTGTATGTTCCCGCTTAAGAAAAGTCATCGAAGCACAGCACGTGGATGGCTTTAGATATACAACTCCGATTCAGAGAAAAGGCGACGTGTGGTTGTTCAACTATCAAGACTTGTGGAAGTCATTTGACTTGCCGAAGAACCGTCTGAAGAAGAACTAGCAGCGCTTTATTATCTTCAACAGTCGGCAAATCAAGAACAGATCGTTACACCTATTGTTGTTAATCAACCCACGTTGGATACTTCGTCTTTTGGAGCAGGTCCGAGTAATAGTGGTGTTCAAGTTGAAAATGTTTCTGAAGCCGAAACAACACCTACTATAACTCCCTCGAATGTCTCCTCTGAACCAGAAAATGCAACAACAGTGCTGAATATGCCTCAGAATCAGAATTCTGACTCTGATGAAGCGCCGACATTTGATGCTGATGGAGAATCCTCATCGGATGAAGAATCTGAGCAGATATCTAACATGTTGAATCAATTTGCAGGCCTGAGCAATCAGAACGAAGCTTCATCTAGTGCTCCTAATGTTGAATTGATTGTTGATTTAAATATCACGAATCATAATAGCTCAGTTGATGTTCCTAGCGAAGAAATGCCGCGATCTTACAGATACCATCCTTCAACGAATATTATTGGTGAATTACAAACTAGTGTGCGAACGAGAAATCAAATCAGCAAAGCTTTAGGATGTTTCTATACCCGAGTTGCTCCTACTCAAGACTACTGCTACTATTCATGTTTCATTTCTCAAATAGAGCCAAAAACTGTAAATGAAGCTCTGGGTGATGAGAACTGGGTTATAGCAATACAAGAGGAACTGTTACAGTTCGAGAAACTGGGAGTCTGGAGGCTTGTAGACTTACCACCGAAGCAGAAAGCTATAGATACGAAGTGGGTCTTCAAGTGTAAAAGGGATGATCGGGGTGTGATTGTCAGAAACAAAGCTCGGTTGGTTGTCAAAAGTTTCCACCAGCAAGAAGGAATTGACTATACGGAAGTTTATGCACCGGTTGCACGATTAGAGTCAATCCGCATTATCCTTGCATTCGCAGCTTGGAAAGGTTTTAAGGTGTACCAGTTAGATGCGAAATCCACATTTCTCTATGGTAAGCTACGTGAACAAGTGTACGTCGGCCAACCACCGGGTTTCGTCGATCGCTGAATAAGAAAAAAAGCTTATCTCCTAGATAAAGCCTTATACGGATTACATCAAGCCCCGCGAGCTTGGTACGAGACGTTATCTCAACATCTCGTTGGAAACGGCTTTACAAGAGGCACAGTGGATAGTACATTGTTTACCAAGGAAGTCGGAAACCATCTAATCATCGTACAAATCTATGTGGATGATATAATCTTTGGTTCAACGGATGATAGTCTTTGCAAAGAGTTCGAAAAGATCATGAAGAAAAAATTCGAGATGTCTTCCATGGGTGAAATGAAATTTTTTATCAGATTACAGGTCGATCAGTTACCAGACGGCATATTCATTCATCAAACAAAGTATGTTCATGATATTCTCAAGAAGTTTGAAATGGATAGCTCGAAGCCGCTTTCGACTCCGCTAGCACTGAACCCTAGGATTTGCATTGACGAAACTTGAACCAAAGTTGATGATACACTCTATCGATCGATGATAGGATCTCTGATGTATTTGACGGCATCTCACCCAGATATCATGTATCCTACCTGCCTATGCGCAAGATACCAGTCCTATCCTCGAGTGTCACACATGCAGATAGTCAAGCGAATATTCCGTTACCTGAAGGGATGTCCAAGCAACGGCTTGTGGTATCCCAAGAACGATAATATTGATCTGACGGGATACGCTGATTCGGACTTCGGGGTGGACAAGTTGAATTCTAAATCCACAACGGCCGGTTGCCAGTTCTTCGGAACTCGTTTGGTAACGTGGCAATGCAAGAAACAGACCACGGTCTCTCTCTCTACCTGTGAGGCAGAATACATTTCTGCTTCCAGCTGTTGTTCTCAGATCCTCTGGATTCAACAACAGATGAGGGATTATGGTCTGCAATTTCTTCATACGCCTTTATATGTAGATAACAAGGCATCTATCGACATCACTAAAAATCCTGTTCATCACTCACGAACTAAACACATTGAAATTCGTTATCACTTCATTCGTGATTGCTACAAAAGAAGTTGGTGCGAATAGAAAAAATCCACACCGATGAACAAAAGGCTGGTTTTTATACCAAAGCATTTCCTTTAACAAGATTTAAATATGTCATGAGGCTTAACGGTATTAAAAATTTGCTGACAGGTGCGGAAGCTAAGGTTGAATACGGATCGGACGACGAGTTCACGTGATCCACATTGGTTTGTTTTATCTTTTAGATTAGTATTTCTTAAAAACTAAAATACAAAAATATGTTTTTGATTTTAGGGGGAGAAATTTTTAGAAAATACAAAAACATATGAAAAATCAAAAAGTACAAAAACATTGAAAAAGACAAAAAGAATTATGTGTCACAAAGGAAATAATAGTATCAGTGGACTATCGCAGTATGATAAAGAAATGTAAAGTTTAAAAGTGATAAACAAGTCTTACTGTGGATGTGTCGATAGGCTTTACACTTTCAGTAAATTGTTTCTGAGATATAAACTAAATTTCACAACTGCTTAAACTTGTGGATTAACACATCTTGGATATATGGACTTAGTACTCTGAAATTTCGATTGAAAGATGTCCTGATTCTGAGATACGAGGTCTTTATAGATAGTTGATATCTGGGGTATTATACAAGTTCTTCTGATTTTGCAGAACAATAGCCTAGAACTTCTATAATAGTTTTGCTATAAACCCCTAAAAACTGCATGCAAACTTGAAAAGAATCGAAAGATCTAATCATTTGCAGTGCTGAAAAGATTCCTTAAATGGAACACACCTAAAGACGAGCCTTCATCTCATTGTTTGTACGGTAATACTAACCTGAGCTCTCAAGGCCTCGTATAACCCAGAAACAGATATCAGTTACGCTCTATTCACCTGTAAGATGAAATCTAGGGAATTTGGATTCGGGAGTATATTCAAGAAGTGGGAAACACGGTTAAGCCAAGTTTCATAATTCATACCTAACATATCTTGGAACAATTGAGAAATGTGTCAAAGTTTAAGTGGACAAACATATCGACAATCTAGGTAAACGAGTTTAAAACTTAAAGTCATAAAAAAGGTCAATGGTATTAGTGATATGTCTCAATCAACTGATATGATCCTTAGACACGAATTCATAAAAATATGTCTGTAAATATGTTTGTACATAGTTTACTTTGTTCTGTACATAGTTTACTTTGTTAAGTACATAGTTTATCTGCTTTACAGAATAAAATCAAAAAGATTTTCAGTGTGTTTTAGCATAAACTTACAAAAATACAAAAAGATTTTGCTTCTACACTGTTTTCAGCAAGCCAATGTTGGAGAACGGATCTTCGAAGTCTGGTAAGGTGCTAAACTGGTGGGAATCTTATTGACAACAGGCTGTAATCTATAAGATCTGATAAGCCAAAACGATTAAAAGTTCATTAATTTGAAACTTGATTTTTGAAAATTCAACAGTTTTTTCATAACGGGTCGAACCGAGGTCATTAACTTAGACTCGGCAGACAAATCGGTTAACCAAGGTCATTAGTTTGGACTTGGTCAATTGAGTGGATTGTTAAAACTGGTAAAATATGAAAAGTTCAGGGTCTAAATTGAAAATTTTGAAAAAATTAGGGTTTGAAAACAATCAAGTTCGCCCGGACTAGCAATCAAGTCCGACCGAACTTGTATAAGTATTGAAAGTGATCAACAGTCATTAAGTTCGCCCGAACTTATGAAAAATCTTAATTGATTGTTTTATAAGTTCGCCCGAACCTGTCACCTATAAATAGATGACACGTTCGCCCGAACTTCATTACTGTTCTTTTCAAACCTAGAGAGTACTTGAGAAAAAACAGGCGATTTTTGAATTTGCTCATTTAAGACGAAGTGCTGCCCGATTGAACACTGATTTTTGGTGATTTGCACATCATTAGTCGTGGCAATGGTAGGTGATTAGATTTTGGACCATAAAGATTGATTGGTTTTGAACAGTTTTAGATCTGTGCTTAACTCTTGGACATGTTACGGATCTCAAATGATAAAATTAACACTTAAAACTTGTTAATCAATTAAAACCGACCATGTATATGGTTTGAATTTGATTAGAAAGGTTATGAATATCATGTTGTAGAAATTGTTTGAGGCCGATGACAAGTTCGCCCGAACTTGTCTAAGTTCGGCCGGACTTGTCCTTAAGAGTGCTTAAAATGTTAAACAACAAGTCCGCCTAAACTTCCACTAAAATCTGAAAATTTGTTCAAATACAAGTTCGCCCGGACTTGTATAAATTGTTTTGATAAATCCTAAACAAGTCCGCTCGAACTTGTATGAAAAGTGTTTAGAAATTGGTATGGCAAGTTCGCCCGGACTTGTAAGCTGTTATCGTTATATAAATGTCAAGTCCCCCCGAACTTAGTTAAAAATGTCAAATTACTATCAAGTTCGCCCGAACTTGATGGAATTTTGTGCAAATTGAATTTTTTTGACTAATTTCATCTCGATTTACGTGTTTGCAGAATATTGAGCTATCGTTTAATAAGTTTCTGTCACACCCTGACTCGCAGCGGAAGACAAATGCAGGGTGCGGCAGACACGTGGTAATTCTCCATAGTTTAAAAACATGATATCATAAACAAAGAGAACCTCGGTTACAACATACTATCAGTATCATATTACACACCATAAGTTCAGTACAATACTACGAGCTACCACAACTCTTATTCTGCTACAGTTCACTACTAAAGTCATCCACACGCACATTCCTTACTCTTGCTTTGCTTTACCTGAAATGCATGTTAGTTTTAAAAAGGGTCAGCTAAACGCTGTGTGAGTTCCACTGGTTTGATTACTGCGTAACAATATGTGTTAACAAGTTTAATTTCACTAGTCCAAATCATAATGACGGTCATAGTCATAGTCACAGATTTATCACCACAAACACCTTCCGTTAGTAAGATCGTGTAACAACAAACACCTGCAGCTCGCCGAACCGTGTCATAACACACACCTGCAGCTTGCCGAACCGTGTTACAACAAACACCTGCAGCTCGCCGAACCGTGTCATAACCGACACCTGCAGCTTGCTGAACCGTGTTATAACAAGCACCTGCAGCTCGCCAACTGTGTCATAACTGACACCTGCAGCTTGCCAAACCGTGTGTTATAAAATTTACATCATCATAAGTTGGTGCAATTAACACAATTTTGCAACATGCAAATCACCTCAGAAAACAATAAAATCATTCGAAAGTGGGGAAGTGAAAACATACTCCCAAATTGGTGTAATCAACACAGTTTGTAACATGCATTCCACCTCAAGTAAAATAATAAAACAGTTAAAAGCGGGGTAGTGAAACTCACAGTGCCGATAGGGGTCTCAACACACGAGTGGTCGAGTAGCTGGATCAACTTTAATGACACACATGCAAGCATGGACTCAAATCAGTATCTAAGCTGGTAATGGTTATAACTTGGAACTGGTCAGGAGTTTTTACTCCGCATTGAGTCTATAGGACACTGGTATGGTGATGGGCGTCATGGTAGTATTAGTTTTTAGTTTGGCTTCTGGACACCGGTTCGCGTGCCAGCCAAAGTCAGTAGTTTAACGTGTTTGGATAATGGTACGGAAATACCAATAGTGCTAACACGTTGTTATTTAAGAATGATTAACTTTTCATTAAGGGAGTTTGAGTGTTTGGGGAGTCTAGGTTGTCCAAAATTGAGTTTCCATTTTCACCGTCGGGAATTCTCCCAAGTTGTCTTAGGACACACCCCAAGTATCCAATTTGCCCAGGAATCTCCCGGAAAGTTCCCCGTGTCCCAAATATAGTGTTTGTCGGGTTGGGTCAGTTCCCGGTTCCGGCAGGTTCGTTACCCGGTAAACTGCCGAAAATGATTTAAATAACTTATTTTTAATCCAAATAAATTCCCATTTAATCTAGAATTGGATTAAAAATATATAAAATTTTATATACTCAGTAAAAATCAGTAGATCATGAGATACGTTTTTGGGAATTTTTGTTGGTAATTTTCTTATTTAAATAAATTATTTATAAACCCTTTTTAACAACATAATTAACATAAAATATTTTCAGAATTTCAAAAATTCCGAAATAATTCCTGAACCTTCTATACATGTATAGGAACATCTCCAAAAATTTTGAGAATTTTCCAATTTCGTTTCGGTGCGTTCCCGGCTACCGAACACTCGCAAAAACGTGGTTTTTTAACCCAAATCAAAACTGAATTAATAGACTCTGAATTTTTCCAGATCATTCCCCATATGTTCCTTAGTGTCTCCATAAAATTTGGTGATTTATTGAACCTGTCTGCTATTTTTTCCAAAATTCTTTCAATAAAACAGTTAAAACTTTACCAAAAATCATAAAAAAATTAAAAATTCTAAAAGTTTTCGTGTACCTTCCTGACAACACCCGACATCACCATACCAAATTTCAGCTCAATCCAAGCTATACAGACTAAGTTATAGACAAAACAATTTTCTGCCTATCCTAGATTCAGTTTTCGGGTGATATACATAGCGATTCTTCCGTTTCCAAGCGTTTATCTTGATCCCAGAAGTGTGTAAAGGCTATATTCAGTACCTACACACCAACTACAATCCAAATATGCTAAAACTTAGATCAATCAAGCTTTAATTCATTGTTTTTCGATTAATCGAATAGTTAAGCGATTTTTGTCGAATAAGAGTTGATTAGGGTATCAAACCCCATTGATTAGCAACCATGGCTGCCACATAACACCAGGGATATATGTGGTGTTCATATTCAGCCCAAAACATGTTTAAAACTCCAAAATTCATGGATTAAAAAGCGTTTTTCGGCTAGAAATCATGTTTAATCAAGAAACCATGCTTGAAACCTTAATGATTTGAGTTAATACCTTTGATTTGAGTTGGTTTATGGATGAATTCAGCTGATGAAGAAGGGTTTGAGAGCAGATTATGAGTGGTTTTTGTTGAAACTTTTGATTAAAAATAAAAGAAAAAGAAAAAAAAACTATTTATAACCATGGGGGGAGGGTGGTGGTGGCATAGAGGTGGGCTCCTAGGGCCACCTCGTGCTTCGTTTTACATGCGTAAGGATGACGTTTATCTTCTGGATAAGAATAGGTTCGTTTCGGGTCCGGCGCGCGTTCTCGATTTGCATGACGGACTCTGTTTTGCGCGTACTTAGTGTCAAAAGACTCGGTTTTAAAAATTATGCATAATTGTATAAAAATCGAAACCCAGTTACGTTTTAATCATAAAAGTCTCGTTTGACGTTCGTTTAAGTGTTTTTAAGCTTGATCGATCGTTCCTTGCACGTTTGGTTGCCTTATATTATGCCCGGAACGAATGCGTTTCCCCAACCGGGAGCTGCTTCGTTTTGCGTGCCCCGGGCTTTGATTATTTTCAAACCTTATGTCACAGTCTACGGCACAAAAATAAGTTATTCTTGGAACTCAGAATCTTAAATAAGGCTGCAGATAACCTAATAATCAACATCAAAGGTCTAATGCGCTGTTAAACGTTAAGTCCCCGTTTAACACGTTGTTCAAGGCTAAGGACACCACCCTCGCATCATTGGTCCTTAGTAGTGTCATGTCAACCATGACGTGTTCTCAGATTCCTCCGAGATATAACATATATCGTTTCTCACAACACACAAGTCATGAAATTTCACAAGGTTTACGCACAATTATAGTTTTAGTCATGCTTTAAGTTTAGGACTAATTAAGGTGTACCTGGTTTCGTCATGGGTATCACAGTCTCCCCTGGTTAACAAATTTCATCCCTGAAATTTACTTTGTCACGCTAGGGAAGAGGTGAGGGTATTTTCTACGGAATTCATCCTTCCGTTCCTAGGTATATTCAGGCCCTTGTTTAGAGTTCCACCGGACTTTAACTAGTGAAATTTTGTTATGTCTTAATTGCTTGACCCTACCATCAACTATTTCCACCGCCTCTTCCACAAAGTGGAGTCTATCGTCAATGTATATGTCTTCCAAAGATACCCGGGTAGCTTTGTCCGACAGGCATTTATTCAGGTTTGATACATGGAAAACATCGTGAATGGCACTATGTTCGGTTGGTAACTTCAACCGATACGCTACCGGACATACCTTGGCTAGGATCTCTTATAGCCCAATGTAGCCCGGGCTAGCTTTCCTGACTTTCCAAATCGGATAACGCCTTTCCATAGCGATACCTTTAACAGCACTCGTTCACCAACTTTGAACGATAATGGTTTTCTGCGTACATCAGCCCAGCTCTTCTGTCGCTCTGAGCGGTTTATAAACGCTTTTGAATCTGATGGACTTTATCGGTCGTTTCCTGAACTAGTTCAGATCCCGTCAGTTGAGTGTCACCCACTTCGGCCCAACAAAGTGGTGATCGGCACTTTCGACCATAGAAGGGCTCATACGGGGCTGCTTGAATGCTACTATGGTAACTATTGTTATACGAGAATTCCACTAGTGGGAGATGCTTATCCCAACTTCCTCCAAAGTCCAGGACACAAGCACGAAGCAAGTCCTCTAGTGTCTGAATCATGCGTTTCGATTGGCTATCGGTTTGGGGATGATAAGCAGTGCTTAAATCAATTCGCGTCCCCAAAGCCTCTTGTAGTTTCGGCCAGTATCGCGAAGTAAAGTGGCTGTCTTGGTCGGAAATAATAGCAATCGGGACACCATGTCTAGCTACTATCTCATTAGTATAAATTTCGGCCAACTGGTCGATCTTATACGTAGTGCGAATCGGAATAAAATGTGTGGATTTGGTCAATCGATCTACGATTACCTAGATCGCATCATGACCCGAGCGTTTTCGGGTTGTTGTAACATCCCCGAGGGTTTCTGATACTTAGGCTTGACTCGCGCACAAGTCAAGCATTGGCTCACGTATTCGGCCACCTCCTTTTTCATTCCCGACCACCAATAAAACTCTTTCAGGTCATGGTATATCTTATCTGTACCGGGATGAATTGAATATTTCGATTTATGAGCCTCGTCCATTATTAATAATCTCAGCTCCGAACTTGCAGGAATCCACACTCGATTCTTAAAGTATAACACCTCGTCCGTTTTTCTCACAAAACTTTTTTTGTTCCCGTGCAAACCTTCGCCAGGTAACTAGCTTTCCTTCATGGCTTGCATCTGCGCGTTCCGGATTTGATCTATCAAACTTGTCTGCACGATCATTCCCAAGGCTGTCACTCAAAGGGGCTTAACTCGACCCTTTCTACCTAGCGCGTCTGCTAACACATTAGCTTTCCCCGGGTGGTACTTTATCTCACAATCATAATCATTTAATAATTCCACCCATTTGCGCTGCCTCATGTTCAATTCTTTTTAATCAAAGATATGTTGGAGGCTTTTTGTGATCAGTATATATAGCACACTTTGTACCATATAAATAATGTCTCCAAATCTTTAATGCGAATATAACTGCTCCTAGTTCCAGGTCATGGGTCGTGTGGTTCTTCTCGTGCACCTTCAGTTGTCTAGAAGCGTACACGATTACTTTATTCCTTTGCATAAAGACACATCCAAGTCCTTTTCGCGATGCATCACAATAAATGACAAAGTCGTCATTGCCTTTGGGCAACGTCAAGATTGGGGCCTCACATAACTTTCTCTTTAACAGCTAGAACGCTGTTTCTTGGTCTTCACCCCATTCATACTTCCTATCCTTCTGCGTCAATGCGGTTAACGATTGCGCGATACTAGAGAAATTTTTGATGAAGCGACGGTAATATCCTGCCAATCCTAAGAATTGGCGTATTTCTTTTGGGAATTTCGGCGATGGCCAGTTCTTGATTGCTTCTATCTTGCTTGGATCTACATGAATTCCATACTGATCCACCACATGCCTTAAAAATTGTACGGCTTGTAACCAAAAGTCGCACTTAGACAACTTAGCGTATAGTTCGGTCTGTAGTATCTCCAAGATAGCATGCGAATGATGCTCGTGCTCGTCCTTACTCTTGGAGTAGATCAAAATATCGTTAATGAAGACGATGACAAATTTGTCAAGGTATGGCTTACATACCCTATTCATGAGGTCAATGAACACCGCGGGTGCGTTAGTTAACCCAAAGGGCATAACTAGGAATTCGTAGTGGCCATAGCGAGTTCGAAATGCGGTCTTAGGAATATAATCCTCTTGGACCTTCACTTGATGGTAACCTGACCGAAGATCAATATTAGAAAAGTATCGGGCTCCTTGCAGCTGATCAAAGAGATCATCGATTCTCGGAAGAGGGTACTGATTTTTGGTAGTGACTTTATTCAATTCCCTATAGTCGATGCACATTCGGAAGCTACCGTCCTTCTCCTTTACAAACAAAACTGGGGCTCCCTAGGGGGAATAACTAGGATGGATAAAACCACGATCGAGTAACTCCTGCAACTGGGTCGATAGCTCTTGCATCTCGGACGGTGCAAGACGATATGGGGCCTTGGCAACGGGTGTCGTTCCTGGTATTAAGTCGATTCGAAACTCGACTTTCCGATTGGGTGGCAATCCGGGCAATTCTTCCGGGAACACGTCAGGGTATTCACATACCATTGGAATGTCTTCAATATGTTTCTCGGCTGGCTCCTCCGATGTGACGCTAGCTAAGAACACGTCACATCCCTGTCGTATACAATTCAACACCTTAAGGTGAGATATAAGGTTCAAGGTGCCGCCTACCTTCTCTCCTTGTACCATAATTACATCCGTGGGGGATAAAGGAATCTTCACAACCTTTTGTTCACATAACACTTCCGCACGATGGTTGGACAACCAGTCCATTCCTACGGCAATATCAAAACTACCCAACTTTACTGGTAAAAGGTCAATAGTAAGCTGGTAACCGTTAAGGGTTATAGGGCAATTAACAATAAGTTGGTGACTGGTAATCGGTTTCCCGCTGGCAAGTTCAATGGTATAGGGGTGTTTCAGGTCAACAGCAGGCATATTCAAGAGTGTCAAAAATGCGATCAACACATAACTTCTATCGGCTCACGTATCAAATAACACTGAAGCAAATTGATTGGAAACGAGGAATGTACCTGAAACCACATTGGGATCCTGACGTGCGTCACCACGTCCCATGACAAAGGCACGACCTCGAGCTGCATTCGAGGTAGACGTTTGGTTCTGTGTGCTCCTTCCTGCAATCTGTTGAGCTAACTTCGGACAATTATTACGAAGATGCTCCGTGCTGCCACATCCAAAGCATGCATAGGGGTAGGAAACCTGTGGTGCTGGTTGTTGAGGTCGCTGGTGAAGAGGTTGAGACTTAGGGGGTTGGAAGCGAGTTGGTTTGGGATTTAGTTTCATGGGCATCTTACAATTTTGGGCAAATGCCCAGTGTTATGACACTTCGAGCATATCACAGTTCGGCATCTACCAGAGTGGTGGTAAGCGCACTTGTTGCACTTTGGGGCTATTCCTTTATAGTTATCAGACTTACCAGTTGGGGTTAGTCATGGTGTAACTCTTGCTAGTTGCTTTCCCTTTCTTCGATGTTACTGCCTCGGCTCGATTACCTTCTGGGGCTTCCCGCTTATTCCCTATCACTAATCCATCCAGTCCTTCAGTTCCACTAACTTCCATTGGGTTGTAGTCCATGACGTGCGTATACGTGCAAACCAGTCTAACCTTGTTTTGCGCGTCGTTTGGATTGTCACTTTGACCTACGAGTCCTGGTTCCAGATTTGGTTGAGGGTTAGCATTAATACCGGTGCTAACCTGCGCCACAATCGTGGGAATAGCAGCCTGCAGCTGTTGCGCTATCATTTCCGCAATTTCTACCTTAGTCATCTGTGGTACGCGTTTCGGGGCCATTCTACTATAAACCATAGATGTCTAGGTATCAATGTCACATATCCAGTTAACACATATTACATGTTCAGCTAAACATAACACACACATGAATCCACGGCACATATAGTCAAAAGCACCGTCATATATATATGTAATGTCATCATCATGCAAGTGTCAAAATTTGCATATAGACTTAACCCATCAGGGCCAGTGCGTAGATGTGCTGCTAAAATAGGTCATCAAAGTGATGTACAGACTCGATGCAATGAGACTACCAACAAAGAAAACGTGAAACCACTATGACTGCATCACCACCTCGAATGGGTATAACCCAGTGCTTGGTAGTACAAAAGATACATCATCCTATCTATACTGAAAGAAAAACCACACTAAGAACGCCACATCCACCATGCCAATCCTCCAAAACTACGACCAAACCTACAATAGCACCAATGCATCCGTATACCAACGCACAGAAATGATCCTGCTCATGATGAACATACCCCATACCATGCTGTAAGGCGATGATCGCCTGCTGTAGAACAATCAAGTAGTCTCCCATCGACCTCCTCTGCTGCTCATCCTCATCCCGTGCCATCCGTAGTAATGAAATCAGCTCGAACAGAAATCCCATCAAGCTGCTCTCGGTGATGGGCGCAGGCACCTCCTAATGAGGAATATGTATACCCCAGACAGGTGGAGAAGGCTCTCTAAACAGCTGGTAAGGGCCGCCTCGCTCGTATGTGTGAAACGGGCAAGGGTCCTCCTGAGGTGGGGTCAGAAACCGGGCCGTAAAATGCTGTTGGGTCCCTATAGGTACGGGTGTTGGACGAATAAGGGAAACGGACGGTGTAAACACAGGTACAGGTGTAAGTACCCTCCGACGAGCCGTCTGTCGGAGGCTGATAAGGGGTACTTCCTGAGAACTAGGTGAAGAGAGTGAGTAAGCACTCCAGGTAGAAGGAGTATAAGGCTCAGAAGGAGTCTCCGGTGTAGGTAACCTCGGTGCTACCGGCTCCCACTCCCAATGCCCCGTGGCATGAGTAGTCTCCTAGGAATAGGTCCTACGGGTATGGCAACATCCGGGATACGACTATGCTCCGAGGAGCTAGTTGGATGGTGAGGTGGGGAACGGTAGGTGCTCGAGGCCTCCCCCTCGCGCGTAGTACGAGGTCTGGGTGGGTACGGACCACAACAATAACCAGAAGGATCTGGCGAGTAGCTCGATGTCAGAAGGGGTGTCAACGGATCCTCCTCAGGATCAGTCTCCATATGCGAAGTCGACTGGTGACTCGAACGATCAGACATGCTACCTGAAAAAGAAAACCACCCACAATGCTGATTGGACTGACCCAAAATACCGAACTCCACATTCCACAAATATACACATAAGCACGTATTGCACACAGTTTCAATTTTTAAGATTTATAAAAATTACTTGCGGTTGGTGATGTTAGTAGAGGGATTTATGTCCTATCTCAATGACGTTCCCTGAACCCCCAAGTATGAGCAGATAAATTATGGTGTTCCGAACCACAATAGTTTATTTGCCCCACCAGGGTTTCCTGGTAATAGCCATACTACTCAGTTTCTAAAGGTTCTCAGCGTGAGGAGACTAACTTAGGATTATAGTCTAGGTTCTTTGGAGAAACCTAGTTCGCTATAACCGAAGGCTCTGATACCATCTTCTTTCACACCCCGACTCGCAGCGGAAGACAAATGCAGGGTGCGGCAGACACGTGGTAATTCTCCATAGTTTAAAAACATGATATCATAAACGAGAGAACCTCGGTTACAACATATTATCAGTATCATATTACACACCATAAGTTCAGTACTGTACTACGAGCTACCACAGCTCTTATTCTTCTACAGTTCACTACTAAAGCCATCCACACGCATATTCCTTACTCTGGCTTTGCTTTACCTGAAATGCATGTTAGTTTTAAAAGGGTCAGCTAAATGCTGTGTGAGTTCCACTGGTTTGATTACTGCGTAATAATATGTGTTAACAAGTTTAATTGCACTAGTCCAAATCATAATGACGGCCATAGTCATAGTCACAGATTTATCACAACAAACACCTTCCGTTAGTAAGATCGTGTTACAACGAACACCTGCAGCTCGCCGAACTGTGCCATAACAGACACCTGCAGCTTGCCGAACCGTGTTACAACAAACACCTGCAGCTCACCGAACCGTGTCATAACCGACACCTGCAGCTTGCCGAACTGTGTTATAACAAGCACCTACAGCTCGCCGAACCGTGTCATAACTGACACCTGCAGCTTGCCGAACCGTGTGTTATAAAATTTACATCATCATAAGTTGGTGCAATTAACACAGTTTTGCAACATGCAAATCACCTCAGAAAACAACAAAATCATTCGAAAGTGGGGAAGTGAAAACTCACTCCCAATTTGGTGTAATCAACACAGTTTGTAACATGCATTCCACCCCAAGTAAAATAATAAAACAGTTAAAAGCAGGGTAGTGAAACTCACAGTGCCAATAGCGGTCTCAACACACGAGTGGTCAAGTAGCTGGATCAACTTTAAGGACACACATGCAAGCATGGACTCAAATCAGTATCTAAGCTGGTAATGGATATAACTTGGATCTGGTCAGGATTTTTTACTCCGGATTGAGTCTATAGTTCGCGTACCAGCCAAAGTCAGTAGTTTAACGTGTTCGGATAATGGTACGGAAATACCATAGTGCTAACACGTTGTTATTTAAGAATGATTAACTTTTTATTAAGGGAGTTTGAGTGTTTGGGGAGTCTAGGTTGTCCAAAATTGAGTTTCCATTTTCACCGTCGGGAATTCTCCCAAGTTGTCTTAGGACACACCCCAAGTATCTAATTTGCCCAGGAATCTCCCGGAACGTTCCCCGTGTCCCAAATATAGTGTTTGTCGGGTTGGGTCAGTTCCCGGTTCCGGCAGGTTCGTTACCCGGTAAACTGCCGAAAATGATTTAAATAACTTATTTTTAATCCAAATAAATTCCCATTTAATCTAGAAATGGATTAAAAATATATAAAATTTAATATACTCAGTAAAAATCAGTAGATCATGAGATACATTTTTGGGAATTTTTGTTGGTAATTTTCTTATTTAAATAAATTATTTATAAACCCATTTTTAACCACATAATTAACATAAGATATTTTCAGAAGTTCAAAAATTCCTAAATAATTCCTGAACCTTCTATACATGTATAGGAACATCTCCAAAAATTTTGAGAATTTTCAATTTCGTTTCGGTGCGTTCCAGGCTACCGAACACTCGCAAAAACGCGTATTTTTAACCTAAATCAAAACTCAATCAATGGACTCTGAATTTTTCAGATCATTCCCCATATGTTCCTTAAAATTTGGTGATTTATTGAACCCGTTTGATATTTCTTCCTAAATTCTTTCGGTAAAACAGTTAAAAATTCATCAAAAATCGTAGAAAATTCCAAAAATTCTAAAATTTTACGTGGATCTTCCTGACACCAAGTAGAATCCAAATATGCTCAAACTTTTATCACAAGCTTTAATTCATTGTGTTTCGGTTAATCAATAGTTAAGCGATTTTTGTCGAATAAGAGTTGATTAGGGTATCAAACCCATTGATTAGCAACCATGGCTGCCACATAACACCAGGGATATATGTAGTGTTTATATTCAGCCCAAAACATGTTTAAAACTCCAAAATTCATGGATTAAAAAGCGTTTTTTCGGCTAGAAATCATGTTTAATCAAGAAACCATGCTCGGAACCTTAATGAGTTGAGTTAATACCTTTGATTTGAGTTGGTTTATGAATGAATTTAGCTGATGAAAAAGGGTTTGAGAGCAGATTATGAGTGGTATTTGTTGAAACTTTTGATTAAAAATAAAAGAAAAAGAAAAAAAAATCTATTTATAACCATGGGGGGGTGGTGGTGGCATAGAGGTGGGCCCCTAGGGCCACCTCGTGCTTCGTTTTATGTGCGTAAGGATGATATTCTGGATAAGAATAGGTTCATTTCGGGTCCGGCGCGCGCTCTCGATTTGCGTGACGGACTCTGTTTTGCGCGTACTTAGTGTCAAAAGACTCGGTTTTAAAAATTATGCATAACCGTCTAAAAATCCGAACCCAGTTATGTTTTAATCATAAAAGTCTTGTTTGACGTTCGTTTAAGTGTTTTTAAGCTTGATCGATCGTTCCTTGCACGTTAGGTTGCCTTATGTGCCCAGAACGAATGCGTTTCCCCAACCGGGAGCTGCTTCGTTTTGCGTGCCCCGGCTTTGATTATTTTCAAACCTTATGTCACAGTCTACGGCACAAAAATAAGTTATTCTTGGAACTCAGAATCTTAAATAAGGCTACAGATAACCTAATAATCAACATCAAAGGTCTAATGCGCTGTTAAACGTCAAGTCCCCGTTTAACACGTTGTTCAAGGCTAAGGACACACCCTGCATCGTTGGTCTTTAGTAGTGTCATGTCAACCATGACGTGTTCTCAGATTCCTCCGAGATATAATATATATCGTTTCGCACAACACACAAGTCATGAAATTTCACAAGGTTTACGCACAATTATAGTTTTAGTCATGCTTTAAGTTTAGGACCAATTAAGGTGTACCTGGTTTTGTCATGGGTATCACAGTTTCATAACACGTGCATCATACTGGATAAAGATATCTGTCCATCGCTCGGAGCTTTTGATGATATTCTAGCATTTATGGCACAGATTCCAATACACAGAGCTATCACGGAGAAAACAATGGTCTACAGGTCACATGTTAACAGATTTTGGATGTCCACAGCTATGAACGAAGATGACAAGACTATAAAGTCTGTGGTTCATGACGAGAATGAGGATAAAGAGATCATTATTACTGAAGCTGGTATACGCAAAGTTCTAGAATTCAATGACGTAGCTACCGATCCAATGATGCTGGACGAGCGAATGGTTAGAGGATGTTTTTGCCGAATGGGGTACAAGGGGCATGTGAACGAATCTACGCTGAAGAAAGAATCTGTCTCTAATCCTTACAAATTTTTGATGCACGCGATCATGGATACTTTCAGCCATCAAAAGGCAGGTCTACATGATGTTCAAGATTATATGGCTTGCATGGTGACAACGCTCATTCTGAACAAGAGGTTTAACTATTCAAAGCTGGTATTTACACATATGAAGAACAATATGGGGTCAAAGAGGCTTGTGATGTACCCAAGGTTTGTACAGATGTTGATAGAAGATCAATTCAAGAACATTGCAAAAGACCAGAATGATATAGTATACTTGAGCCATCTAGATGATACTACCGTAAGGAAGGTAATCACTTTTCAGAAGCAATCATCTGCACCTATTGCTAAGCCACTATTTGGTGCTATCGCATCCGAGAATTACATTGCGCCACCTGATTATAAGTGGAGGAAAGACGACAACGGTGATGAAAGAGAACGAAACGCTGAGCTAGAATGGTTATCTACTTTTAAAGAAAAAACGTAGTGATTGGTTCTTGAAGAAGGTGGTAGTTCGGGAGAAAAATAAAGCTGCTCGCAAAACGAAGAAAGTTGAAATGATGTTAATGGACGAAGATGAGCCTGTCAATGTTCAATTTGAAGCTGGTCCTAGTACTAAAACTGCTGTGGTTATAGGAAGTCAAGAGGATGAAAAGACAACACAAGAGGACGATGTGATCTCTGCAAAATCTTATAAAGATGAAGAAAACGATAGTGATGATTCTTTGGAGATTGCAACAAATATAGCGATTGTTGAATTAGTTGAAGAGAAACTTAAAGAAGGAGACGCTGACTATGAGCCTGAACAAGAAAAAGATTCTGATGAGGAGAGACCAAAGAAGAAAGCGAAACGAGTAAAGTCTTCAGTAACTGATGTATCTAAGAAGGCTACGGGGTTTCCAAAGAGGAAAGGAAAGAAAACAAAGAAATCTAAAAGCAGACGTTAAGTTGGAAAGCCAAAGAGCACAGAAGCTACACAAGAACCTTCTGGTGCACAGGAGAAAGGAGTCACACAAGAACCTCCTACACAAGAACCTCATGTTATTATTACAGCTGAAGCAGAACATCCAGGAGTTACACAAGAACCTCCTGAGACTGTATTGTTAGAGATTCCAGTCATTCAATCTCCAGATCCTCCAACGACTTCTCATTTTGAAAGCTCAACTCCGAAAAATTCTACACTAAAGGGTACGCCGAAATCGACGCCAAAGACTACTCGGAAATCAAAGATATTTGGTGATATTCCGAATGTGCCGATAGATATTCAAGATCTGAATGATTTCTTCCCTGAATCAGACATTGATGAATTAGAGAAGCGTGTGAAAATATTGGAAGACAAAGTGGCTAAGAATGAATCTAAGAAAGCTGAGTTAGAGAAATTGATAAAGCAGAGTGAAGTTGAGAATGAAATATTGTCTGACAAAGTCAAATTCCTTGAAGGTGATCGAGGATATTTGAAAGCTTTAGTTGATAGCCTGCAAGAAGCTAATGAAAGATTGATTAAAGAGATTGCAGAGCTTCGATCAGAACGAGACATGAATGATAGAAGATTCAATAGGCTACAGAAAGTGTTGACAAACAGTCTTGGTATAGATTTTGATGCTGAATACGCACGCTAGATTTGCAGGAAGCCAAAGATAAAGCAGAGAGAGAATTGGATGAACAGGGCAAGGGAAAGAATGTGATTGAAAGTATGCCCGAGATTACTGAGCCAATAGCTGAGTCTGCAAAAGCTTCGGAGTCTAGTGTGGTTGTTCCAGAAACAGAAACAGAAAAGAAAGACGATAATGAAGCTGAAGATAAAGATGATGATGATGATCAAGCAGACACCACTAAAGACGACTCCGACAATGATGATGGTGGTATGATGATGATCAAGGAGGAGTTGGTCTGAAAATAGTTGATGCACTCTTTGCTGCTTAATGATGATGTAAATATGATGGAAGATCAAACTCAGGGGGGGAAGATGATATTGATATGACTGATGCTATTACTACTGTTGTGCCTATTGCTGCAATCCCTACAAAACCGTTAATGCTGATGCTTGAACATAATGTGAAGAAGGAGAGTTTATGCATAACTCTTCTAAGGAAGATTTGGCGAAACTACTTGAAGTTGATGCTGAAACATTTGACTTTGATTTCGAAGAGCAAGTTCTGAATGTGAATATGTTTGAGCCGAATGAGTATCATTACAAACGTAGATATGATGCTGATGAATACAACAGGGTTATTGTTGAAGATTGGTCTTCTGATGATGAAAAAGATGAAGCTGAGAAGTACGTCGGTCCTAATACAGATAGTTTTCCAACTTTTGAGGAGATGTAAGAACAGCTAAATGAAGACATGTTAAAAGAAAAGATCGAGGAGTCTGTAAGACAAGGAAAAATCCCTAAACCGATGACTAAAGAGGAGATTGCGCAAGCGAAGAAATCCTGGTTCAAAGAACTGCCGCGAGAACGTAAGTTTCGACGTCCACCAGTATTCTTTACCAGAGATAAAGATGTGTCATTGGGTGATATTCTAAGCTGGGGATTTTTCAAAGAGTTGAATGTGTACGCCATTAAAAGGGAATTTGGAGTTTAATACTTCAGATATCTGGTAGATTTCAAGACACTTCCTTACTGGGATGTTGAGGAGCTGGTACAGACAAGAAACGTAACGTATCATATGAAGTTCATTGATCAGTTGCTTTGGAAAATGATCAAGTTTGAACCTACAAAAGGGTTCAGATACTGGAAGCCTTTTATTCCTAAGCGTCGCATCAAAACAGATAAGAAGACTGGGGT
The DNA here is from genome assembly GCA_947069175.1 of Scalesia atractyloides. NCBI lineage: Eukaryota > Viridiplantae > Streptophyta > Magnoliopsida > Asterales > Asteraceae > Scalesia > Scalesia atractyloides. The sequence continues at coordinate 44,217,259 of CAMTDV010000006.1, forward strand.
TAAAGAAATCACGTTGATTATGAAACGCCCAAGAGCAATGCGTAATATGCCCCTAATGCCAATCGAACATAATTTCTATCCTTTGTTTAAGTGGTGGCAGGTTGATCCAACTACTTGTGAAGCAGTGATTGTGCTATGATTTGAAGATCATCTGGATATTACAAAAGAAAAGGTTGAAATGTTGGGGTTGAAGGTTTGAGAGGGCTGTTGAGAACGATAAGGATACTAGACCCGATGTGGTTAGTGAACTGCTCAAAGGAGGATATAAAGTGTCTATTATACAAGAAGATTGTTTTTGAAGAACGTGAAAAAGGAGAAAGCGATGCAATACCAGAGAGTTCTTAATGTCTTCTATGCACATCAAGTCAACTCTGGTAGGATGTGGGAATCAACGTGGAGAGAGCTTGAACGTGAAGAATTTTTGAAGGAAGAAGCACGCATTGAACATATACATGAAATGGGTAGGGAGGCGAGACTTAGAAGGTTTCAATTCATGACGAAAGTGCCACCTACTGATCAGACGCCAGATCCAAAGCTCGAAAGACGTAAAAAGTCATACAAGAACTTCTTTGGAAGAGTCAGACAAAAGTAAAGCTGTGAAGACTTATCAAGACGAAGACGATATCCAACAGGGATTCTGTTAGTGCATAATGTCTATGTCTTAGTCTTGTATCGAGTCTGTATAGTTTTGGCTAGATTAGACATGAAATAGAGGGTTATTTATGTAAAAGATACACAAGTTCTCCCGGATTCTATATGTAAGATCAAGTTCGGCCGAACTTGATCAAGTCAAGTTCGCCCGAACTTGATCTCCCTCCAGCAAACTTGTGAATCTATAATTAGGTGCCTTGGTGATTTCATTTGTATCTTCTTCAATTTTGGCACATAGACGGAAAGCTCTGCCGGATCAGGAACTGAATGTATTGAACATTATTGATCAATAAAAGAACGTTTAAACAGTAAATCTTGTCTATTTGGTAATCATGTCATATTGTTTCCGCCATTATGGACATTAGATACAGTTTAGGTTCCCGTGCTTACATGGAGACGATCTAACAATTCCTTCACCCGAGCTACGTATTGAGCCACGGCTTCGTCCTTGGCATCATATTCTCCATTGCATTGTTTCACTGCTAGTTGTGAATCCGTGTAGGCTTCTATGTTCTTTGCTTTCATCTCCTTTGCCAATCACAATCCTGCTAGGAGGGCTTCATACTCCGTCGTGTTATTTGTGTTTTCAAAGTCTAACCTGATCACATAGGTTAGCTCAATTCCTTCAGGGCTAACGAGGGTGATCCCTGCCCCGTTTCCTTCTTCACTAGATGCCCCATCAGTGTGCAGCTTCCACACTACCATCCCTTCTTCCTTTTTTTTTCTTTTTCATCTAACTCTTTCCATTTGAGGAGCTTTCGTTCTTCTTCTTCAGGGACCTCCGCAAGGATGTCCGCCAAGACTTGCCCCTTCATAGATGTTCTTGTCTTGTATACGATGGTGTGTTCCCCCAGCTCTACTGCCCACTTAGCAAGTCGAACAGAATGCTCTGGTCTCCTTAACACTTTTTGGAGGGGTTGGTCGGTAAGGAGAAACTATCCTGTGTGTTTGGAAATATATTCTCAGTCTCCTTGAGGCAAAAACCAGTGATAGCGTTAATTTTTTCATCGGTAAATATCTTTCCTTAGGCCCTTTGAGAGTCCTAATGATGAAATATATTGGGATTTGTTTGCCTTCCCTTTCCACCATCATGACAACACTGACTGTTGTCTTCGAGGCAGATAGATATAGTAGGAGCTCTTCTCTGGGGATAGGAGTCGCTAGAGTGGGTAAGCTACACATGAGCTTTTCATCTCCTGGAAGGCTGTTTCAGCTTCTACGGTCCATCGAAACTTGCTGGTCTACAGGCAGTCCTTTAGGACCTTCATGAAGGTAGTGTCCTGTCTACCACCTTGGATAGGAATCAGTTAAGCGCTATCAGTCTTCCATTAGCTGTTGCACGTCCTTGAGGGACCTGGGTGATCTCATTTCTACCACCGCTTTCGTTTTCTCCGGGTTGGCCTTAATTCCTCCCTTAGTCACGATCACCCCAAGGAATTTTCCTTCTTCCACCCCAAAATAGCACTTTCCTGGATTTAACCTCATGTTCACTTCTTGCATGGTCCTGAGGGTCTCGTCTATGTTATCCAGCATCAGTGTTTTAGACAAGCTCTTGATTACAATATCATCAACGTACATTTCTAGGTTTCGTTTCAGCTGGTCTTGGAACAGGGTGTTGGTGAACGTCTGATAGGTGGCCCCCGCATTCTTGAGCCCGGAAGGCATCTTGGTGTAACAGAAGGTCCTTCATCTGTCACGAACACTATTTTTTCTTCATCCTCCAAGGACATCTGAATTTGGTGGTATCCTTTATATGCATCAAGGAAGCACTTGAATGGATATTGGGCCAGGGATTCCACCTAGACGTCGATTTCTGGTAGAGGGTAACAGCCCTTAGGACATGCCATGTTAAGGTCTTTGAAGTCTATACACATTCTCCAACCTCCGTCTTTCTTTTCGACCATTACTAGGTTTGAAATCCAGCTGGGGTATCTGACTTTCCTGACTATACCTACTCTTAAGAGTTTTCTAGTTTCTTCCCTGACTATACTCCGTTCTCTTTTGTTTAATCGGTTTGACCCAACTATGGGTGTTTAGCCCATGCTCTCCTAAGCTTTGTGGGATCCCACACATGTCTCCATGTTGGAAAGCAAAGACGTCTATGTTGAAAAGTAGCAGTTCCTTCAAGGCACTTTTGCATTTGTCACTTAAGTGGGCTACCACTCGTACGGTTTGTTCTGGGAATCTCTTATTCAAGACCCATTCCTCTATTCCTTCCTCCTTGGCCTTCCTTGCCACATTCTCCTTCGAGACTAAGGACACCACTTCGTAGGAGGATTTGACCAAGGCCAGTCCCCTGGGGGTCTGGTATACCAAGGCTCCATGGGGGGTTATGCTTGTGCCTTAAGCTCTCCAATGCTCGGCCTTCCCAGTATGGCATTGTATTTGGATGGAGATCTTATCATCGTAAATGTCAACTTGATGGTTATTACCCTATCCCCCATGCCAACTGTAAATGGGAGTTTTATCTTTCCCAGGGGATGCGAGACATTGTTGTTGAACCCTACTAAAGGCATGGAGTCTTCCTCCAGTCTGTCTCTTATGTCCCTATCAAATCTCAAGAAGCAACACTCATATATAACCTCAACCCCACTTCCCCCGTCAACATGTATGCGTGCTACCTTATGCCCAACTATCTTGGCTGAAATATTAAGGGGGAGTTTCCGGGTCTCATGGTCCTTCAGGTGAGGCATGAGTATAGGTGTTGTCATGCAGTCTGTAGACCCCAGTATCCTGGCCTTGACACTTCTGGTAGCTCTGGACTCATCCCTCCTCCTTATCATGTCTACAGAATATCTTTCTTGTTCTTCTACCTTCTTGTCCTTTCCCTTTCTCTCTCCTTCTTCCTTTATTTCTTTTATCAAATGGGAGAGCTTCCCCATTTTTACCGCAACTCAATCTCCCTTTTCAAATACATGCAATCATCTGTCTAGTGCCCACATCCCTTGTGGAATTTACAATATTTGTTGGGATAGGCTTTCGGTCCAGGTTTCAAGGGTAGGGTTTAGGGAAGGAGTTTTTTACTCTTTCGGTTACTAATAATTCGCTAGGGTTTTGGTCAGAGGAGTGAAGCTATCATAATAAGGGGTTGGCCCCCTTCCCTAACGCTTGTATGGGGAGAAGGTAGGCTTTTGTTTATCATTGTGAATTCTATCACAAAGAGGCCTTTTCGAATAAGGGTTAACTTTTTCCTGCAGTCAGGGAGTAGGGTTAGTCCTCCTGGAGTTGCTGTCCAGTTCCTTGGCCTTGCTGCTAGTATCCTTCCCATTGACAAAGGCTCTGACCTTGTCCATGAGGGCATCGAATGTTTCAGGATAATACTCTCCTAGCTCTCGCATAGTTGGGTGTGTTTCAGTCCATTGATGAAGCTACCGATCTTCATCACCTCAGGGACTCCTTTGATCTTCATGCTTTTTTTACGAACCTTCCCATATATTGATCCACCCGTTCATTGTCCCTTTGCCATGTGTGCATGATTTCATTAGGGTTCTTAATCACCCTCTTCTGTTGGTTAAAATTCCTGAGAAACTTCTCACACAAGTCCTCATAGGTATCGACGCTTCCGGCTGGCAAGCTGTCAAACCAGAGGCGAGCCCCTTCCGTCAATGTTTGCACAAACATGTGACACCAGGTCGGCATGGACCACCGACCCACCTGTCCTACTCCTCTAAAAGCATGAATATGGTCATCAGGATCTTTGGTCCCGTCGTACCGGTCCAGGGTATTGGGTGGCTTGAGTTTTGGAGGTAACGGTGCCTCAACCATTCGCTTAGTGAACTTGGAAACTTCCGCCAGGTCCCTGGGCAAGTATGGCTTATCTAGCATGCTCCCATGCTGATTGTTGTCGTTACCATCCTTCAGCCCTTCCTTTTCTCTGTCACCTTCTCTTTCTCCCATCACTATGGCTTTCTCCTCAGCGGTCATTTGCTTAAGTACAGTTATGACGATGGTTAGAGGATCCTGGGTAACATTCTTACTGCTGGAACTGATGTCTCCCTCGTTCTAGGGTGTTTCAAAATTGAGCCTGGATCAGAGGCTTTCCAACCTCTCCATTTTGTCCAAATCGTTGAGATGTTTACGTAACTCGTCCCTGTTTGTTTTTTCGAATAAAATCTGGAGTTATGCCACTCTTTTTGGGAGATGGCTCTTTGTCATTAGGATTGCGTACCCGTCATCGACGTTCTCAATGGTGACTAGTTTTTCTAGCATCGTTGTGACTTTAGAGTTCTGGGAACCATCCAATGGTGTCGCCATATTTTTTCAAGCACTCACTTTGTCAAACGCCTAAAATTCTTGCTGGGATATCTCTAATCGATAGAGGTCCCACGGATGGCGTCAATGTCAAATCCCTAAGCTTCAGATCAGAAGGACCAAGTGACTCGCCGACGTTGACTAAGTCTTCCCTGATGAGTTGTAAAAGAACAAACCGTTAGCCTCGTCACGGAGGGCCCCGAAGGGCGGATCCGTGACCAACCTCGGCGTGGAAGTAAGTAAACTTGCCGGAGAACTAGAGCTTTCCGACGTGTTGTGATCGTTGGAGCATTCCAGGTGCGAATCCAAGAGTTTTATATGTGATTTGAAGAATGTCCGGAGTTAATGTGTTTGTGAGAACAATTGAGTGTCATTAATGTAAAAATATATTGAATGCATACCTTGTCTTCTTCTTCTCTCAGTCCTATATAGCAAGATGCCCTTATCACTTTGACGTTTTTACGGTAACGTTGAGGGCCAGGCTGGCGCCTGGTCTCTGTGGGCACGTGTCAATCATCGGCTGGAAAGATGATCTTCTTCCTTAAATGAAACCTGCTCCTTCCTCGTACTCGACCGGCTAGCAAGTCACTTCCTGTTGCAGGCATTAAATGCCCATAACTTTGAGAAGATGACTACTTGAGAAGTGGGCTGAATGTGAGGAATTATTGGGCTCCAGAGGGTCTTGGTAATGGGCTTGTCCCTAAGTTGGAAGACGAGGAGGCCCAATCTGGCCCCTCATCGACATATTCTATTGTTTGTTTTTCTCTTCCGGTGGCGCCGGTCGTCTTTCTCTCCGACTCTCCATCCTTACCTAAATGTTAATTAGTTTCCTATGGCACTTCAAACTCCTTAAGCGATCCTATTGTTCCTTATTATCTTTTAGTGAACTATAGGCTTGACATGTCTAATCGTTTTAACGGTTAACTAATGAGCAAAGGAGAATTAACAAATTTAACTATACTAAAATACAATAGTGTTTAAACTCATTTGATTACAACATGATTAGTTTTATGTTCCTTATTTAGCTCCTCAAATAACACAACTCCGTATGTGTTTGCGCACATGTGTCTATTGGATATTCGATTTTGGGTTGTGCATATACTAATCAGGGTTGGAATTACAAAAATCATCTTCTCACCCAGGGGCGGACCTAGTCTGGTCTGGGTGGGTGGGCCCTTGCAAAGAAAAAATTAGTGTATTTTATAGGGTAAAATCCCGATCGCAACTCTTAATGTTAACCCACTGGTTAGTTTGTTTTTTATTCCATTGTCGGTTTCAGGTTATTTAGCTATCCTTAATCGTGAAATACCTGCGTTTTGGCACTTAAGATGTTATTTTCATAATAGGGGATAACCATTTAACACATACATTGTTTTCATATTTCGACCTGAGAAAGTATATGAAAAGGCTATGGACCACACAAATTATAAGTTTATTACGTTGCTGAAAAAATGGTCCCGGTCTAGTGTGTTGTTCCTTCCGAGTAGGATCAATCAGTGTGGTTCTGAAGTGTGGACCGTGTACCCAAATGATCGGTGATTTACTTTTCATGCAATGTGGACTGTGGAGTTGGATATGGTAGGGTAGAAGGGTGTAGCAAAGTGGGCAGTGAACAATTGGTCACAACTCACAATGTCGAATTATGAACCGTATGTTCGACATGTCTGGGCCAGGATGCAACCCACCGATCAAGCAGGTGGCTGTCCTTGCTTCATATCATATGCATTGCATGGCCTTTGCCTTCAACGGTGATTTAATTCCATAAAATATATTATTATCATAGAGATAGTTATAGCTAAACTGACAAATGATAAGTCTTATATTAACATAAAATAAAATAAAATATTTGCGTTTCTGTTGATATTTGCTATTAAGCAGCAATCCATCACATACTTTTTGCAATATTATTAGAAGATAATTTGAAGGATTTAAATCTCTTAGAATATATTCAAATACTTTATAATATTTAATTGCAAAAACCAATTTAATAAATAATTAACGATTTTGGTGAAAAAGTAGATAAATAAATTTAATAGAGATTGTAAAATCCCAATTTAAAAACACATTTACTAATTACATTCAGCCTAAAACATTTAATTTTCACATTAGTTAATTTGTTTTTTTATTTATACTCAAACTTTAAATATGAAGGGTCAATTAAGTTGTGACTCGGATTAAATCCTCAGTATTGTCTAACAGAAACTTGATGTCATGATTTATCATATATGATGCATTGTTAGAATAGTTTAGTCATACCACTATCACACAGACCCCTCGATAAGTTTAATTAACATCTTTCGTTATTGTTTAAAAATTATTTGACGCAGAATGTTTAAGCTTTGCCCTTTGAAGAAGAGTATTGTGACACATATCAAATAAATCCTTCATAAAAAAAAATCTCCTTTAAATATCATCGCTTGTAAGAAAAGATATTATTTAAAAGGGTACTAACATGATTGCCCTTGTACTCATTGTTTCTTTCGCATTCGCCTACAATCGGGCCCTCTTATATTCCTTTTCTTTGTTTGACATAGAACGAAAATTATGATTATTTAGAGGAATATGAAAAAGGGGTAAATTTGTGTGTTGTGTACTTGGTTTATTTAACTTATGTTTTCATAAAAATACATAAAATTGTAAAGCTTCAAAGTAATATGTAATCTTGGGTTATATAAGATCAGCTAATGATAAAAAAACAAAACCAAAGATTTCATCATCCTTGTCTGAATAAGTTAAAATACAATCTAGAAGTCCAAGAGTTTCTCTCCCCTTAAAAACTTCTCAAACAGCTGCCCCAACTATTGTTGCATCAAACTACAGCCTCAAAAAATCAAGTTTAGAAGAACAAGTGCTGATGGTCAAAGTGTTGCTGAACAAGTCAAAGGTCAACTAAAATCAAAGGCTGAAGACCTAAAGGCCAATCAACAAGTCAAAGAAAAAGTTTAGGATTTCCATAAATACTTGTTAGATACCCATAGTCCTGTAAAATCCAGTTGTTCTCACTAAACTTACAAAAGAGTAGCAATTCAATGTAACAATATAACAATCTAGCAGATTCACAACTACTATCAGTTATATCATCTATTAAAGCTGTTAAGGGTCGCTTTCAAGATGACGTCACTGTAATATCCTGTTTTGTGAACCAATAAGATTATATATAAAATTATATATCATATATTGTTGAACGAGTAAGTAATAACTAAGATGGTTAATTGAAATATGAGATATTTAGATAAATAGTTAGTGTTATAAGATATCGTTTTATATTAATAATAAAAATATGTTATATTTGACATTACTCCGTTTTTAATGAAACTTAGGTTAAAATGTAGATAAAATGAGCTCGTCCCAATGGCATATTCGTAGTTTATAAAACATCACATTGAAAAGTTATATGAGAAAAACAAGTGAAGCAACTTAATTAATATAACTAAGCTACCTAGCTAGCACGTCAATTGAATCCCACATCGACCCAAATATGTTTGGAGGCGCTTGCTTTCTTGTTTTAAATAGAAGTCCAAGTAGCTTGTTTAGGTATTAGTTCTTTAACGAGAATAATCTAGTATAAAAGAATCCCGAGTACGCAGTACCTCTTTGGGTGTTGTTAGTAATCATTTTTGAAGCAAGTAGGAGCACGAGTAAGGAGACTCTACATCAGCCTACCATAGATAGTTTAAGGTATGCTCTCGTTTAAGTTTATTAATTATTTACTATTTATTTTTGTAGTTAATATTAGTATTATTATTAGTAGTAATATTATTACTAGTGTTAGTGTTATTATTATTGTTATTGTTATTGTTATTGTTAGGTATTCATGTTATTGTCAGGGGCGTGTATTAGGTAGCCTAGCCTTAGTTAGGCATGGACTCATCACCCATGCTTAAACATGGCAACGTTAACAAATATCCAACCATGATAATAACTAGTTAGGTGTATTGTTACCTAACTTAGGATTATTTAATTTGTGTCAGGACCTTGAGATAGTATCTAAACATACTAGCAACTGTTACCAATTGTTACGCAACTAGCAAGAGGTGAGGATTCAGAATGCTTTCCAAATGTGAACATGCTTGTCCTAAACTGTAATAATATGGCATGACTGCTATACGCGTGGATATAACCTGAGCATGATTTACACATGATATTTGTGGTCCCTTATGCGTGCCACTATGTCGGGATTTTTCGGTACTAAACTCATGTGGTGTAGTGAGCATTAACTATATGGTTATGTAAGTCTTGTGGTGAATGATGACATGGGTGGGTACAACTAAGGATTAAATAATATGATTTATAACTTGTGTATGTTCATGAACTCACTAGTTTTAGCGGACGTCTTTTAAGCATGTGTCACAGGTAATGATGGTTAATTATGTGTGTGTTGCTTATCTCGGATATGTGTCACTTGTTTATCTAGTGGAAATTTTGTATGAACCGCTAAGAATAGTTGATCCAACTTTGTACTTTTAAGTGTCCAACTTTTGTATCTTATAGTTTATATTAATGAAATATGTGTTTCCTTATAATTTAGTATCAATTGTATATGGTGCATCCTTATCTAGGTGTGGTGTCACAGTTGATATCATATCAGAGCCAAATGTTTTAGCGAATAAGATATTTGGTAGGAATATCTAAGCTTCAACCTTTTAGTTTAGACCTGTCTAAAGCAAGTTATATACTTATATAAGTAGTTTACATATAAGGATGCAGAGTAATTAGACACTACTAATAGTGATTCCTACATCTTATAAACCCTAAGTTAGTGACCACTCTGCACCTACCAGCCTTAACAACAATTACCCGTCCATGTTGTCCCCTTACTCATTAAGAAGGGTAGTGGATTTTCGTTTCAATTTGCTATACCTGAAAATGTGTGCTACAATGTGTATTATGTGAAATAATTATTATAATGTAAGAGTCTCCAATTCTTTAATATAATATAACACTTTAACGAGAAATTTAAACAAAAAAAGTTACGTTTGCGATAGTATTAAAAACGATAACTACTACAAGTTAGAATCAATCCATATCCAAAATATTAGTCCACTAGTATCTTTTTTTAAAGACTAAATCAACGGAAGCTAATGAACTTTTAGGAAGTGTTCGTTCTTGACATGGCTTGATCATCATCCGAGGTCTAAAGTGCATCGTTACCTATCATACAATTCCATTCAAATTATTAGAAATCAAAGCATTTGAACAAAAGATTTAAACAAAGAAAATATATTTTTTTCTGCCCATCACCCGCCCGTGTTAGCTTTCTATCTGGCAGGGTCAGCTAAACATGTTTTCTTCACAGAACCTTCCCCGGCCGTATCAAGTGTTCACCCACCCGTGTCAGCTCTACACGTTTACTTTTTAACCAATTTACATCCAAATCTATGCAAACCCATTTTAATCGCTTAGGGTTCATTTCTTAACATATCTAAACTGTAATCCATTACCCGGATCCATAATTCACATACTTTACGCTCCCGTTACCCAGTTTCTGGTTATATTTATTTGACCCATTATGATGTTTAAGCACTAAAGCTTAAATCACTCGCATCCTTTCATGGGATTATTCCCCTACATCTACAACCCATTTACCGGGCTTATTAATCTTGTGTTTCACGCTCCCGTTACCCGGTTTGCGTTTACACTTATTTGACCTGTTCAACCTTCTAGTGGTTGAACTTAACTAATTCAAGTTCATTCCAAGGATTCATATCCTTTCAATTATGACCCTTTACCCGGGTTCGTTATTTCATAGTTCGCGTTCCCGCTGGTTTACGCTCACCATTACATCTTAACCCATTATCCGGGTTCATTAGTGTCATTTTTACACGTCCGTTCCCCGGTTTGCGTTTGACGTTATTTTGACCTGTTTGGGTTGTTCGTGCAAGTACCATCAATTATGAACAAGCGATCCTTATGCATCTTATTCGCAATGATTACTTTAAACCCAACATAATAATTTAATAGAATAAAATAACGGAGTGCGTAGCCACGTACCTTAAAGTTTCCCTTTTAAACGTGTCTCTGTTCCAGCTTGAGCTCCCGGAGTTTCACTTGAGTTGCCTATATAGTACAACCCAATTACCATTAATCAATCACAAGGTTCTCTTCATGGTTTTCCATACTTTATAAACACTTAACTTTCACTTAAGCATTTTGTTACCTTGCAGGCATTGATCTTATACTACTTGTAACAAGTCTATTGAACAACATAAAAACCATGTGTTTACAATTCATCAAACTAATATGGCCAATATACTCAATTTAGCACTTAGAGTTCAATTTATCATTCATCACTTACATAATTTGCCCATCAAAATTTCACATATTCATAATGTTACTAAAACCCACTTACACATACATGGCTATTAGTTCAAACACTAATTCATAACATTTGGTTTACTATTTTTCAACAAAGGCTTGGCTCTAATCATGTAGGCACTACCAATTTCATCACAAATTTGACAATCTATTCTTGAATTATAAATCATAGTGTTCATTAAGAATTCTTTTACTTCACCAAACACTAAATTTTGACATACCTTATGATGAGATGATGTAGTAGACTCTAAATCATCAAACATGCACCAAGTTCATTTCGATTTTCAGTTGGATTAGAAGGATTTGAGGGAAATTACCAAGAACTAGGGCTCCCCTTCTATCTATATCTCTCTGTATGTTCACACACACATATGTGTATTTGATTTTTAGTTTTTAATAAACTAGTTTCCGAATACCCCATTTTAGTCCTCATATATGGTTTTCTTTTTAATTGAGGTCACCATTCTTTATCTCACTAATCATCAACTTAATACTAACTAAGTTAGTTGTTCCTAGTTATTATACTTAGTATTTTTTTATCAAGGGTACACATTTAAATAATTTGATATTATTGGGGTGTTAGATATAACTACTCGTTAATGAATAAAATACTGAAGTAGTGTTTTTCCTGGAAATCTAGAAAATGTCACCGGAACCTTCGATAAATAATAATCGTTAATCTAGCCCACCGGTTGATCCGCTTGTTGACACTTCTCATCATAGTGAACCCGTAAACTTAGGAGATGGCGATGATCGATTGGATAGCCATCCGAGTCATGCTAGATCCTTGCCAATGCACAGGGACGCACACGTCAGCTTACATAACGACCTGAGGGAAACACCGCACCTGTAACAACTCCCCGAGAAGGACTTCGACATGAAAAGAAGGCGAATGATACTAAACTAAGTAAAGCTAGAGAAACAAAAATCTCTAGAGAATGCAACTAGAACACCTTCATTTCTTGTAACCTTCCCTCATATAATATGTAACCCTCCCTCATATAATAGGAAGAAAGGTGCTATGGTAGCACATGAATGTCTAAGTGAGGTAGAAGCCATTATAGACTTAGTGAATACAATGAAAGAAATAAAGTTAGGTTTGTTGTCCATTTGTTTAAATCTCAAGCGTTGTTCTGGTGGAGGATACAAAAGCAAACTAGAGGTGATGATCTGGCAAATCGCCTAAGTTGGAAGGAATTTTCAGAACTGTTTATAAATTACTTCTGTCCACCAAGCGAAAAAGACAAAATAGAAAAAAGGTTATTTGCATCTTGAACTCGAGAATAAGACATACCGGGAATATGTCACAAATTCAATAAAATGTCTCGACTAGTATCTTACTTGGTGAACACCGAAGAAAACCGTATTTGAAGATTCCTTTGGAGACTACCCACATAATTTCGTACATTTATTAAGTCTACCAAACCAACTACCTATTATGACGCGGTAAAGGTCGCGACAAGTCTCCCCTGAAATCCAACAAAAGAAAACCCCAGACGCTGTCCCAAAAAGGAAATTGGAAAACTACAAAGAACAAAAGAAAACCAATTATAGAGATTTCAATAGGCAACAACGACCCCCACCTAGGTGCCCGACTGGTGGAAAAAGAACATTATGGTCAATGTAACCAGTTAGTCTATAGAAACTGTAAGAAACAAGGATAAAATTATTATGATTGCAAAGAGCAACGTAAGTGTTTTAACCATGGAGAGTTAGTCCACTATAGTGATGGTTAACCTAAGAGGAAGGAGGAACCCAATAATGTCACACCCTCAAAATCCACTTGTGGGGTTTTACCACGAGGTGCGTGACAAACCAGAATCAAAGATATCAGTCATATCGAATGACCTCTATATGAGAAAAATAGTTTTTACTAAACAACCAACGTTCAAAAGTAACGTGGAAGCGTAATAAATGTAATGTAAAAACGTGCGTCAAAACCAACGCCCAATCCAGCAGAAAATAAATTTACTAATGCAATGTTACAAAATGAAAATGTTTTTAACACCATGTAGTGCACCTAACCATGGCAAGTTACCTTAGCGAATTTGGGAGAACACGTAAGAAATAAGTGTCCATCATTTATGATGATTGAGTTCACATATACACTTATAGTCATAGTAATAATTCATTTGTACAAGCTTACACTATTAAAGAAGAACAATAAATATTAAAATTAAATAGATTATTGTCATATCTATAGGTAGCTAACCTGTGTTACATCACGAAAGAGTTCGAAACCGAAGCTGATTGTTGTTGCCAGGTCTATCACTGACCATGGCGGTAAGTTAGGCTAATTCTACACCCGATGAACATTAGCGCGTCTAGCTAGGGTGGGGCTTTTCGAGCCCAGTAGTACTACTCAAAATTCCCCCACTATTAATCCCAATATAACGGTCTGGGGTTTACAAGGACTTTATGTGATAATGCTACTTTGTGACCATAACAATATAACAAATGCTATTAAATGAAAGCATTATAATCTTATAATGGTTATGCATTACATTACCATAATGTTCTCGTGTTACCTTCCCAATGTTTCAAAGGTTTAAATATAGGGGCCGTGAACTCCCCTTCGTATTGCTCGATAGGGTATGGTGTATTCGAATTAAGATGGTCAACCACACCCTATTATAGTTGCCATGGATTATAGTGGTTGCTTATGCAATTATGTAAGCCTTACACGTATCTAGAAATTAGTACGCAAACAAGTAATCACGTAGCACTTCTATCATTTGGTTTCTGTAACATCCCGATAGCGTAATACAACAACACGCAGCGGAAATATCGAGATGTCACGTTACAAATTGCTCAACCACAACTGATACTAAATTGTTTACTATTATTAACATTGTTTTACAATACAAAGAATACATAAGTTGTCATTTGGTTAAAGAAGTCTAAAGCCCGAATGCATTCCTATGTGTAGCATACTTGAATAATCATCAACCTGAAACATATGTGAAAAAGAGACGACAATGTTGGCGAGCACATAGTTTTATTGGCCAAATAAATGGCAAAAAGTTAGATATTGCAATACTTTGACAAGCAAGAGAGTTGCTAATTGTAAATCGACTCATTGAAGCCAAAGAATGGCAAAAAGGGTTAGCATTGCAATACATTAACTTGATCATTAGACTTGTGACAAAAGAGTTTTGTATATGGCATCATGATCATTATTAAGTAATTTTTATGCCTTTGAAAATTGTACTTTGTTCTTTGAAAACATATTGAAATCGTCCATAAGCTTGTGTGAGTATTATTGGAAATCAATCAATGATTTACAATAATACTAAATATCCTTCTAAGAATCTATCATACAAAATATGAATGAATTCTTCAAGGATTTGGATGTCGAACCTTTGAATCAATTACACACAAAATCCTAAAGTGACTCGAATAACGCTACAAGAGTAATACAATAAGAACACTTATATATAGGAAGTACCAGCGGCGTATCCACCATGTTCTTATGGTATTACACTTGTTTCGTTATCCTAATCACAACTAACCACATAAATATATAGTCGTCAACCTGTCACATTGTCTCGTCAATTACGTATTAAAGTACACAAAATCCCAAAAAGGTCTACCAATTAGTACTTTAAACATTCCACAAATATCTAACTATAAAGATAGGTAGAGTAATGCGAATTAAGTCTTGTCACATTGTCTTGTCAAATTGTCTCGTCAAATACGCATTAAAGTACATAGAATCCAGTAAAGGACTACCAATTAATACTTTAAACATTCCACAAATATCTAACTATAAAGATAGGTAGGTGTAATGGGAATTAAGTCTTGTCACATTGTCTTGTCAAATCATAATCCTAATGGTGATTCGGATAAGGATACGAAGGGCAATACAATAAGCACACTTATGTATAGGAAGTACCAGCGACATATCCACCATGTTCTTATTATATTACTCTAGTTTCGTTATCTAAATCACCAAAATCTCTACACATAAACAATAACCATCGTCTTGTAAAGAACTTCTTAGAAATCCTACTATGAAGATAGAAAGATTTAAGACTGTACTTCAAACATCCTTTGAAATTCTAACTATGAAGATAGAAAGATCCTAAAAGGATATAGGCCCTGAAAGACCTCTTTAACTAGGCCCTGAAAGACCTCTTTAACTATCATGTCATCAATTGTCGTGTTGCATAATCAGAACTAATACACAAAAAACACTTAGTAAACACATTCATGCCATACATTTTAGAAATATTGATTACACATATGAATCACCCCAAAAACATTTGAAAAACGTAAAAGAGGGGAGCAATGTACTTTCCCGGGATTGCGTATAGATCTTGTTCAAATGATATAACAAAGCTCAAAGGATTAAGAGTTCAAGTGTTGAAGTGGTTCCTAGTGTATCGGATAATTACATGTTAGTGTCGAAACTTGAAAACGAGAAATCGGATAGAATGAGGTATATAAACCAAACAAGAGTTGGATCTTGTATAATATGGTTCATAAAACCTAACATTCTGAATTGGAAGCATTTCAAAAAGTTTTGACTTGATACTGCTCGCTAAAGTGGTTTACGCCATTTAACGGGTCATAATCGTAACTATGGGTTTGGATGGTTAAATATGTCCTATGACAGTCTAATATGCCAAAAGTAGTTTATATAAGTTGTATAATCAGTTTAGATGTCAAAATAGCATTCTTATATGTTTAAAACCAATTTATGTGCAAAATGGCATTTTCGGTATTTTTAAGGAATACATAGGCGACATGTCATATGATTAACCAAATTATATGATTATTTATAACCTCAGAGGGTTATAACCTATAATACTATGATCATAATAATGTCTTGGTTAGATCCTAAAGGTGACCAACGGGTCGGATTCGATAATCAAAGCGGTGGTCAAAATCGCTCGGCTTACGACTTTAAACAAGCACTAAACTAAAAGTGACAAATTAGACATGTTTTGACATGTCTAGTTAAGTTTATAAAAGTGTTTTGGCATCAAAACAAACTGTTTTGATACCCGGAAATGGTTTTGTTGTAAATTGCGCATAAATCGCATTTTTGACCAAACTTTGACTCGTCACTAAGACTTGAAAAGATGGAAATCAGTAGGCATGGTCATTATGGACCATAACCATCTTGATTACCTTCATATTACAGGGTTCAATTGGACTTTAAGTTGATCAATTCAAGATCAAATCTGGAAGTAAAACTTTCAGCTTTTAATCCAATTAAACTATAAGAATTGAATCAAAACATGATTGAGAACACTTACAACACTAAAGGAATGTCAACACTAAAGCAAAAGTTCAAAAATGGAGAATTAGCTTGGTATTTATAGAAAATTTGGAGTCATATAATCAAGATAAGTGTCCATGAATCATCACTGAACTTGATTAGTGTCCTAACACATGATGGAAGAAGCGAGAAAGGTGGCAAGTTCGTTTGGTGAGTTAACAAGAGTGTTAACCAGCTGCTGCAAAGTTTCTGATGTGTTGGAGGGTCCTTATGGACTGTAAGGGCTTCGGGCTTACGGTCCGTAAGCCCTTTAGCTGGCAGACACTTTTGAAAATTGGCAAAACAGGCCCCTGCACACGTTTCGTCGCGTTTTGGCACTTCTAACACCCGTTAACCCCATTTTCAAGATTTATAAAGATGTTAAAGCATAGGGAACTTGAAATGTGTCCAAAAATGTTCAAGAGGTTGGTTCGTTTTGTCGTACGGTTGCGGTTTTTCGGTTAATTACGACGAAAAGCGTAACGAACGCGCAAATGATCATAAATGCGTAACGAATGGTATTTTTGCTTTCAAATCATCAAAATATCATCAAAATACAATATTATAATGATCACAAAAATTTTTGGGTGTTTACATGTCCCAGATAGCGAAATACGCGAAAAGGCATAGTTTCGCAATGTTTGCAAAATAGGCCCTAAAGTTGCATAAACAGGTTTTTGCCATAGCGAAGCCCTCGTAACTTATTGCTAAGCTATGTTAAGGGTATTTAAGGCATGTTAATCTTGCTTCATTGTTCTGGAGTGTGTGTCGCTACGAGAATCGGCAGACTTACGTAGTTTATCCTAAATAGTCCTTGTGATCGAATAGGCTTGTTTAGGGTTGTGCAAAAATCGAATTAACCGAACCATAACCAAATTAACAAACAAAACCGAAATGAAAAAACCAAACAAAATAAAAAACCTGTGGGTCGGTTAATGGTTTTTTTGAAAACCGTAAGTAGCGGGTCGGTTATGGTTATCATTTTTTCCATACCCACCATAACCGACCGAACCGACATCTAATAAATCTTTGTAGGATTTAGGACTTTTCACCATATTTTTAATATTTAATGTTTTTTTACTGAAGATTTTTAGTATTTAAGGGTTTTTCATATCGTTTTGTGGTGTTGGTTGAATGTTTATATGAATTTATGGCATGTATCATATCTCACATTATTTCAATATTCGATAATAATTGGTATTAATATTATAGATTATATGTATTTTTTAATACTATGTAATACTAAATATAACAAATATGCAATAACAATTATTCCATGGTAAAAAAAATTAAGCTATTTTTAGCTAAGCTAAATATACGGCTTAACCACCCATAACCGACCCGCTATAACCATCAAAACCGAATAACCATAACCACCATAATCGATCGGTTATGGTTATGGTTATGGTTATCCATTAACCGACATCGCGGTTATGGTTATGGTTTTAGGTCAAAACCGACCCAAAACCGACCCATGCACACCCCTAGGCTTGTTTTTGACATACTAAACCTTTCAAAACTTATTTCTAAGTTATGTAAAGGATATTTAGGGTATGTTTAGTTTATGTCCTTGTCCCAGTGCGTACGTTATGTTAAACGGGTTACGTTTAAGTATCAGTTATCGAAAGACCTTCAAAGAAAAAGTTTTTGAAAGCCCGAAATTTGGCACATGTGTCATAGTCTCCCCTAGATTGGGAAATTTTGTCCCGAAATTTATTCGAAAGAGAACGTAGAGTGTGCTTGAAACAATTGAAGGATAACATAGCTCGAGATTCCAAAGATGTGGAGCATCATTTAGTATCGGGAATGTTTGAGGGATTCAAGGCGTAAACCAAGATATTCAAAGCATCTTAAGGTGTTCAAACCTTTAGAATTTTGAATCTTTAAAGTGTCATCGAGTGTGTAAAAATGGCATTATGTTATACTAAGTCTTTAGTATAAATCCTAGCAACAAAGGGGTGTACATTCAAGCCTAACCATACGTACACGGTTTCTAACGTCTCACGAGGTACATCCCATGTACCATGAGCATCTCATGCATAGGAGACAGGTCAACATACCTATGGCATCAAGGTCGTCACCTTTAACGCCATAATATACTCCCGGTCGGCTCGAATAGAGTTAATGAATGTACTCGTCAATCGTCCTGCATTCAATAACCAAATAACAAATAGTCACATAATCACATAATGGTCCAAGGTAACATAAAACCTTCAAGCGATCCTGGTAACGTTCCGAAGAATAACACAATAAGAACACTTATATAGAGGAAGTACCATCGGCGTATCCACCATGGTCTTATTGCGTCATACCCTTCTCGTTACCTAATCACTCTAGATTTTATGCCACCATCTTAACAAAGCTTACTATGATTCTCATGTGTCGATCCTCGTAATTAAGTGTGTACCCGTAATTACGCGTTTCGTCACATGGTCCACATAGCTCCTCTTCTTAAGTAAAGGAAACATATAATAAGGTTGAAACAATAACTAAGTCAGATAATCATCGTCATAACACATCATTGAAATCAAACATACATCATCGCAGCACAATAGCTATTGAATTTGGGCGTGTTTCATACTAGTAATGATAACACTACTTGTTTTGCATACAACAAAGTTAGTAGCAGGTATTTCATTCAGTGCAAATATTATTATATGTTTCACACTAACCATACTGGTAGTATGCATCATATAATAAGCATGAATTGTCATAAACAATGTAAGTACGTCGTAATATGTCTTTAAATCATGTGCTAGGTATGTTAAGTCAACATACTAAGCAAAAATGTATTTGTAATCATGTGCTATACATGGCAGGTAATCAACCACGCATGTATGTCATGAAAAACAAAAGTAGTAGTAATAGGCACATATTATTTGTAGTGTTTGTTTTGCAGCGATTATATGAACACTCTAATGTGCAAATCATAATATGCTATTCTTGTGAGATTTTGTTCCTAGCAATAAGAACAGAATCCTCAAAGTTGGTATGTCGATGTAATTACACACAGTGTAATCATATTGGAATTTGTAACTGAAATATGAATAACACGAATGAAGAAAAACTTCTTGAAATTTATATTGTCATTACAAATAATAGTTGAAAAATGTACATTATTCTTAGATAATAACAGGAATGTAAAAAGTTCAAATGATCATAAGTGCTTGATTATCAGCTTGAGCTCCGTTGACATTGTATACTCGTCCATTTGCGTTAGCAAGCTTAGGCAGTTTCGCTTGAAATGATTCAATTCACCAAATTGAAACATGCTCCAGCTGGATAACGAGGTCATGTTTGAGTAGGGGCTGTTTGGTTTTGGACGCGATAGGTCGCAGCTAGATGTCCATGAAAACCACAAATTGTACACTGGCGGCATGGGGAATTTGTTGGGTGGTGATAGTTGCAACGATCGCACCGAGGATGTTTCCCACGATAAGACCCCTAACGGGTACTGAGTTAAGTGGGTTGGTGGGGCGATCGTATAATTCTTTGAAGTCTTACACTTCTTAGAACTTTTGGAAGATTCACCTCTTGTTTCATTTAGTTTCTTTTGTGTAGTTTCAACAGTTTGTTTCTTGTCTCCTTTTCGAAAAAGTTTCCCTTTCCTAACCTGGAAGTCAGTTAGGGTAGCGGCTAATTCCTTAGCCTCCCTAAGCGTTGCAGGTTTGTTACCAGTGAAAATATCTTGGACTGGATCAGGTAGGCCATCAATGTATTTCTCAATGGCCCGATCCGAAGGTGTGACCAAAGTGGGGCATAGTAGGCTTAACTGTTCAAATCGGTCAGTGTAGGCACGGTTTTCCCCACTATCTTGTTTTAGATAATAAAATTCGTTTTCAAGTGCCCTTATTTCGTGTCGTGGACAGAATTCTCTCATTATAAGATTCCTGAATTCTTCCCACGTTTGTGCCATAGCTACTTCTGCACCTCTGTCTCTCATAATCCCGTTCCACCAAGTGAGTGCTCTCTTTTGGAAAAAACTCGAGGCAAACTATACTTTGCGCTCATTAGAACACTGAACATATGGAATGTGCTTTCTATATTCTCAAAGCATTGTAGGAGCCCTGTTGCTCCTTCAGACCCATTAAACTTGAGTGGTTTAGCCGAGTTGAAATGTTTGTAGTTACATGGCGTAGGAACATTGTTATTGTTGTTATTGTTATTGTAGTAGACTTGATTAAGTTGCATCACAAGGTTTGGAGTACAGCAGCTATCTGCTGAGCGATCATTGCCGCCCTTTTAGTATCCTGGGTGGTGTCACAGTGAGGAGGCATCCTGAAGAAGTAGCTATAACGAAAACAAAATAAGTTAGATTTTGTAAAATTGTTGTAAATCTAAACACCATAGTGAATTGAAAATCTCAACTTGGTATTTGTTCAAAAATCTTGTTCTTGTATTTAGGAAAATAGTATTGTGGATTTTGTTTCGAAACTTGTTAAAAAATAAACTTTTGTTATATTTTTGGATGAGAAAATACAAACCAAGTTAATGGTTTGTGTTGAAAATTCTTTACCTTTTTAAAATTAATTTTTAAGATAGAAATATTTTTAATCGAATTTTTAGAAACTCCATGTATAAAATTTGAAAACTCTCATCGAAATGAATAAAAATTTTGAAAATTTGAAAGACAAAAGTAGTTATTGAAAATGAAGTCGGATTGTAAAGTGCCATGAGATAAAAATGAAATTTGTTCCAATTGCATTGAATATAGTCGTAACATATTGCCAAAGGTAACATGTCGGAGTAGTGTCATACAGGTAGCAGTAAATCGTTCGACTGATCAAGGTAGATGGGTTTTCATAATGTTTCGAGAAGACATGTTTTAGCCTATAAGTGAACACTCACCCTAAGAGTTCCCAGGTAAGAGTGACTGGTCCGAAAATGCGGATTTGTACGAACACTCTAGCCTTAGACAGAAAACTCGGGGTACAGGTGTTCACCCTTCCAGATTGCATGAGTTCACATTAATAAAACCCAAGATTTCGACGGAAAATGTTTGAGAGTAAAACATTTTGAGAAATCTTTTTGATAAGTTGTTTGAGATAAATAAGTTGAGAAACATTTTGTTGAGAGCGTTTGAGAAAACATTTTTGATATAATACTTGAGATGAACATGTCGAGAAATATTTTGACGAAAAAGTTTGTGAAATAACTGAGAAACATTCCAATGAAAGTATTTTGAAAGAAAAACTTTTTGAGAAATTCCTTAAGGCATAAAGCCTAAGGATTTAGGATAAACCATCTAAGGATAGATGATTTGTGAATCATAGAGTAGTTGTGGCATGAGTAAGGATGAGGATTAGGATAGAAATCCGAAGTCTACTCCTGTCCGGGTCCCTTAAAGGGTTATAGACTAGGTTAAAGGCATTCTAATAACGCAATTCCCTATAACTAGTGCTATGATACCAATCTGTAACAACCCGATCGCGTAATACAACAACACGCAGTGGAAATATCAAGGAGTCACGTTACAAATTGCTCAGCCACAACTGATACTAAATTGTTTCATTATTATTAACATTGTTTTACAATACAAAGAATACATGAAGTTGTCGTTTGATTAAAGAAGTCTAAAGCCCGAATGCATTGCTATGTGTAGCATACTTGAATAATCATCAACCTGAAACATATGTGAAAAAGAGACGTCAACAAACAATGTTGGCGAGCACAGAGTTTTGTTGGCCAAATAAATGGAAAAAAGTTTGATATCGCAATAATTTGACAACCACGAGAGTTGCTAATTGTAAATTGACTCATTGAAGCCAAAGAATGGCAAAAAGGGTTAGCATTGCAATACATTAACTTGATCATTAGACTTGTGACAAAAGAGTTTTGTATATGGCATCATGATCATTACTAAGTGATTTTTATGCCTTTGAAAATTGTACTTTGTTCTTTGAAAATATATGGAAATTGTCCATAAGCTTTTGTGAGTATTATTGGAAATCAATCAATGATTTATAATAATACTAAATATCCTTCTAAGATTCTATCATACAAAATATGAATGAATTCTTCAAGGATTTGGATGTCAAACCTTTGAAGCAATTGCACACAAAATCCTAAAGTGACTCGAATAACGCTACAAGAGTAATAAAATAAGAACACTTATATATAGGAAGTACCAGCGACGTATCTACCATGTTCTTATGGTATTACACTTGATTCGTTATCCTAATCACAACTAACCACATAAACATATAGTCGTCAACCTGTCACATTGTCTCGTCAATTACGTATTAAAGTAAACATAATATAAAAAAAGGACTACCAATTAGTACTTTAAACATTCCACAAATATATAACTATAAAGATAGGTAGACGTAATGGGAAGTAAGTCTTGTAACATTGTCTTATCAAATTGTCCCGTCAAATACGCATTAAAGTACACATAATCTAGTAAAGGACTACCAATTAATATTTTAAACATCCCACAAATATCTAACTATAAAGATAGGTAGGTGTAATGGGAATTAAGTCTTGTCACATTGTCTTGTCAAATCATATCACAAATTCATAATCCTAATGGTGATTCGGATAAGGCTACGAAGGGTAATACAATAAGCACACTTATATATAGGAAGTACCAGCGGCGTATCCACCATGTTCTTATTATATTACTCTAGTTTCGTTATCTAAATCACCAAAATCTCTACACATAAATAATAACCATCGTCTTGTAAGCACTTCTTAAAAATCCTACTATGAAGATAGAAAGATTTAAGACTGTACTTCAAACATCCTTTGAGATTCTAACTATGAAGATAGAAAGATCCTACAAGGATATAGGCCCTAAAAGACCTCTTTAACTAGGCCCCGAAAGACCTCTTTAACTAGGCCCTGAAAGACCTCTTTAACTATCGTGTCATCAATTGTCGTGTTGCATAATCGGAACTAATACACAAAAAGCACTTAGTAAACACATTCATGCCATACATTTGAGAAATATTGATTACACATATGAATCACCCTAAAAACATTTGAAAAACGTAAAAGAGGGGAGCAATGTACTCGCCTGGGATGTGTATAGATCTTGTTCAAATGATTTAACAAAGCTCAAAGGATCACGAGTTCAAGTGTTGAAGTGGTTCCTAGTGTATCGGATAATTACATGTTAGTGTCGAAACTTGAAAACGAGAAACCGGATAGAATGAGGTATATAAACCAAACAAGAGTTGGATCTTGTATAATATGGTTCATAATACCTAACATTCTGAATTGGAAGCATTTCAAAAAGTTTTGACTTGATACGTCTCCTAAAGTGGTTTACGCCACTTTAACGGGTCATAATCGTAACTATGGGTTTGGATGGTTAAATATGTCATATGACAAGTTTAATATGCCAAAAGTTGTTTATATAAGTTGTATAATCAGTTTAGATGTTAAAATAGCATTCTTATATGTTTAAAACTAATTTATGTGCAAAAAGGGCATTTTCGGTATTTTTAAGGAATACATAGTCGACTTGTCATATGATTAACCAAATTATATGATTATTAGGTATAACCTCAGAGGGTTATAACCTAAAATACTATGATCATAATAATGGTCTAGGTCGGATCCTAAAGGTGACCAAACGGGTCGGATTCGATAGTCAATGCGGTGGTCAAAACCACTCGGCTTACGACTTTAAACAAGCACTAAACTAAAAGTGACAAATTAGACATGTTTTGACATGTCTAATTAAGTTTATAAAAGTGTTTTGGCATCAAACCAAACTGTTTTGAACCCGGAAATGGTTTTGTTGTAAATTGCGCATAAATCGCATTTTTTTACCAAACTTTGACTCGTCACTAAGACTTGAAAAGATGGAAATCAGTAGGCATGGTCATTATGGACCATTACCATCTTGATTACCTTTATATTGCAGGGTTCAATTGGACTTTAAGTGATCAATTCATGATCAAATCTGGAAGCCAAACAAAAGTCAATCTTTTCGGCTTTTAATCCAATTAAACTAAAGAATTGAATAAAAACATGATTGAGAACATTTACAACACTAAAGGAATGTCAAGAAACTCAGAAGAACTCAAGAGATTGTTGTAACTTCAAATTTGCAGATGAGAATAAAATTGGGTTGTTGCAAAAGTTCAAAAATGGAGAATTAGCTTGGTATTTATAGATAATTTGAAGCCATATAATCAAGACAAGTGTCCATGAATCATCACTGAATTTGATTAGTGTCCTAACACATGTTGGAAGCAGGGAGAAAGGTGGCAAATTCGTTTGGTGAGTCAACAAGAGAGTTAAGCAGCTGCTGCCAAGTTTCTGATGTGCTGGAGGGTCCTTACGGACCGTAAGGGCTTCGGGCTTACGGTCCGTAAGCCCTTTAGCTGGCAGACACTTTGAAAATTGGCAAAACACCCGTTAACCCCATTTTCAAGATTTATAAAGATTTAAAGAATAGGGAACTTGAAATGTGTCCAAAAATGTTCCAGAGGTCAGTTCGCTTGGTCGTACGGTTGCGGTTTTCGGTTAATTACGACGAAAAGCGTAACGAACGCGCAAATGACCGTAAACGCGTAATCAATGGCAGTTTTGCTTTCAAATCATTAAAATACAATATTTTAATGATCACAAAAATGGGTGTCCGTACATGTTCCAGATAGCGAAATTCGCGAAAAGACATAGTTTCGCAAAGTTTGCAAAATAGCCCCTTAAGTTCCATAAATAGGTTTTTGCCATACCGAAGCCCTCGGAACTTATTTCTAAGCAATGTTAAGGCATTTAAGGCATGTTAACCTTGCTTCATTGTTTCAGAGTGTGCGTTGCTACGAGAATCGGCAGACTTTCGTAGTTTCTCATAAATAGTCCATGTGATCGAATAGGCTTGTTTTGACATACCAAACCTTTCAAAAGTTATTTCTAAGTTATGTAAATGATATTTTGGGTATTTTTATTTTATGTTCTTGTCCCGGTGCGTACGTAACGTTAAACGGGTTACGTTTAAGTATCAGTTATCGAAAGACCTTCAAAGAAAAAGTTTTTGAAATCCCGAAATTTGGCACAAGTGTCACAGTTTCATACACAGGTTCACAACCTATCCTACGATAAGATATATGATGTTTATACAATTACTAAAGAAGCACGTATATTAAAAATAGCAAGTTCGGTTCTCATTCATTAGTTATTCATGCATAACAAATTCAATGAATTAGGTTGGTTTAGGAAGCTCGTTTACACGGTGTTTTGGTAAAAAATCATAACAAGGATAATGTAACCAAACTTTGATTGTGAGGTTGAGTGCTTGATGTGTTGAATAAATGTATGAACGAAATTAGAAAGATAAACTAAGATGAACACAAGGATTTATACGAGGAGAAGCCCTTGATCACTAGTAGATCTCCGGCATAAAAACCTCGGGTGATGGAAACTACTGATCACCAATTAAATTGAACTCAAGAGATTACAACTTTGGATGATATTGAGCTTGTTACAAGAGATTTCTAGTGTGTGTGTATGTAGATTCGCGAGCAGTGTGTAGAAAGTGTTTAGGTTTATTTTTTAATAGCTCAATATCCCCTCAAATAATCAAGTAAACGGCTATTAACTAACTATCCGCAAAATGGGGGAAGCTCCCACATTCATCCTCAACGTCTCTATGCCTTTTTGCACGTGTTTATTCCCAGCATATTCCAAGATTCGAGCTCGACTTAGTCTTCCATCAATACCTGCGTTAAATTTAAATAAAACATTGAAGACAATCGTTAGAAACCGTCATAGTTACCAAGGATCCTTGATCCTTCTAGTATCCGGTACTCAGTACATGGATAATATATCCTCAACATACTGAAGGATCACTGATTCATAAGTAATTATAAAACCAGCCCTAACAATTGCCCACAATATGGCGGTTGTGATAATAGATCACAGCTGTCATATTAATTCAAATATAGACGTTAAGATAACTGATGGGACATGCACAGTCTATATAACCATCATCACTATTTATGGGGAAGAGACAACTCCCTTTTAAATCTGCATATCTTCCTCATAAATCCTCATCGAGCACTCCGGACCAGGTATTCTCTCTCTCTTCTCTTTCTCGATTTTTCATTAACTTCCGGCGACATGAACATCCCATCCTCTCCAAGCTCCAGCTCCAAAAAATCCGGCGACCCACTCCCGTCGCAAAACATACTGAAGGATCCCTCATCTGAGATCTGTAAGTTCACAGATCCAGAAATCAAGAACCTAAAGTCCCGCTTCCCTCTGGAAGCCGTGTTCAGACCCTTTGATCCTTCTCCTCGAAGTGACACTTTATCCGAGACTTGGATTTGCTTTCATGCTTTGCCTTTCTTTCTAGGGTTTTCATACCCTTTTCCGGCCCTAACCCAAAGCTTCTTCAAGCTAACCGGCATTAGCTTTACCCAAAGGGTATGCCAATGTTGTGGAGGACATTGTTTACCATCGAGGAAATTATCGAAAAGAAAGGAGTTCAAGTAAACCTGTCTGACCTAGCCTTCAGGTACTCTTTGACCACCCATGTAGGTCCGTTATACGGATCGCTCGGGCACTAACCTGACAAACATAAGGTAAACGTGAGGAATCCGTTTGCTTAGGCGACATTGGATACACTCATTTGTTTCTATTTAAT
This sequence comes from Scalesia atractyloides, assembly GCA_947069175.1. Lineage (NCBI taxonomy): Eukaryota > Viridiplantae > Streptophyta > Magnoliopsida > Asterales > Asteraceae > Scalesia > Scalesia atractyloides. The sequence continues at coordinate 44,244,342 of CAMTDV010000006.1, forward strand.
CACCGTTTCATTAATATTCAACGTTATAGATCCTGGAAACACTTTGACAGAGCTTCGCCTCTGTCGTGACAAAATCTCTGAGTTACAAATGAAATCACAAGCTAGCTATATATACTAGTACAGTTCGCTGGACATCTTGCAAGTTCGGGCGAACTTGACTTAGTCAAGTTCGGCCGAACTTGACTACATAAACACACCATGAGCGAACTTGTCCTAAAAACCTATAAATATTCCATTTTGCTAGCCTATTCTATACAGACTCGATACAAGACTAAGACATAGACACATTGTACTAAGAGACTCTCCCTTGGATATAGTCTTTGTCTTGATCAGTCTTCCAAATCATTTATCGTTAGCTTATGATGAAGTAGGCAACAAACATATGCATCAACAGACTCCCCTTGGATGTTGCGGTAGTCATCATTCTTCAATTAAGTTCCTGAGTCTTTAATGTTCTCTTGATCTTTATATCTTGAATAACTTTAACATCCATGCTCCCCCTTGCTTTGAGCTTTATGTTATCTTCATTCATCATGAGTATCTAGCTCCCCCTCAAATGATGCTCTGAATCTCTAAGATTTGACGATTAAGAACAATCACACGTATCCACACACAAACAGTTTCTTAACAGTCTCGTTGGTTCGACTCACATTCAACATTAATAGGTTTCCATGGAATATATGAAAAAAAAAAATCTTTCTGGATTTTTAATATTGAATGCAGAAATGTAAACATACTAAAATGTAATATTTACAGTTTGTATTTTTGTGAGAAAACGTGCTAGAGGGTCATATCAGTTTTTTAAGACATTCACTAGTACCGTTGACCTTTTAATGAATTTAAGCTTTAAACCTGTTTACCTAGATTGTCGATATATTTGTCCAGTTAAACTTCATCACATTTCTCAATTGTTCCAAGATATGTTAGGTATGAATTATAGAAGTTGACTTAACTATGGTCCCCACCTCTTGAATATACTCCCGTATCAAGATTCTTTCATCTTACAGGTGAATATAGCGTAGTTGATATCTGTATCTGGGTTAATGCGAAGCCTTGAGAGCTCAGGTTAGTACTACCGTACAGACAAAGAGATGAAGGCTCGAATTTGAGGTGTGTTCCATTTAAGGAATCTTTTAATCACTGCAAATGATTAGATCTTTCGATACTTTTCAATATTGCATGCAGTTTAGGGTTTATAGCGAAAGTATTATAGAAGTTCTAGGCTATTGCTTCCGCAAAATCAGAAGAACTTGTATAATACCCCATATATCAACTATCTATAAAGACCTCGTATCTCATAATCAGGCAATCTCTCAAACGAAATTTCGGAGTACTAAGTCCATACATCGAAGATGTGATAATCCACAATATTAAGAAGTTGTAAAATTTAGTTTATATCTCGAAAACAGTTTACTGAACGTGTTAAGCCTATCGACACATCCACAGTAAGACTCGTTTATTACTTTTAAACTTTCCATTTCTTTAGCATACTGTGGTAGTCCACTGATGTACTATCATTACCTTCATTCGCACATGTAATCTCATTTTTCTTTTTTCAATGTTTTTGATTTTTTAGATTTTCTATTATTTTTGGCTTTTTCAATCATTTTAACTATCTAAAATGATTTTGAAACGATGTTTTCAAATTTATAAGAATTTTTTTACAATTTAAAAAAAAAAATTTCTCGTTCTAAAATTGAAAACATCTTATTAAAATCGAAAATAAAAATCTTCCATTTTGAACAAACACCCAAATCAGCACATTGATTTGACGTGTAGTAGTCATCTTTCTTGCTTCTTCTGTAAAATTGATTTGACTTTGAAGCATTGTGGTCCGACCTGCACCACTTATTCTCAAATTTTTGTGAGTTTTTATAATGATTGGATGACCTACTGATGAGCTTTTATTTTTGTTTTGAAAATTTATAGAATTTTGTTTTTCATGTTGTTTTTGTTCTCAATTCTGCTAAGAAGGTTTTTGCGTTGAACATTCACCTTTTTCAGTAGATTGTAGAACAGTTTCCTTGAAATTTTTCTTTTAGTTTCAAAAATATTTCATTTTTTATCATTTTCATCATCAATATTATCATCACAATCCTCAATTATGATATCGTCATAATTTGTGACATTGTCACTTATTGGAATTTCCTTTTTATTCTTATTGAATAGTTTAGGACATATCTGATCTAACATTACAGATGAAATCACAAAACCTTCAATTTTCTTTCTAAATCATCAATTTTATTTTTTGTAATCTCAACATCTTGTTCAAATTTTCTAATTTTTTCAAGATGCGAGTTTATTATATTTTGTTTTTTAATAACATTTTTATTCGAACAGATTTATCATTTTCTAAAATTTTTATATTATTTTGAAAGTATTTCACATTTTGTAATTTTTTTTTTCTAAAATTTTTATTTGATTTTCAAAATTCTTTTCATTTTCTTTTAACTTTTTATTTTCTAATGACAAACATTCCAAATCTTTTAAAAGTTTGACATTAATAGATTTGAATTTTTGACAATTTAAGCACACAGATTCAGTAAACTTTGTGCAAGGTTTTTCGACCTCCACAATTTGTACCTTTACCACTTCTTATCAACAATTTTTACCTCTGACTTTACCTTCTTGCTTTTAATCATCTCAGCACGCTTCAAATATCTAGCACGTAGAGCATTCCGTTGCTTTTGTGTCGTATCACATTTGGTAGCAGATTCAAAATATTTCCTTTCACCGACAGCTGTATCAGATTAATCATTTTCTTTTCAGCAAAATAATCTTCGTTGAGTAGAATATTTGCACTTCTTCAGAATTGCTGATTTTCATCTCTAGAATGACATAACCTGTCTCAATCACGACCCAACTACGGAAATGCATAACTTTGACCCAACTCTCAAGTTTTCCTTTCCAAACATCATATTCATCTATATTCATCAACATAGGAGGATTCATGGACTCTATTTCGTTTTCCAAACTAATCTGTCCTTCAAAACACTTGAAAAATGATTAGCAAACAGACAATTTTTAGAAAAATTTGACTTTTTAACCGACAATATCAACGTATCGGTTTGCTAAAAACGTTTAAAATTGTCGAAAACTTTTTTTACAAGATTAGAGCTTTAAACTCGTCTCGTCAATACGTATCTAACGATATATAATATCCGAGACGTTTTTCGGGATTTTCATGCCTTTTTTTTAGAAACCTTGGACAAGTTCGGGCGAACTTGTATGATAAGTTCGGGCGAACTTAGTCAGTTTGTGACAAGTTCGGGCGAACTTGGTTGGCCACCACCAAATTCGGGCAAACTTGCATGAAATAGACAAGTTCGGGGAACTTGTGCTTAATTTCAAAGAAAATCGGTCAAGTTCGGGCGAACTTGAGAGAAATCTTGTCAAGTTCGGGCGAACTTGACCTCCACTTGTCAAGTTCGGCCTAACTTGGTCTCCCAAATAAGCCTTTTTCCATATTTTTCGATCCAAAATCCTTATTTCTTTGAATTTCAAAATGATTCCACCATAGATCTGGTCGAAAATGGTTTTCTAACAATCCTATCCGTTCAATTTTAGATTTTGTCCATGGATTGTATGTTTATTTGATGATTTACGTCTAAAACCCCTCCTAATGTCCATAAATGTCCAAATATGAGCGTAGGTGATAACCGTAGCCCTTATACCACTTGTAGGTCCGTTATACGGATCGTTCGGGCACTAATCTGACAAACCTAAGGTAAACGTGCGAATCCGTTTGCTTAGGCGACATTGGATACACTCATTTGTTTCTATTTAATCATTGTTTCATTAATATTCAACGTTACAGATCGTGGAAACACTTTGACAAGGCTAGGTATAGGAAGTATTTATGTTTGTTTTAGCCAAGTTCGCCCATGATGTTCATGTAAATGGATGCTCGGCCGAACTTGCTTAGGCAAGTTCGGCGAACTGTTCCCTAGAGGCGAACTTGCAACTCTATAAATACCTAGCTAGCCTCATTCATTTGTAACTTTGGCATTTTGGAGGTGAAGCTCTGTCAGTTTGTAACCAGAACGTTTGATCAATAAAACTGACGATTAACTGATTAAATCTTGTCTATTGGTAAACACGACGTAATATTTCCGCTATTATGGACGTTAGATATCAAATTTAGGTTCCTTAGCATCGAGGATCGGTCCTACAAGTGGTATCAGCGCAGGATTGGCCTAATTTGAAGACATTGGACATAGAACAACTCATCTTCTACTCATTTCTTCTATTATTACCTTTTCTTGGACAATTCACGGATAAAATGGACTGATTTTCAAGTATAATACTTAAATCCATAATAGATAAACCCTTGAAAAGATCAGAGCCTAAAACAAACATAAATACTTCCTATACCTAGCCTATTCAGCTCTATACTATACAGACACGATATAAGACTAAGACATAGACATTATACACCAACAGACTCCCCCTTGGATATAGTCTTCGTCTTTTATCAGTCTTCAAAAACTCTGTCTTCATATAAACATTAACGCACACGACCGAAGAAGTTCTTGTACGGCTTCCTTCGTCATTCTTGCTTTGGATCAGGCGTTTGATCAGTTGGCGGTGGCCTTTTAAAGTTAGCCATTCTTAGAGAACTTTGTCTTTCCGCCTTTTCCATTCTTTCTTTAATCGCCTCACTTCTTTTTTCCTCCTTTAAGAACCCAACTCTTTCTAACTCTCTCCACTTCGTTTGCCACATTTTTCCGGAATTGACTTCGCGCGCATAGCAAACATTCACAACTTTCTGAAACTGCATAGCTTGTACCTTTTCACGTTCTTCAAAAACAATCTTGTTATAGAAAAAGGTTTTGATGTCTTCTCTCGAGCAGTTCACAAGCCACATAGGATCTAGAATCCTTATCGTCCTCCATAAACCCCTCATGCCCTGATAACCCATCACCTCAACACTTTCCTTTGATATATCCAAGTGTTCTTCAAACTTCAGAACAATAACTGCTTCACAAGTAGCTGGATCTATTTGCCACCACTTGAACAAAGGATAGAAGTTTTGTTCAATCGGCATAAGTGGCATATTTCTCATGGCTCTTGGACATTTCATAATTAATGTTATGTCCTTTTCCCCGTTTTCTTATTTTTCTTGATTCTACGGCTAGGAATAAAAGGCTTCCAGTAATTGAATCCTTTCACACTTTCATACTTGATCATTTTCCATAATAACTGATCATATACCTTCATGTGGTATGTAACGTTCACAGTGTGAACCAACTCTTCCACATCCCAATACGGTAATGTCTTGAAATCAGCAAGGTATTTGAAATATTGCACTCCAAACTCCCTTTTGATTGCATATACGTTCAGCTCTTTGAACCATCCCCAACTCAATATATCCCCCAAATAAACATCTTTGTCTCTGGTAAGGAATGCTGGAGGACATATAAACTTTCGTTCACGTGGCATCTTTCTAAACCAAGACTTCCTCGCTTGAGCTATTTCTTCTTTGGTCATGGGTTTAGGAACTTTACCCTCTCGGACTAATTCAACAATTCTTTCCTTCAGCATGTCTTCATCAAGCTGCTTGTACATTTCTTGAAACATAGGAAAACTTTCTGAATTAGAACCAATGTACTTTGCTTTCTGATCAGTTTCATCATCTGAAGACCAATATTCCACAACTACTCGATTGTATTCGTCAGCTTCAAATCGTCTTTGATACTGATAATCATTTGGTTCAAAAGTTAACATTTAAAACTTCCTCGAAATCAAACTCTAAGCTTTCAGCTTCAACTAATCTCGCAAGATCTTCTTTCGAATAGTTATGCACGTACTCCCCTTCTTCCACATTATGTTCTAGCATCAACATTAACGGCTTCGCGTGCAGTAATAGGCTTAGCAGATCGATCAACATCTGTCTCATCAATATCATCTGAAGGTCCTTTCTCTCCTGACTCCCCCTGACTTTTATCTTCCATCTTATTCGACTCATCATTCATAAGATCAGAAAAATCAAAATCTTCAGAGACTTTCGCTTCAGTGATCTTAATACCTGTACCACCCTGATCAAAATCATCACCACCTTGATCATAATCATCATCATCATCACCAACATTCCAATCCTCGTAACTTCCTTCCTCTTCATCCTCTTTATCATCTTTCTCAACTTCTTCATCGTCTTTTTCTTCAGAAGCAGTGATAGGATCAGAAGGCTTGACAGATTCGTCAACCTTAGAAATATCAGACTCAGAAGCTTTTGAAACATCTTCAACTAGTTTCTCTGTAGCATCAGAAAACTTAGGATCTTCACCTTCAACTCCTTTACCTTTGCCACTCTCAGCCAATTCTTTCTCAGATCGTTCCTTGGCTTCTTGTTGACCTAGACGATCATATTCTTTGATGAAGTCGATACCCAGTGCATTAGATAACACTTTATGCATCTTGGAGAATCTTCGATCATTTAAGGCTTGGACAAACTTCAAATCAGCTATCTCAGTTTGCATTCTTTCATTTGCATCCTTCAAACTTTCAATCAAGGCTTTAACGTACTCACTCTCATTCTCTAGCACTTTCACTTTGTCGTCCAACATTTCTTTTTCGACAGCGCTTTGATTAATTTTGTTAATCATTTCAGCTTTGTCAGCTTCATTCTGCGCTACTTTTTCTTCTAACGCCTTCACGCGCTTTTTCAGAAGTTCAACATTTGTTTCTGGGAAGAAATTGTTTAGATCCTTTAGATATGAATTCACAAAAATATGTCTGTAAATATGTTTGTACATAGTTTACATTGTTCTGTACATAGTATTTCAGCTTTACAGATTAAAATCAAAAAGATTTTTGGTGTGTTTTAGCATAAACTTGCAAAAATTCAAAAAGATTTTATTTCTACATTGTTTTCAGCAAACCAATGTTGGAGAACTGATCTTCGAAGTCTGGTAAGATGCTAGAACTGGTGGGAATCTATTTGACAACGGGCTGGGAGCTTATCTATAAAATCTGAAAAGACAAAATGATAAAAAGTTCATTAATTTGAAACTTTGATTTTGAAAATATCAACAGTTTGTTCGTAATAGGTCAAACCGGGGTGATTAACTTGGACTCGGCAGACAAATCGGTTAACCAAGGTCATTAACTTGGACTTGGTCAACTGAGTGGATTTTTATAACTCGTAAAAGGTTGGAAAGTTCAGGGTTTAAAATGAAAATTTGAAAAAGTTTGGTTTTAGGGTTTGGCAAGTTCGGCCGAACTTGCTAAACAAATCATGTTTAACAAACAGCAAGTTCGACCGAACTTGCAGATGGATTGTTGAGTTTTTAAAAGTTAAGTTCGCCCGAACTTAGTTGGGCATTATGTGATGGGTTTGCAAGTTCGCCCGAACTTGACATGGTATAAATACCAATCAAGTTCGGTCGAACTCATTTATCAGCCTAACAAACTCTCTCGAGCGAACTTAAGTCTTTGATAGCGATCTTGTGATTTTGGCATTTTAGCGTCGTTACTCTGTCAGTTTTATTGATCAAACGTTCTGATTACAAACTGACAGAGCTTCGCCTCCAAAATGCCAAAGTTACAAATGAAATCACAAGCTAGCTATATATACTAGTACAAGTTCGCTGGACATCTTGCAAGTTCGGGCGAACTTGACTACATAAACACACCATGAGCGAACTTGTCCTAAAAACCTATAAATACTCCATTTTGCTAGCCTATTCTATACAGACTCGATACAAGACTAATACATAGACATACTGTACTAACAACCCACGGTTCTAACCGATTCCTGTTCAAAGTAAAATCCCACCAACCAGTTCCGATCCTCAAAACAACCAAAAATGATTCTGTCTGGAAGAATCAGTTTTTCTTTGTTAGACGAGACTCTCTGTCGGAAGGGGATTTGTTGCCTCGTAGATGGATAACCAAGGGTAGGATTTAGGGGTCTTGTATGAGTCATGTTCTCGTCATAACTGTATTTTGATTTCTTTGTCTTTTTGCAGTGAAGAACTTTGCAGTCCTTGCCAATCTTCCAGGCGTTGCTGAAAGAGTTCAAGCATTTCTGGATCTCGACCCTACAGAAAGAACATTCACAACGAGAATCCAGGATCCTTCTGAAGAAGTTCACACCTCATCATCCTACAGCATGTCAAGTAAGTAATCGTATATAACGTGTATATAAATGAAAGAGCTGAGTTTGAATTAAAAACTTATCTTTTTGATGTATGATAACAGGTGTTCAAAAATCCACTTCCAAATCTGTAGATTTCTCTCTTGATGACATCAACAGCATCATCATCTCTAAAGCTGTGAAGAAGGAGCCAATGAAGATCCCTGCTGCCGAGCCACGCCAAGTTACCACCAGAGCCAAATCTGGTTCAAAGAGGAAGAAGTCCTGTGAACCAGAAGGCGACCTTGCTGACATCGAAAAGCGCCTCCATGAAGCTTTAAGCGAGGTAAGGATCCTTAATCCTATTTGTTTACTCCATCCTTTGTAAGGATCCTTTATCCTAAAGAGTTCCCATTGTCTTTGCAGGGAATTCAGCCGGGTAAAGGTCCACTATGAACAGAAGATGGTTGAGTATGAGGACACTCTGGCTGGTATGTGCTCCATCACTGTTGTCAAGGACAAGGATATGTCCAAGCTCGAGAAGGAAAAAAATCCCTGGAGAAGATGCCGAGGGAAGCTGAGGCCGCTGCTGAGGAACAGATAAGGGTGATCACCGAACAAGTCAAACTCAGTGCAGCTAAGTCTGTTCTCTAATCCATGATCAAAATGGCCAAGGAGGCTGGTGATCCAGGTTTCGACAGGTCTTCATGGGACACGGCTTCTTGGGAGACAGCATTGGACAACCTTGGAGGCAGCACACCGGAATTTGCGACTGTGGTGACAGGCGAGGCAGGATCCAGCGGGGTGAAGAAGGAGGTCGATGATATGGCGGTTGAAGGCGAAGCTGGGAAGGTGAAGGCGGTGAGGCAGCTGTGGTGTAAGCTGCATAAGTGGGCGATGATGGATAATGTAGACGAGGCCGGAGCCCACTTTTTTTTAGGATTTGTGGTTTTTGTTGGTTGTTTTGAACAATAGCTCTAGGTTTAAGGGTCACTGATCCTTCAGACAATAGGCAGGATAACAAAGGTGGAGGGATCGGCTGTTTGGGGGATGAAGCCTTTGTTATTCTGCTCTTTATTTCCTGTATTTTACTTTTCTACATGAACGTTAACCATTAGACAAACCCGTCCGGCCTGGATGGATGGTCCACGTTTTGCTGGTGAAGTCCGGCCAGATACTTTTGGTGAATATAAACGGGCCTAATAATATTAGACTTTTGACTATGTTTGGTGTTACAACTTTGCTTTTGAATTATTACCTTTACATGTCTATGTTCTGCAAAATCATGTTGTGTAAAGTTCTTAAAATTTTGACTTTATAAAAAGATTTTAAGTCTACAATCATAACAACTGCTAGGCACAAAGCATCATATGATTTTGGATGACTTATCTTTAATTTCATGGTTAAGGGTTGAATCATTAGAATAAATTAAGAATAAGTCATACCAGGGAATCCAAGTTAGGATTATATATCCTTAACACTTACAGTTGTGTCAATAAAAGCATAACAATCGATAGAATCTTAGGATTTAGGATCCTTAGCTAATAAATTTTGTAGACATGTGACAGTATATAGCTTAGGACTAAGCCAAATATCGAATGAAAGAATCATTAGCAACTGGGGGCAGGCCCACCAAACTGGGGAAAAAGCCCAAATAACTGGGGACAAGCCCAAATAATTGGTGTAAACTGGAGTATGCCTTAAACTTGCATCTATCCAATCGTAGGCGACATGAAAATGTCGAAACTTTAGCCAATGTGAAAAGTTAGAAACCTTAGGAACAGATGTATACGTCTACCATTATACTTAGGATCCTACATATAGCCAACAGCAATGAAATTGTCAGCCCTAAAGCGGGTACTGGTCCCATTGCCTCGAACCATACTTGGATAACGTGCGCAACTGGCGAGGGTGTCGGAACCCAATTCGTGTGAATGGTAAAGACTCGTAGGAGGTAATAGATACCTTAGCTGGGGACAAGCCCAAAAACTTTGGAGAGGTGGCCAACCTCTTGATCCTTTGTCATAACTTCTGCAAAACTTAAAGCTTGATAAGGTTGAATGTTGAAAATTCAACATCCTTACTTTATAATAAATAATAAGAGGTATAAAATGAAAGTATTATTGAAGTGAGGATCATATATCCTATGAGGATCCTTGATCCTTACATAAAGTGGACAATATTCCAGGCTCTTGGCAGAAGGTCACCATCCATAGTTAACAAACGATATGCCCCCTTTCCTGCCTCAGCTTCAATTAGATAGGGGCCTTCCATTTTGGTGCTAACTTGCCATCAGTAGGGTTCGTGGTATTTTGGAATGCTTTCCTCAATACCAAGTCACCTACTTGAAATCTTCTGACCTTGACATTCTTGTTGTAAGCTCCAGCCATCCTTTGTTGATAGCTAGCCAACCTAAATCTCGCCAAGTCTCTAAGTTCTTCCACGGTATCCAGGTCTTGAGCTAGAGTCTCAGCATTTGCTTCAGGATCACGGATTCTTGTCCTGGTCGTAGGGACTACCATTTCTGTAGGGATCACTGCTTTAGTTCCAAAGACTAAGGAGAAGGGAGTCTGACCCGTTGCATTCTTCGGAGTTGTCCTATCTGCCCATGTGACATAAGGTAATTCCTCAGCCCATTTGCCCTTTTTGGATCCAAGCTTCTTCTTTAAGTTGGTGATGATGATCTTGTTGGATGATTCTGCCTGGCCATTAGCTTGTGGGTGGGCTGGTATTGATGTAATCATCCTAATCCCCCAGCTGTCACAAAAGTTAGTAGTACAACCCCCAATAAGCTAGGATCCGTTATCACAAACAATTTCAGATGGAATTCCAAATCTAGTAATGATATTTCTTTTAAAAAGGATATAACTTCCTTTTCCCTGACTTGGGCAAGGCTTCAGCTTCTATCCATTTAGATAAATAGTTTGTCATAGCTAGCATGAACACTTTTCCTCCTGGTGCCTTGGGAAGCTTGCCTACTATATCCATTCCCCACCTCATAAATGGCCAAGAGGAGGATATAGGATGCAGAGGTTCTGCCGGTTGATGGAGAAGGTTACTATGCCTTTGGCAAGCGTCACATTTCCTCGCATACTCCACCACATCTTTCTTCATTATAGTCCAATAGTATCCTGTCCTGAGGATCCTTGTAAATAGTGTTCTGCCATAGTGTGGTTTCCACAGTCTCCTTCATGAAATTCCTTTAAGACTTCTTGGATCTCAGGATCCTCAATGCATCGTAGATAGGGTCCTGCAAGAGATCTCTTATATAACATGTTATTAATTATAGTGAATTGGGTTACCTTTATCTTAAAGGCTTTAAGATTCTCGCCAATCGGAATTTCCCATTCTGAATATACTTCATTATTGGAAGGATCCAGGATGCTGAATTCGACTCCGGATCATCACTGGATAGAATTGCAGTATTACCCACTATCTCCATTGTTTCATCTTCCTTAATTGTAGGAGTTAGGACATAGATAATAGGTATCTTTACATCTTCTGGTATCTTTAGTGAGGATCCTAGATTGGCCAAGGCATCTGCTTCTGCATTTTCTTCTCTAGGTACCTGTGTAAGGCTGAAAAAAGTAAAAGAATCTGCCAATTTCTTGACTATCTCCAAATATTTGATTAGTTTCTTACCTTTAATAGCATAAGAACCATTATAGTGATTAGTAATTAATAGAGAATCCACAAACACTTGAAGATACCTGATCCTCATATGTTAGTTAATTGCAACCTGCTATCAAGGCCTCATACTCTGCCTCATTATTAGTGGTTTGGAATTCACATGCTATTGATTGGGTATAATGTCCCCTTGTGGCGATTTTAGTAGTAGGCCTAGTCCGGTTCCTTTGACATTCGAGGCTCCATCTGTGAAGAGTGTCCAAGGATCCTTGGTCTCCTCAAGTTGTTGTACCTCCAATTCAGCTTCTCTTTGTAGATCACTACTGAAATTAGCCACAAAGTCAGGCAAAGCTTGGGATTTAATAGCAGTTCTAGGCTCATACTTAATGTCATATGCACCAAGTTTAACAACCCATTTTGCCATTCTCCCCGACATCTCTGGTTTCCTGAGAACATTCTTAATAGGAAAGTTAGTTTTAACGACAATAGTATGAGTTTCAAAATAATGTCTTAGTTTGGTTGAAGCCATAATTAAAGCAAGAATAAGTCTTTCTAAATGAGAATACCTGGCCTCAACATCAAGTAAACTTTTACTTACATAGTATACGGATGTTGTTGGCCTTCATGATCCTTAACAAGGACCGCAATTACTGTTTTACCTAAAACAGCTAGGTATAAGGATAATGGTTCCCTATTTTCAGGTTTCATTAAAGCTGGTGCTAAGGATAGGTAATCCTTGAGAGCCTGTAGAGCAGCTTCATGCTTCTCCGTCCACTCGAGCTTCTTATTCTTCCTCAGAATATCATAGAAATCCTTACATCTTTCTGAGGATTTTGAAATGAATCTGTTCAGGGCGGCGATTCTTCCTGTCAATCTTTGCACATCCTTAGCGTTGGCAGGAGACTTGATGTTGATTACAGCCTTTATCTGCTCCGGACTTGCTTCGATCCCTCTCTTGGTCACCATGTATCCTAAGAACTTTCCAGCTTTGACTCCAAAATGGCATTTGGAAGGATTCAATTTCATATTGTATTGGTCAAGGATATTGAATGCTTCTTCGAGATCCTTAAGGTGATCCTCAGCTCTTTTAGACTTGACCACCATATCATCTATGTATACCTCCATCTTGTGTCCAAGTTGTTCTTTAAACATCATATTCACCTGCCTTTGGTATGTAGCACCTGCATTTCTTAAACCAAAGGGCATAGCAATATAGCAATATATGCTGGTGGGTGTCATGAACGTTGTATCCTCTTGATCAGATGGTTCCATCTGAATTTGCTGAATCCAGATGAAGCATCCATAAAAGTTAAAGACTCATGACCCGCCGTAGCATCCACCATGGAGTCAATGTGGGGTAAAGGGAAAGGATCCTTGGGACATGCCTTGTTCAAGTCAGTAAAATCGACACATATCCTCCACTTTCCATTTTTATTTTGATCAACAACCACATTGGCTAACCATCTTGGATACTTGACTTCTCTAATCATACTTGCCCTTAGTAACTTATCTACCTCCTCTTGGATAATGGCATTTCTTTCAGGTGCAAATTTTCTCCTCTTTTGGTGTATTGGTCTGAAAGATTTGTCAATACCAAGTTTATGAGTAATAACATCCTTAGATATACCTGTCATGTCTTCAGGTTTCCAAGCAAAGGTATATGTCCTTCTCTTCAGGAAGGATATTAAATCCTGTTCAATATTATCCAGGATCCCAGATCCTATATAAACTTTGGATTCAGGTTCCACGGGATCTAACTGAATATCCTTGACGTCCTGTTCTCTAGCCTCCATGACGTCTCTCGGAGGATACTTTAATTGCTATGCTTCCCTGGGCTTTGATGTTGGTTTCATTGAGGAAGTGTAACAATTCTTTGCTTCTTGCTGATCAGTCTCTATCTTTACTACTCCCCATGGAGTTGGTAGCTTGACACACTAGTGATACGTTGAGGGAACTGCCTTCATATCATGTATCCATGGCCTGCCAAGGATAACATTACAGCAAGATAAGGAATCTATTACACAGAATTCTGGATAGAATTCACTCCCTCTATATAAATTGGGAGTTTGATGTCCCCCAGTGTATTCTCGGTTTCTCCACTGAATCCCACAAGCACTGATGATCTTGGAATGATTTCGGATTCAGGAATATTCATTCTCTTGAGGACATCCAACTGTATTATGTTCACTGAGCTCCCTCCATCGATGAGGATCCTGCGAACAAAATGGTTAGAAATAAACAATGTAATGACTAAACCGTCATGATGAAGATCCTGTATGTCTACACGGTCGTCCTCATCGAAGGATATAATTTTCTGCTGAGTCAGAGTGGAGGTTCGAATGTGTCTATCCCCACTCTCCATTTTCGTTTCCTTGGCGTGTCGTTTTGCTGCCGAAAATGTGGTTCCACATATATCAGAACCTCCGGAGATGAAGTTTATAATTTGAGCATCAGCTGGTGGAGGAGGAGCCTTTTTAGGAATTTTTTCAGGATCCTAGATCCTTGATTTTTTCCTTCCGAGCAACTCCTTCAGGTATCCCTTGCTCAAAAGATAGCCTATTTCTTTCCTCAACGCTATACACTCGTCGGTGAGATGACCGAAATCCTCATGATAAGCACACCACTTAGATTTATCCATTGTAGCTCCGGGCTTGTCAGTTTTCCTTGGCCACCTAGCCTTGTCACCTAAATTCTGCATAGCAAGGATTAGTTCATTATTATCAGCTAGAAAAACAAAATTCAGAAATTGGAGGATAATCCTCATCATCTTCCTCCTCTTCGACCGCATGCACATTGTGATTGTCATTCTTAGAGTATGACTTGGATCGATTATTCTTAAAGAATGATCCTTGTTTTTCCTGTCTTGAGGATCCCGACAGTCTCTCTTGGATCCTCTTATCATCCTCTAACCGAATGAACCTCAATGCCATGTTCCTTACTTCATCTAAATTCCTGAAAGGTGTCATAACAAGATCATCATAGAATTTTGAATCTCTAAGTAATCCCATTTTAATGCTTCCACAGCAGTGGCATATCCAGATTGGGGATATGTAAGGATTCTTTACTAAACCTAGTGATATAATCCCTTAAGGATTCATCACGACCCTGTGTTACCCTATATAAATCACTAGTTAATCGTTTAAAGGTTCACTACATGAAAACTGATTATTGAACAAATTAACTAAATGAGAAAACGAAAGTAATTGAGTAAGGAGGAAGACTTAGCAGCCATTTCAGTGCCGATCCAGTGAGTGTGGATCCGAAGCCCTTATAAAGATAGGCTTCTTTTAACCTTTCTAGAATGGGGTTGATCTCCATTCTTTCCCGGTACTGTGCCACATGCTCCTTTTGGATCAGTCGTACCATCGTACAGCTTCATGTTGGGGGTTTGAAAGCGTTTTGGTATCTCAGCATTGCATATAGGAGGTGCAAAACGAGACACCCTGTGACTTCCATCTGGGATCTCAGGAATGGGCTTAACCACTCTTGGGAGCTGGATATATATCCTTAAGCTTCTGAAGTTCCCGTGCCATAGCCTGATTGATACCTGTATCCTGCATGGAACCGTAATTAGTACCAAAAGATGTATTGACATGGTTACCTCCTGATTGGTTTGGAACCAGTATCGCAGAAGTGTATCCAAAAGTAGACACTTCAGGTGCAACAGTTGGACAAGATGAAGCAATAGTCTGCATAGGAATGAAGTCTCCTATATGAACTTAAGAGTTCCTGGACGGTTGGCTTCCTAAGGATCTTTGATCTTGAACAAGTTGGATCCTTGAACTTGAGATGAGGATCCTTGATATGGTGCATAGAATCCTCCGGACTGGTACATTCCTTGCGGTCCTGCTGGTTCATAGAAGGATCCTTGAGGATCCGTGACTCCTAGTGATCCTCGTTGAAGGATGGATGATCCCTGAGGTTGGAAGTAGGATCCATGAACTTGAGGAGAGGATCCTTGAGCCTAGGTCATCGCCAGTGATCCCTGCTGATAATTGGAGGATCCTTGCACTTGTACGGCGGATCCTTGAGAGTATTGGATCGTTGATGCTGGAGAAGCAAAATCCAGCGACCTGGGTATCAGTGGAGAGTGATCCTCTGCTGATCTCTTCTGCTTCTTCATTTCATCAATCTCCCTGAGGATCCTCTGGTTGGTTTTGTCCTGTTGTTCCATGTATCCTTTCATCTGCAAAATCAAAGTAAGAGATCACTGTTAGTGGGACTAGATGAGGAAACAACAGAGGTTTTCGATCCTGTATAAACAGGTGTAGTTTTCTTCTGGAGATTCTCAGCACTCTTCTGGTATGCAGGGGGAATAGGAGGCAACGCTGCACTGGCTTGAGGTGAGGTAACCGCCGACATGGCATTTGAAGTGGATTTTCCCTGAGAAGCCATGTGATTGATGGAAATGAATAGAAATGAGTGAAATGAATGGAATTTCTAGAATTGAAGCATCGATTGCCCCACGGTGGGCGCCAAACTATTTTGGTCAAAAATCACAACAAGGATAATGTAACAAACTTTGATTGTGAGGTTGAGTGCTTGATGTGTTGAATAAATGTATGAACGAAATTAGAAAGATAAACTAAGATGAACACAGGGATTTATCAAGGAAAAGCCCTTATCACTGGTAGATCTCCGGCATAAAAACCTCGGTGATGGAAACTACCAATCACCAATTAAATTGAACTCAAGAGATTACAACTTTGGATCATATTGAGCTTGTTACAAGAGATTTCTAGTGTGTGTATGTAGATTTGCGAGCAGTGTGTAGAAAGTATCTATGTTTTTTAATAGCGCAATATCCCCTTAAATAATCAAGTAACCGGCTATTAACTAACTATCCGCAAAATGGGGGAAGCTCCCACGTTCATCCTCAACGTCTCTATGCCTTCCTCAAATAGCCCTGAAGTTGCATAAACATGTTTTTGCCATACCGAAGCCCTCGGAACTTATTTCTAAGCTATGTTAAGGGTATTTAAGACATGTTAAGCTTGCTTCATTGTTCCGGAGTGTGCGTCGCTACGAGAATCGGCAGACTTTCGTAGTTTGTCATAAATAGTCCCTGTGATCGAATAGGCTTGTTTTTGACATACCAAACCTTTCAAAACTTATTTCTAAGTTATGTAAAGGATTTTAGGGTATGTTTAGTTTATGTTCTTGTCCCGGTGCATACGTAACTTAAACGGGTTACGTTTAAGTATCATTATTGAAAGACCTTCAAAGAAAAAGTTTTTGAAATCCCGAAATTTGGTACAAGTGTCATAGTTTCATACAGGGTTCACAACCTATCCTACGATATGATATATGATGTTTATACAATTACCAAAGAAGCACGTATATTAAAAATAGCAAGTTCGGCTCTCATTCATTAGTAATTCACACATAACAAATTCAATGAATTAGGTTGGTTTAGGAAGCTCGTTTACACGGGTTCATAACCTATCCTATAATATGATATATGATATTTATAGAATTACCAAACAAGTACAAATACTAAAAATAGCAAGTTCGGTTCTCATTCATTAGTAATTCATGCATAACAAATTCACTGAAATTAGGTTGTTTTAGGAAGCTTGTTTAACTTACTTACAGTGTTGCAAAAATTACGATCTCTTTATGTGATGTACCCCCAGTGTGCTCGGCCTTGTGTATAAATTTCAAGGCCTAACTCTTAACCAAAAAAATTAGAAAAATCATTTACTATGCAGTGACCAGATCCATGTCTTTCTGACCACAGCTTACGGAAAAATTCATTTAAAAATCATTGATTACCCAATTGACCCGAATCCACTTGGAGGTTCTACATACACCTAAGACCGTCTGCTATATAAATTTCATAAGCTAACTCCACGAATTCACCAAGATATAACATAAAAGACAACACACAAATTGTGCAAAAAACAGCTTTGACCACTGAAACGAAATAATTCTTTTAAAATATCAAACCACATCCAAATATTGTGATTCTTGCGCCATTAGAAGCGTATTTCGAAATAATACGTTTTGGACTCAAGAAAAACCCGTTTTCATTATGCTATGACCTGGTTACAGCCAACTGAGGTCAGCTATAACTGTTGGACAGCTTCCTGTTTAAGTTTTTAACATTCTAACACGAGTTCTATTGGTTCCATTAAGATGTTTAGCGAACAATAACGACACATATACATTACTTACAACGGGGTATCATCAAAATTCACATTATTATCACAAAGCATCAAGAACTAACAAGATTCAACCCAACATCATACGAAAAATGTTTGTGCATATTATGTCCATCACTGTGCGAATATGCTAGATAGAGCGTATGTTGAATATTGTATAGTTTAGATACGAACATGTGACTTAAGTGCGAACAAGATAGGTGTTTAGAGGTCACTTTGTACGAAGTGGTCATTTCGTACGAAGGTAGATGAGTCACTTCATTCGAAGGTAACTCACTTCGTACGAAGTTAGAAACTCTCTTCGCACGAGGGTAACTTGTCTATAAATAGTGTCATGTGTTCATTGTTTTGAAAGTTTTGGAGTTCCCAAAAGGGAAACGCAGCTTGACAAGATATATATTCTTTCGGTATGAAAGAATGAATCATTGGACTTCCGCTTCTACTTCATTCTGAATAACATTCTACCGAATTAGTACTATTATACCCAAACATTTGTCTAGAACCGCCGGATCCTGGACTCTCAAAAAACAAGACCCTAGTAAAAATACGAACCCACATGCGAGTATAACCTCAATCAAGCATGAACCCTAGCCACTAGCACTACATGTAATCATCATATCATCAAGAGTATTAAGCAATGCTGCCATGATCAACGAAAAACCATTACCCCGAACTCATGCATGACTCATAAAACTATAATACAAATACAAGGTGTGATACCTAATGACTTGAAGTCCTTGTTTTTTCTTCCTTTTCGTCCAAAACAACGCACAAGATAGAGGGAGAGCAGCAACACGTTCGTTAGTTTAGGGTTTTGAGGGTTATGGGGGAACATGCAACTACACGTAAGTTAATAAGGGTTAGAGGGTGTAGGCGGTTTAGGGACTAGTATGTGGGCCGAAAGAATTAAAGAAGTAAATGAAAGGGAATTGTCGGCTGCTAGGACTGTGGTTTGGGCCGATGTGGTCTGCCAAAAGATGCAGGGGGTGGGGGTGTGTATGTGGTAGCGATTTGTGTTATTCATATTGATATATATTATTTATTTATTTACTTTCTAAACAACTAATACTAAGAATTTAGTTAAGCATCTTCTAATATAATATGTATTAATCAAGTTACGGTTCGAGCCTCATAAGTATTGGGTTATGCCTTAATTAGGTGCGTATAACTAATTCGCCACACAAGTTCGTTCGATTACCTAAATAAAATATGAGTGAAAGTTAATTTATAAATGCGAAAACCAACGGTTTTTACCTCAGAATTTCGGGTTGTCACGTCATCCCCAAGTTGAAATTAGTGTAAGGTTTTTCCCAGGCTGTCACATCATCCCCCCGGTTGAAAGAATTTCATCCAGAAATTCAGCTTGTGTCATCTGATGGTGCATCGGTTGCAAAAATGTAAGGATACTTGTCTTTAATTTGGTCCTCTCTTTCCCACATGAACTCCGGTCCACGCTTAGAGTTCTAACGAACTTTAACGATCGGCATCTTGGTGTGTCTCTGAGTCTTAGACTCTCGGTCCATGATCTTGATTGGTTTTTCAATGAACCGCAGTTGTTCGTCCACATGGATCCCATCCAATGGAACGACTAGTGTTTCATCTGCCAAACACTTCATCAGATTTGAAAAGTGAAAGCCATTGTAAACACCGCTGAGCTCATCAGCAAGGTTTAGTTCATACGCTACTAGCCCAATATTATTCATGATTTCAAACGGGCCTACGTAGTGCAGGTTTAGTTTGCCCATTTCCCAAAGCAAATCACCCCCTTCCAGGGTGACACTTTCAGTAGAACTCTATCGCCTACCTGAAATTCCATTGGTTTACAACGCTGATCGCCATAGCTCTTCTAACGATCGCAAGCTGCCGCCATGCGGTTTTTAATTCGCATAATCTTTTCAGTTACTTCGAGTATCAACTCGACACCAGTGATCTGACTATCACCAACTTCCGCCCAACACACGGGCGACCTACATTTTTTTCAATACAACGCCTCAAACGGTGTTGCCAGCATACTTGGGTGATAACTGTTGTTATAAGAAAATTTTACAAATGGCAGGTGTCTTTCCCAGCTGTGGCCAAAATCGATAACGCATGCCCTAAGCATGTCTTCAAGGGTCTGAATGGTTCGTTCCCTTTGATCATTTGTCTAGGGATGGTACGTAGTACTCATATCTAAGCGTGAGCCTAAGACTTTCTGAGATGCGAAGCGTGTGTTGCGGTCGGAGATTATTGACACTGCCACCCCATGCCTGGAAAATATTTCCTTCATATAGATCGTGGCAAGTTTGTTAAACTTTTCCGTTTCCTTGATGGCTAAGAAGTGTGCTGACTTAGTTAGTCGGTCTACGACTACCCAGATGGTATCCTTCCCGCTAGGTGTTCTTGGCAAGCCAATAATAAATTCCATAGCAATTTGTTCCCATTTCCACATTGGGATTTCCGGCTGATGAAGTAAACCCGACGGTTTTTGATACTCAACTTTAACCTTCGAGCAAGTCAGACACTTGCTCCTAGGTGGCAATGATCTCTGCCATCATGTTTGGCCACCAGTAGGTTGTTTTGAGGTCCTGATACATCTTATCCGAACCCGGATGGAAAGAGTATCTATATTTGTGGGCTTCATCCATTATGAGCTCTTTTCTTAGGATTAGGATCACTGATCCTTCAGACAATAGGGGGATGGAAAAGGTAGATGGGTCCTTCTTTTCATGGAGGATGAAGCCTTTAACACCCTTCGCTTTTAACTTTCCTGCACTTGAAACAATTAGTAACACCCGTCAACCCGAGTGGCTGGGCCACAGATTGCTGGCGAAGCTCGGGTTGAGCATTTTGGTAACTTCAGCAGGGTTTTAATATAACTTTAATCTTTTGGCTATATCCAGTGTTGTTTATTTGTTTGGTAAAATTTATTTGATATATTTTTGTTTCCACATTCAAATAGATTGTTTGTGAAAGTCATCAATTTTATCTCATAAAAACTTAGAAAATTTTAGGTTGTTAAAAATTTGGCAACTCTTGTTCACAATATCTTTAGCAAAAAAATCTGATTACATATATGAATATGAATCACGGATCCTTAGTTGTAAGGTTTAAGGTGAAGAAAATAAGATAAATAAGAATAAGGATAAGCATACCATAAAATCCAAGTTAGGATTTTATATCCTTGAGAAGTACCATTGTCTAAACAAACTAGTCACCATTCAATAAAGTTCAAAGATCGAGGATCCTTTCTGAAAGAATTTGTGAGCCTCTAAAGTTTCAAAACCTGTTGAAATCCACTTGGGACTAAGCAAACAAACTGGGGATAATCCTAAAAAACTGGGGACAAGCCTGTGAAATTGGAGACAAGCCCAAAAGAACTAGGGTCTGGCCCAAACTGGGGACAAGCCCACTTAAGTGACATGAAAATGCCAAAACCTTAGCTAACATGAAAACATTAGAAACCTTAGCTAACGTGAAAATGTTAGAAACCTTTGGATAACAGATGTATGGACGTCTTCCATTATACTTGATATCCTACATATGGCCAACAACAATGAAATTGTCAGCCACTAAGCATGTACTGGTCCCATTGCCTTGAACCATAATTGGATAATTGTGCGCTACTGGCAGGGTGTCAAAGCCAATTCGTATGAAAGATGAAAACCTTTAAACCTTAGAAGCAATCAGATACCTTAAACGTGGGAAAGAGGTGGCCAACGCCTTAGACCTCTATTGATGTAAACAATGCCAAAAGCTTCTGTAAATACTTAAAACTTGGTGAAAGTGGATGTTAAGTATCTCAACATCCTTTCCTTATGACAAACAAAATATTAAGTAGAGAAAAATATAAGTTAAAATGTTGTCATTGTGAGGATCCTAAATCCTCCAAGGATTCTTGATCCGTATTACATAAAATATTTCTTGAGGTGGATAGCATTCCAGGCCCTTGGTAAGAGATCACCTTCCATGGTTAGTAGACGGTATGCCTCCTTTCCAACCTTCGCTTCTATTAGATAGGGGCCTTCCTACGTAGGTGCCAACTTGCCATCGGATGTCTCCAGCTTGAAATCGTCTGATCCTGACATTCTTGTCGTATGCCCCAGCCATCCTTTGCTGATAACTGGCCATTCTCATCTTTGCTAAGTCTCTGAGCTCATCCATAGTATCTAAGTCTTGCATCAGGTTTCATCATTCGTTTGAGGATCACGGATGCTTGTTCTGGCTGTAGGAACCACCATCTCTTAGGATCACTGCCTTAGTTCCAAAGACTAGGGAGAATGGAGTCTGGCCTGTGGCATTTTTTGGAGTTGTCTTGTCAGCCCAAAGGACATATGGCGGCTCTTCAGCTCACTTTCCTTTTTTGGATCCAAGTTTCTTTTTCAAGTTGTTTATGATAATCTTGTTACTTAACTCTGACTGGCCATTGGCTTGTGGATGAACTGGTGTAGATGTTATCATCTTGATTCCCCAATTGTGACAAAAATTAGTAGTTCTATTCCCAATAAACCGGGATCCTTTCTCACATATAATTTCAGAAGGAATTCTAAATCTAGTAATAATTTTTCTTTTGATAGATTATATAACTTTTTTTCTCTACTTGAACAAAAGCTTCTGCTTCTATCCACTTGGAGAAGTAGTCGGTCATGGCTAGCATAAAGACTTTTCCACCTGATGCCTTGGGGAGTTTGTTTCCTACTATATACATTCCCCACTTCATGAATGGCCAAGAGGAGATTTTAGGATATAAAGGCTCTGCTAGTTAGTGTAAGATATTGTTGTGCCTTTGGCACGCATCACACTTCATTGCATAGTCTACTGCGTCTTCTCTCATGGTGGGCCAGAAATAACCTGTCCTAAGTATTCTAGAGAATAATGCTCTGCCCCCTGTATGATATCCGCAGTCTCCTTCGCGGAAATCCTTCAACACTTCTTGGACCTTAGGATCTTCAATGCATCGCTAAAATGGACCTACAAGAGACCTTTTATACAGAGTGTTCATTATTATAGTAAACTGAGTTACCTTGACCCTGAAGGCTTGAGGATTCTCTCCATTGGGGATTTCTCCATTCTGAATAAACTTCATGATCGGAAGGATCCAGGATCCTTAATCTGAATGTGAATCACTGGATGTTGTTACAGTATCCTTCACTACCTCCATCACATCATTCTCCGCTATAGCAGGAAAGAAAATATAGACAATAGGTACTTTTATGTCTTCTGAATTTTTAGTTTTGATCCCAATTTTTCAAGGCATCTGCCCCTTCATTTTCCTCTCTATGTACCTGTGTTATGCTAAAAGAACGAAAGCATTTTCTATTCTCTAACAATCTCTAAATATTTGATTAGTTTCTCACCTTTTACAGTATATGAGCCATTAAAGTGGCTAGTAATTAACAATGAATCTATATAAACTTTAAGATATCTAATCCTCAATTGTTTAGCTAACTGTAAACCTGCAATTAAGGCTTCATATTCTGTTTCGTTGTTAGTGGTTTGAAATTCCCAGGCAATGGACTAGGGTATTGTGTCCCCCTGTGGTGATTTTAGTAGTATTCCTAGTCTAGTTCCTTTGACATTTGAGGCTCCATCTGTAAAGAGTATCCAAGGTTCCTTAGTTTCTCTAAGTTGTTGAACCTCCAATTCAGCTTCTCTCTGTAGATCACTACTGAAATCAGCCACAAAGTCAGCCAATGCTTGAGACTTGATAGTAGTCCTTGGTTCATATTTTATATCATATGTACTAAGCTGCACTGCCGATTTTGCCATTCCGCCAAACATTTATGGTTTCCTGAGAACATTCTTAGTTGGGAAATTATTTTCATAATAATAGTATGAGTTTCAAATAATGTCTTAGTTTAGTTGAAGCCAGGATTAGTGCAAGAAACAATTTTTTAAATGAGAATACCCGGGCTTGGCATCAAGAATGTTTTACTTACATAATATACAGGGTGTTGTTGGCCTTCATGATCCTTAACTAATACTACACTTATCACATTACCTAAGACAACCAAGTACAAGGATAATGGTTCACCATCCACTGGTTTCATCAGAGGTGGTGCTGAGAATAAATAATCCTTAAGAGCTTTGAGTGCAGCTTCATGTTTCTCAGTCCACTCAAACTTCTTGTTCTTCCTCAGGATGTCATAGAAATCCTTGCATTTTTCTGAGGACTTTGAAATGAACCTGTTCAAAGGTGCAATCCTTCATGTTAATTTCTGGAGGTCTTATGCATTGGTAGGAGATTTCAAGTTCATAATCACCTTTATTTGCTCAGGATAGGCTTCAATTCCTCTTTTTGTCACCATGTAACCCAAGAATTTCGCAGCCTTGACACCAAAGTGGCACTTCGAAGGATTCAGCTTCATGTTGTAACATTCAAGGATATCAAATGCAACTTCCAAATCTTTGAGATGATCTTCTGCCTTCTGAGACTTGACTACCATATCATCAATGCAGACCTCCATGGAATCACAAATTTGGTCTTTGTACATCATGATGACAAGTCTTTGGTATGTTGCACCAGCATTTCTTAGTCCAAAAGGCATAGCAATATAACAATATATACCGGTAGGGGTAATGAATGTAGTATCCTCTTGATCAGATAGTTCCATCTATATTTGTTGAAATCCAGATGAAGCATCCATGAAGGTCAACAATTCATGACCAGCGGTAGCATCCACCATGGAGTCAATGTGTGGCAGTGGGAAAGGATCCTTGGGACATGCCTTGTTTAAGTCAGTAAAATCGACACATATCCTCCACTTTCGTTTTTCTTTTGAACCACCGCCACATTGGCTAACCACCTAGATACTTTACTTCCTTAATAATACCTACTTTTAAGAGTTTATCTACCTCTTCTTGTATAATGGCATTTCTCTGATGCGCGAATTTCTTCCTTTTCTTGTGAATGGGCCTGAAAGATTTGTCAATACCTAGCTTTGTGTAATTACTTCTTTGGAAATACCTGTCATGTCTTCGTGCTTCCATACAAAGGTTGATTTCCTTCTTTTAAGGAAGTATATGAGATATTTTTCAATAGAGTGAAGGATCCCTGATCCTACAAATGCTTTAATGTCAGGATCCTAGGTTATAATATCACTACCTTGATATCCTGTTCTCTTGCCTCCATTACGTCCCTTGGGGTTTCTGTAATTGCTATGCTACTCTAGTCTTTGAGGGTGGCTTGATATCCTGTTTTCTTGCCTCCATTACGTCCATTGGAGGTTTCTGTAATTGCTATGTTGCTCTAGTCTTTGAGGCTGGCTTCACCAAAGATGCATAGCAATTCTTAGCTTTCTATTGGTCATTGTCTATCTTCACTACTCCCCAAGGAGTTGGGAGTTTCACCCATTGGTTTTATGCCGAGGAAACAACCTTCATTTCATGGATCCAGGGCCTGCCAAGAATCACATTACAACAAGATAAACTGTCAATCACATAAAATTATTGGATTGTGACATCTGTGCTTTTCCATCATCGTTCAATTCTGAAACGATTTTGTAATTTTATAACATTGTGTTTTATTTCAAGATTTGTGTATTTATATATGGTATTTCATATTTTCAATCCTTGTTCAATTCTGATCTTTCGAATCACTTCTTGAAGTGAAATCGCAAACCGTTACGCAAATGTGATCAGTTTAACACGATGTACACTCCGGAACAATGGCATAAGCTAAACATACCCTAAATACCCTTACATAAATTAGGAATAAGTTTTGAAGGCTTCGGTATGGCAAAATCATGCTTATGCAACTTCAGGGGCTATTTTGCAAACTCTACGAAACTATGCCGTTACGCGTATTTCCTAATCCAGAACTATACGCGCATCCAAAAATTTTTGTAATCATTAAAATATATCATTTTAATGATTGGAATGCAAAAATATCACTCGTTACGCGTTTAAGGTCATTTGCGCGTTCGTTACGATTTCCGTCGTAATTAACTGAAAACCGCAACCATACGGCCAAACGAACCGACATCGGAAAAATTTCTGAGCATTTTTCAAGCTCCCTATGCTCTATCTTCCTTGTAAATCTTAAAAATGGGTTAACTGGTGTTAAAAGTGCCAAAACGCGTCGAAAAACAAGTTTTTAGGCTGCAGGGACTAAAACTGCAATTCTGAAACTTTGGATTCCCAGGCGCCACGCGAGAGAGTCACCTAGATCTCCCAAGACGTGCGGGGGATGCCCAGTGGCAGCAGCTACCTGGCAGCTTCTTGTTCATTTGACTTGACACCTATAACTCGTTTTTGCCACACTTCTCCTGGTTGCAACACCTCACCAAACACTTGTAATGATCCTACAACATCTCCTAACACTTGGAATGATCTTGTGGCTTCAAGAAATCTATAAATACCCCTATTGTTGCAACCAAATTCCTTGCTCATTTTCATCTTTCTTCTCTCTAAACTCTAAGTGGAGTTGCTACCTTATTTGGAGGCCTGGCCATCTGAGTTTTTCTAGTAATGTTGGCTTCCTTAAGTGCAAGTAAGTGCTCTAACCAAGCCTTGTTCATTATTTTAGCTTATTATGAGCTAAAAGTCAAACAGTTTGACTTACTGTTTGACTTTCAGTTTTGACCATTAGTTGGTCAAGTCAAAGTTCATTTGAACTTTGCAACGTAATTGTAATCACGAAGGTTATAATCCCTTGCGATTATACCTACTGATTATCACGTTTTCCTAGTCGAAGTGACGAGTCAAGGTTTCGGTCAATAATGCGCAAAGTGCGCATTATTCGACGGAACTATTTTCGGGTATCAAAACACTTTGTTTTGATACCAAATCAGTTTTATAAAATTAGTTAGACATGTTAAACATGTCTAACTCGTCACTATTTAGTTTAGTGCTTGTTTAGGGTCGTAAGTCGAGCGGTCTTGACCACCGCTTTGACTTTCGAATACGACCCGTTTGGTCGATCTTAGGATCCGACCAAACTCATATTAGTGACCATAGTTATATAGGGAATAACCCTCCGAGGTTATACCTTATGGTCACGTCGTTTGGTTAGTATTATGATATGTCGTTATTATGCCCTTTATAAATGACCAAAATGCCCTTTTTGGCATAAATTCATTTTAAGCATATGTGGCTAAAGATTTGACATATAAATTGATATTACAACATTATTAAACATGTTTGGGCATTTAAGACTCATCATAGGACATGTTTAACCATCCGATCATGCGTTTACGCAAATGACACATTAAAGTAGCGTAAACTACCTTGACGGGTCATTACGGGTCAAAAGCACTTAGGATCACTTCCAAATCAGAATGTTGAGTTTATTAAATCATACCATATGAGTTCCAACACTCATTTGATTTATAAGACATCATTCTATCCAATCCGCCGATTAAAGTCCCGACTTATTAACATAGTTATCCGATATTAGGACTCGCTTGATTTTCCTTGGACTCTTGCGCTTTGATTGAACAAGGATACTTTTGCAACCCCAAGTGAGTACATAGTCCCTCTTTTACATTTTCAAATATTTTGGGGTGAAACACATGTTCCTACTTATTACTTTATTGATTTCATGCTTTTATGACATATACTTGCTATCTTCATCTAGTACACATATAGTACATGACTTCAATTATGTTTTGCTATGTATATTGATTTGAGCATGCTAGCACATTGATTTCAAAGGAACCTTTTGTGGCATATGTTGACTTAGCATATGAGCACATTGATTTACATTACATTTTGCTATGTATGTTGACTGAGCATGCTTGCAAATTGATTTCAAAGACACCTTTTGCGGCATATGTTGACTTAGCATATGAGCACATTGATTTACATTACATTTTGCTATGTATGTTGACTGAGCAAGCTACCCCATTGATTATATGGACATTTCTACTTCGTATGTTGACTTAGCATGCTTAGTACATGTTTTAAAGACATTTTTCACGACATTGCTTACATTGACTATAACATTTGGTTTGTTAACGGGACATAATACATTCATTAACATTGATCATGCAGCCCGGTAGTATGTAATGGTACCATAGGACTTGACAAATCTCTTCCCCGCTTCCTAGGTTTGTTTGGAAGTAAGGAATGACAGAATGCGAATACATTTTTGATAAACCTTTGACTTGATAAGGGTTTATCCGACAGTCTCCAGGCTTGAATGTACGCGATAAACATAACTACATAAATGTTCATATCAAATAAAGCATTAGTTTTGCAAAACATGACTTTTGATTTAAAACATCGGTTTATTCAAGACATTGTTTTGTACATGACATTGGTTATACACGACATTATACATATGGCTTGAGTAAATCTTTTTACTTTCCACACAAGACATTTGTTATACAAGACATGGTTTATACCTAACATTGTGACATATTACATTGTTTACACATGACATTTGACATTTGTTTGACAAGACATTTTTGTGGTTATTTGATAAGTGATTTAAATAACAAGATGTGTGTAATATGATAAAAGCATGGTGGATACGCCGCTGGTACTTCCTATATATAAGTGCTTTCATGATATTACATATCGTAGCGTTATTTAAACCACTTCGACAAAGACAAAGACATGACACATTTAGTACAAATAACATATATTTTTAACAAGACATTGTTTTACAAATGGCATATTTTATACAATTCATTTCCGGTTAATTATTTAACCATACATCCTTCTTCTACATCATTTGATTTTCACATTGATTTTTATATGATTTTGTAAAAGAAAACATTTTATAAGGTTCATGACTACTTTTCGTTAAACTAATATTTTAACTTCAAGTCATGAATCCTCATCAACAAAACCTATGTAACTCACGGGCATTTTTATGCTGACGTACCTATTTTCACATGTGTTTCAGGAGCTAATGCTTAAGGATGATTCATGCGACACTTAGGACGGACTGGGTGTCACACCCCAACCGATGGCGAAACATCGGGGTTAGTGGCACTAGGCGACCAGATTGATTTCACGAGATGTTCCATAACAATCATTTAACATATCACAACCTGCTTAATATCCCATACTATTAAACGTAACATTTAAACAATTATTACAAAATGGAGATTTCTCATAAAATTCAACCGGGTTCGATTTCCCCTAGATTTCATACATAAGTTCCAAATCCAAAATACATAAACAACTAATAAACAAAACAAACTAAACTAAGCAGCATCCAAGCATCCACTCTAAAACCTCAACCTGTTACATACGTTAAAATACAAGTCAATACAATTAAGTAAAGGTGAGCATACGAGTTTGAATAATACTAGCATAGTCGAGAAAACGTTTGCGAAACAATCTAATTACATATCATGATACACCAAAACATTTAACATAACAAAGGCTCATTTCTCATGCGTTGACTTGCGCGTCCATCCTAACTAGACCCCGACGGGTGTAAGCCACACTATATACCATACTAGCTAAGGAGGCAAGTTAACGAAAACAAGTCCTAGTCACATGTTTCTAGTATCGCATATAGAGCATATACAATCAGATTATTCGCGTGCGATAAACAGTTTGATTTGTGAAGTGATTTTGATATAGGAACTATGTAACACCCAAAAAGTGTGTTAAAGCGAAAATGGGACAAGTATACTCACTGTGGGTGGTTTTAGTTAGCTTAGAGATTCTGATGAGGGTGAGAAGAGCGCGGATCAGCCTGCATACGCGAACGGAAGTGCATCAGTCTCCGAAAAGCTGAAACGGTTAATCTTGGTTGGGCAATAGCCAAGTTCGGGCGAACTTGTGTGTAAGCACACAAGTTCGAGCGAACTTGTATGAAAATGGAGGGTTTAGAGTCAAGTTCGGTCGAACTTGATGAGTTTCTTTGAGAAACTTGTCAAGTTCGGGCAAACTTGTAAGAATTCCTTATTGAATTGACAAGTTCAGGCGAACTTGTTTAATTTCCTAAGAAATTAGACAAGTTCGAGCGAACTTGTAAGACTTGGAGACTTTGACCCAAGTTCGGTCGAACTTGACCCATATGGGTGCAAGTTCGGTCGAACTTGACCAGTGAGCTGGGAATTCTCGAGCGAAATTGATGTTTTCGGGTCCAAAATCTTCCGTTTTCGCGTCGTTTGCTGAGTAAAATCGAGTGTTCATCCCTCCAACCCTGTGCTACTGAGCAACCTTAGGTCGGAGAGGTATTTTAGAGCTGTTTTAGCCGTTTCACAAAAGCGTGGGCTAATCCGAACGAACTCGGGGTTCGTCGGGTTAGTCCGGCTTGTGTAAACCGACATAAACGTCCTTGTGCTTCCAGATCTGGGTTCTTGAATGATAGATGCTTCGTTTCATATCAGAAAATGAACAAAACATCCTCAAAAGTCTGTATTTTGTGTCAAAAGCGATATTTATCAAAGGTTTTCTCAGATATAGAACTTACAAGCCGAGATCTTGCAGATCTCGTGTTTTCGGAAGCCTCTGCTAACACCAAACGAACTCGTATTGTGTAGATCTAAGTTAAAAACAGAAGTTTTGAAGAAAAAGATGAAGATTTTCGTAAAAGAATGGATTTTGATGAAAACAAAGGTAGATCCTTGTGCAAAATCATTGTAAACCTTTGTTGGTTGTTGATAAACGTTGTTGTAGTCGAAATCGGGTCGTTTCTTACTTAGAACACGAGAGATTTGGAATGAGGGAGCCCTGAGCGAACTTGGTCAGCAAGTGTAAATGAGAGGATGAGCTGAGTATTTATAAGAGGAGTCAAGATTCTCAAGATCTGGTAACAAGTTCGGCCGGAACTTGTTACAGAGAATGGACAAGTTCGCGCGAACTTGTATACAATGTCAAGTTCCGCGAACTTGGGCAAACAAGGGAACTAGTTGGTTTTATCAGCAAGTCAGTTCGATGGCCGAACTTGTTTCAGGCAAGTTCGGCACGATACAGTTGGCTGCCGGGTGACCAAGTTTAGTTTGCCGATTTCGTGTTAAGTGTTCGTTTTGTAATTCGGTTCGCAATAGATAGTTATATTAAGTGTTAAATTAAAGCGTTAAGCGTTATAGTTGATATAATAGTGCGATTTAGCGATTCGAGAGTGCGAGAGCGATGCGATAGCGATTGTAATTATAACCACAAACACACATAACACATAAATAACATCAAACCACATAAATAAATGCGATTTGCGATGCGATGAGATTAGCGATGTGATTTAGATGCGATAATAACGTACAACACTATAATTTAATTAACATAAACTTTATTATTAAGCGAATCTCGAATTACAAAAGGAGATAAACGGGAAACAAAAGAAAAATAACAATCAAATTTTCGAGTTGTTACATTAGGCTTTAGTGACAAAAAAGCAAGACAAATAAATTTATGTTATGTTTCTGTTAAATTTCAGACAATGTAAACAATTTGAATCAATAATACAAAACTTTAAATTTCCATGGTTGTTGAAACAATACTTCTGTTACGACACTCCCTGATATTTCCGCCGCGGTTTGTTGTTTTACGCGGTCGGGTTATGACATGGATAGAGTTTACTCCTTCTATATATATGGGTAGCTTGATGTCACCCAATGTTTTCTTGGTTTCACCGCTGAAGCCAACAAGTACTGAAGATCTTGGAATGATCTCCGTCTCTGGAATATTCATTTTCTTGAGTACATCAAGCTGCATAGTATTCACAGAGCTTTCTCCGTCTATGATAATCCTGCAAACAAAATGGTTAGAAATAAATAGTGTTATGACTAGACTGTCATGGTGAAGATCATGGATGTTGACCCTGTCCTCCTCGTCAAAGGATATTATTTTCTGATCCGTTAACGTGGATTCTAAATGGGTCTTTCACCATTCTACAATTTAGTTTCCTTTGCATGTCTCTTAGCTGCAGAGAAGGAAGTGCCACAAATGTCTGAGCCTCCTGAAATGAAGTTAACTACTTGTGCATTGGCTGGAGGTGGAGCAGCTCTTTCTTGGACATTCTCAGGATCCTGGGTCCTTGATTTCTTTCTGCCCAACAATTTTTCAAATGCCCCTTTCTGAGAAGATAGCCAATTTCTCTCCTCAACGCTATACATTCATCTATCAAATGCCCAAAATCCTCATGGTATGGACACCACTTGGACTTATCCTTAAAGGAATTTGACTTCTCGTTTTTCCTTGGCCACCTTACCTTATCACCTAAGTTCTACAAAGCAAGCATTAATTCACTATTATCAACAGAGAAACAATATTCGGATATCCTAGGATATTCTTCCTCATCTTCATCTTGTTCCACCGCATCGACATTTTGATTAGCAGGGTTCGAGTATGGCTTGGATATGTTATTCTTATAGAAGGATCCTTGCTTTTTGTCATGGTACTCATGCTTGGTGGAACCACCAAACCTGTCTTGAATTCTTTTGTCATTCTATAATCTGATGAATCTCAATGCCTTGTTTATAACTTCGTCCAAATACCTGCAAGGATTCATGACAAGGTCATCATAAAAGGGAGAATCCTTTTGCATTCCCATTTTAAATGCCACAATAGCAGTTGCAACATCTAGATTTGGTATTTCTAAGTATTCTCTTCCAAATTTAGTGATATAATCCCTTAAGGATTCATCACGAGCATGTGTTATCCTATATAAGTCATTAGTTAACCTTTCAAATGTTCTACTACAGGAAAATTGGTTATTAAACAGGTTAACTAAATGTGAAAATGAAGTTATGGAATAAGGAGGAAGACTTAGCAGCCATTTTGACGTTGATCCAGTGAGTGTGGATCCGAAGCCTTTGCACAGGCAAGCTTCATTCAATCTTTCGGAGATGGGGTTTATCTCCATCCTTTCCCTGTATTATGCCACATGCTCCTCTGGATCGGTTGTACCGTCATACAACTTCATGTTGGGGGGTTAGGAAGCGCTTGGGTATCTCTGCACTGCATATTGGTGGTGCAAAACGAGATATCTTGTGGTTTCCATCAGGAATTTCAGAAATAGGCTTGAGTATTCCTGGCACGCTGGATATCATATCCTTGAGCTTTTAGAACTCCCTGGCCATGGCCTGACTAATCCCCGCATCCTACATAAAACTATAGTTAGTGTCCAAAGATGTATTATGAAAACTGTTACCTCCTGTTTTACTTAAAGGGGTTATTCTAGAAGTGTATCGAGGATAAGACATATTTGTTGTTATTGTAGGCCTGAGGAAGCAATAGTCTACATGGGAATGTAATCCCCATCATGGATTTCTGAGCTTCTCAGTGATTGTCTCCCTAAGGATCCTTGATCCTGAAAGGCATTGGAGCCAGGATAAGTTTGTGTCGAAGGTCTTGATGGGTAATCCATAGATCCTTGAACTCGAGCTGAGGATCCTTGTGAATGGAAGTAGGATCCTTGAGGCTGGAATATTTCTTGTGATCCTCTAGGTTGGTAGAAAGATCCTTAAGACTGAGTCATCGCCAATGATCCTTGTGAATGGATAAAGGATCCTTGAGGTTGAACAGTAGATCCTCTAGAATGCTGAATTGGTGATGCCGGAGTGGCAAAATCCAATACCCTAGGCATCAATGGAGACTGATCCTCTGTTGGCCTCTTCTGTTTCTTGATTGTCTTCAATCTCTCGCAAGATCTTCTAGTTGTCTTGTTATGCTGCTCCATGTAGCTTTTCATATGTGAATACAAAACAAAAAGATCATCGTCAGTATTAGTAGAGGATGAAGTAGCAGCAGTTATGGATCATGTGAAGATGGATCATGTCTTCTTCTGAGCATTTTCAACACTCTTCTGGAATGGTGGGGGAATAAGAGGCAACGGCATAGAACTCTGAGATGATGTCACTGTTGGCATAGCAAATGAAGTGGATTATCCTTGAGAGGCCATGGTGTTGTGGAATGATAAGAATGAGTAGAAATGGATGAAAATTTTTAGAGTTGAAGCACCACTTGCCCAACGTTGGGCGCAAAATTGTTTTGGTCAAAAATCTGATTAAGGATATTGTAACCAAATTTGTAAAGTGAGGTAGAGTGCTTGAGTGATGAATAATGATAAAATGAATTGCTTGTTGAATGTAGATAGGAACACAACGATTTATACGAGGAAAAGCCCTTGATCACTAGTAGATTGCCGGCACAAAAACCTTGGATAGTGAAAACTATCACTATCAATTATATTGCACAAAAAAATTACAACTTTGGATGTTGATGAAGTGTTGTACAATCGAATGCTAGGTGTGTTGAAAGCTCTGGTTTTCCAAGTATGGGAGTGTATGTGTGTGTAACCGTAATTGTCATATCTAACACTTGATCAACCCCTTTTGAATTAAGCTAAAAACTAAGTCCAAAATTCAAGGATGAGCACTTTCAAGCTCCATGACTGTTAGTGGAATCCATCACATGCAGCATCTTGAACGAATTATGCCCAAATTCCAGCTGAGATTTAGTGCACGTCGTCCATAACCTGCATATGAACATTAGAAAATATAGAGAACAATTGTTAGAAATCATAAGTAATGTTAATGATCCTTGATCCTCTGAGTCCATGTACCGTCCGTTGAGGATAACTGATCCACGCAACACTTCAGGATCCATGATCCATAATCAGTAAAACCTATGCCTAACACTAGCAATGTTTCGTTGCCATGTCTTCATCAAACAAACAACGTCAAACAGTTTATTCGGAGACATACGAGTCCTAATCCCTGGTAATTCTTCACTAACATCAGCCCTAGCACGTTTCTTAGATTTCGTTTTTTATTTCTTTTTTATTTCACTTTTTTAGCTTTCTTTTTTTGAACTTGCAGACTTCGTCAATCGCGTGCATGTTACAATCTTCCTTGAAATCTGGTTAATCATGCAATCCATATAAACAATGAAACTTCATCTAATGCATATTATAAGATTACAGAAAAAAAGACATGAAATTCACAATACAAGTCAAATATTACCTCCTTTATCGTCTTCTTCGCGACTGAATTTGGGTTCCGCATCACCCAAGTTATTTATCTTCTCCCCACTTATAACAACCCGACTTTTTCGGTTGTTTTGTTTTTACCGTTTATTCTATTGTAACCGCTTGTAATCCGAGACTCGATATAAAATTGGTTTATGTTAGTCTAAATACATTTTCATCACACTGCATCACTGCACACTAAGACGCTTAATACTCGCAATGCTAATGCAACACGAATCGCAGTTAATTATGTTACTTTATGTTTCGAGTGTGTTTGTTTGTTCGGTACTCACTATCACCCTCACCCTAGCTTATCGCACTAAATCGCAATGCAGTTATTTACATTGCTTATGTTATGCCGTGTGTTTATATGTATTTTATTTTATATGTAATTAATACTCGCTTAAACGCTTGCTCGCTCACTCGCTCACACAACTCGCTTTATCGCACTATTACACAACACAGCGCTTAATGCCTTGCTAAAACGCTTAACATAACTAAGCTAACTAATACGAACAATAACATCAAACAAAAACAACCATAACATGAACCAGGCTCACTAGTACCAGTCACTACTCGTACGAGGAAGCCCTGGCTCGCACCAGGCCCCCCACTCGCACAAGGGACCACACGTACGAGTCACCCACTCATGCAGGGCACACTCATGCTCCTCACCTCTTATCCTATAAATACCACACTTAATGTAGGACCATTTAATCCCTTAGCAAAGGTGCCAAAGATAATCTAATCCATGTATGCGTAATTTACGTGAATTAGTGACAATATACACAAGATATTCAGTTTAAACGTTAGTTTATTAATGTTCAAAGATGTACATCGAGAATCCAAACTGACAGAGCTTCGTCGTCTCTAATACAAAAGTTAACAAATGAAAGAACCTAGACAGCTATTTATAGATGAGCTAGTTCGCACCAGAACACACTTTCGTACGAAGTACTACTTCGTGCGAACTAGTACATTACATTATCAGTTCATGCGAACTAGTCCTCTAATATACATAAACCATAATATTAAACATCAAAACCCTATACATTTAGACTACATCCAAGACATAGACAATATACATCGTGCACTAACACTTAACACACACACTCCCACTTGTTGTCACTCGCACGAAATCTACTCCACACACTTTTCTCTGCTTCCAAGTAAGAAGACTATGTTTTCCACGCGAATCACAACGATTTTGCACGAGATTATCTCCTATTTCATCTAAACTTCTCTGTTTAAAAAAACTTCATCTTTTTCATAAGACCTTCTGATTTTATCAAGGATTCACACTCGAACGAGTATATTGGGCTCAGCTTTTGCTTCCTAAGTTAGAAATCTCCTTATTTCAAACTCACCGAGTGTTAGATCCTAACAAAACTGTTTTATACTCGATTTTTACACAAAAACGGAAAAAACCGACATATGTTTCATTCACTAGATAGTGGAACGAAGCGGTGTCTGGAACCATCATGAAAAGGACTCAAATTACATCTGTTTCAGACGAAAACTCAGTTCCGCTTGCGCAGAGACGCAAGAATAGTCACTTGTGCAAACTGGACTGGCTCGCACGAATCACTTTGGGTTCGTACGACCCAGTCCGAGTTTCCAAAAATGACTCACTCCTCTAAAGACCTCCCCAGCTTTTGGTTTTCTCAGTAGCTTAAGGTTAGAAGGATGGACACTCGATTTCCCGAAGAAACGAAGCGAAAATACTCGATTTTGGACTCGAAAACAGGTCACTTGCACGAGCAGTCGCTCGTACAGATGATAACTCGCACCAGGGTGATGCCTCGTATGAGCTATCACTCGTACGAGTGATGAATCGCACGAGGGTGATGCCTTGTGCGAGTGGTGCTTCGTAAACTGTTCAACTGTTCAAACACTGTGGAAGACTGATGCACTTCTGTTTCTACGCGCAGGCTGACCCGACGCTCTTTCCCACTCCATCTCGTCCGCGACTTGCTTTTATGCACTCACTGTGAGTATACTTGACCCCTTTTCGCTTTAATGCCCTTTTGGGTGTTACATACGTTCTCTATTAAACGATCACTACACACAACGCTAAAATGCTATAAAACGAAAACCACTCTCGCATGACTATATGTGAAATGTTGAACTGCTGTGTGTTTATTGTATGCCTTGAGATTTGCGACCACCCTTAACATGATAGCAGCTATAGGTTGACTCGCCACCTGTTAGTTCGGGGGTTGTTAAGGCTCGCTCTCGCTACTTTACTTTACTTGTCTTACTCGTGGTTGTGTTGGTTAGCTTATTTCGGTGTAGATAAAATATATGTTCACATGACTACGTTAGTGCATGCCGGTTTTGCAAATCGCTTTATTAATATTAATATGCTAAACCTGTGTACTCACCTTTACATTATTGTATTGACCTTTATTTTAACGTATGTGACAGGTTGAAGGATTTCATGCTGCAAATGGATAGGGTCTCTAAAAACTCACTAAAAATCTAGTTGTCGAATTTTGTATTGTTTAGGAAACTTGTAATTCGTTTTGACTATTGTAGAATATTTATTTGATTGTATGGGAAATCGAACTTTATAAATATTGTCATCAAAATAGTCGTTATGGATTCTCTTGAACAATCTGATTCGCTTGTTCCATGCTCCAATGATTCCAACATCGGTTAGGGTGTGACAGATTGGTATCAGAGCCATAACTATAGGGAATTAGCGAGAATTGCCATGTTCGACCTAGTCTATAGTCTAAGTACCAAATCAAACTGATACGAACAAAACGGACCTTTCTGTGCGAACCAAAACGCTCTGTACGAACTGGATGCTTCGTACAAGGGGCCACTCGAGCGAGGAGCCGCTCGTACGAGGGACCACTCGCACAGGGCCACCCAACTCATACGAAGGAGCAGTCTTCTCGCTCTGGACGCCTAAATTTTACCTATTCTGCTTCTGATTTAGCCCTTTTAACTAAACTATATATGCTTTTCCTAAAGCTACTACAATATACGCTTGAAGGTACTCGTATAGCACAAACGAGTGATTGTTCGAGATTAGGTGTGAAAATCGAGAACTCTCAAAAAGATCGTTCATCCCGCGTATTACTCTCTGCACGAGATTGTTTTGTTGAGTTAGGAGTGATATCCATATCTCAAGGAAATCTCCATTTCTATCTTGTGGTTGTTCTTACCACAGTTATGGTACGAAGTTATTAAGTTAGGGGTGAAACCCGCATCTTAATAACTAGTTGCTCTCTTCGATTTTCAATCTCACCAAAGTCTTGATCATTTCATGACTCGGAACGCGTAGTAACTGGAAGGATAAATGCTAAGGCATTTGTCTATTAGGCCAAAGCGCGAGTCCGGACTCAAGGAATGATCGAATCATTTGGGTAGTCGATGTCTCAAAACCCAGGACACTCCATTGAGTTTAAGCTTGCAACCGCTGGTTTACGCTCACCGGATGTTATTATGTTTACGTGTTTTAAATTTGTGAATTTTAAACTTTTACGCTTTATCAATTTCTTAATTTCTCGCTTTTCGCTCCATGAACATATGCACAACTCGTACAGCTCTCGCAATCTAAAACGATAATTATACTCGCAATCAAACTAAAACACACAACTCTCTCACGCGCATGTCCTCATACGTAGTGATACTCGCTATATTACTCGCTTACGATACGCTATACTACGCACATCTCGCACGCGCAACGCATAATTTAATGAAGATGAATACGCGTAAAAATATGTGCTTTCGTGACTTATGTAATTATGTGATTATGTGCTTATGTGCTTATGTGAGTACGTGATTTTGTGCTTTACGTGAATAATAATAATTTATATGGTGTAAAACGCAAAACTTTTAAACAAAACCCGTTATAATCGAATCTCATCCAAACGTCTTTCTGTAGATGGCATATATGGAATCTCACACTCTTAGAACTGCCTAGCGAAACAGCGCCGACAAACGAATGGCCTCTCTCGTGGCCAAGGAAATGGCCAAGGTGATTCCTCAGATCGTCAGCGAAATTCAAGTTGTCGGCAGTAACTCTTCAGTTGATTCTAAGAAGACGCGCCGAAAGCTTCATTCAGTTTCAAACAATTCAAAGCCTACAGTCCTATGACTTTCACAGGCGAAGATGATCCCAGCAAAATGTTTCAGTGGTTCGATTCAATCGAAGTCACTTTTCGCCAGAGTGGATGTCCAGAGAACCTCCGCACGGTTAACGCAACCGGTGTATTTTACTCAAGGACACTTGACTGGTGGACTGCAGAGCGTAACAAACGTGGAAACGATGCAGCCTATGGACTCTCATGGGAGGAATTGAGAGAGCTTATGATTAAGGAACTTTGTCCTTCTCACAAGTTCAGAAGCTGGAGAACAAGTTCTGGAACATCAATTAGGTTGGAGGTGATAACGTAGGTCTTACCACTTGATTTAAACAGCTCATCATCATCTACCCAAGTCAAGTGGACACGACAGAGAAAGCTATCAAGAAGTACATCCGCGCTCTCCCAGACTGTATCGCTGATTTTGTTCATGCGTCAAAGCCGATTAATCTCGATGAAGCTTATCAACTCGCTGCAGAAATCAATGATAAGCGAGTCTTGGCTGGAACTTTCAAAGTCCCAACCTAGAACCTCAGTCAAGCTATTGTCGAGCCAAGCGTCGATACTACTCCATCTCAAGCCTCCCAGTTAAACCACCAGAATCGCAAGCGAAGAAACGCCAGCAAGAATTGCGTAGTAGTGGCGTAGCCGAACCACCACTCTCACCAGCCTACTGATCCCAACGCACCTCCTGCCAAGCGTGCGTATATTGGTCCTCATCCTCTGTGCCCAAAGTGCATTTATCATGATGCAGTTGGAGGTAACTGCCGCTTCTGTGTCAACTGCAACATCTATGGTCACTACACAGTCAGTTGCCGCCCAGGCCCTCGTCAGCAAGCTCCTCAAACTATCGCAGCACTGTCAGCTCCACCCCGCGCTCCTCAGGTCAACCCAGCATCGCAAGCACCAGCCGCTCCTGCACATGCTTGCTACACTTGTGTTGATCCTAATCACTTTAGCAATGTTTGCCCACACCGCATCGTGAAACAAGAGCCGCAGCAGCAACCACCACAACATCAGCAACAACAACCACAGGCTGTGTGTGGAAGAGCTTTCAATATCAACCACAGGCAGGCTCAGAATGACAACAATGTTGTCAATGTTACATTCCTTGTTAATGGAATTTATGCTTCTTGCTTATTTGATACTGGTGCCGATAACTGTTTTGTATCGTTTGAGTTCGAAAAGCTTTTAAAATATGAATGTACTAAACTCCCAAATACCTTCGATGTCGAAATCTCCACCGGAAGAACCGTTACCGTTAACTCCTTTCTACGTGATTGCACCCTCGATCTCAACAATCAATCTTTCACTATCGATCTCATACCTATGCAATTAGGAAGTTTTGATGTCATAGTAGGCATGGATTTCCTTCGCCAAAATCATGCCGAACTTGTTTGTTACGATAAGATGATTCACTTTCCGCTTCCAAAAGGTGATCAGCTACAAGTCTACGGAAAAGTACCCTCGAAAGAACTGAAGCTTATGTCGTGTATTCAAGCGAACAAGTACTTACGCAAAGAGTACATCGCTTTCCTAGCCCATATTGTTAAACCGGAGTATGAGAAGAAAACCCTAAAAGACGTACCCGTTGTTTGTGACTTTGCTAAAACTTTCTGGACGATTTACCTGGTCTACCCGTACTCGTGATGTCGAGTTTCGTATCGATCTAGTCCCTGACGCTACACCTGTCGCTAAAGCTCCCTATCGCCTTGCACCATCCGAAATGCACGAGCTATCTAGCCAACTTCAAGAATTGCTTGATAAAGGCTTTATACGCCCGAGCACGCACCATGGGGTGCACCTGTTCTTTTTGTGAAAAAAGGATGGATCGTTCCAAATGTGCATCAATTATAGGGAACTTAACAAGCTTACAATTAAGAACCGCTACCCTCTCCCGCGAATCGATGATTTGTTTGATCAACTCCAAGGTGCTACTTGCTTTTCGAAGATTGATTTACGTTCCAGATATCACCAGCTACGTATAGATAAGTAAGACGTTCTGAAAACCACCTTTCGTACTCGCTATGGCCATTATTTATTCATGGTCATGCCTTTTGGTCTCACTAACGCACCCGTAGTCTTCATGGATTTGATGAACCGTGAGTGCAAATCCTTCTTGGATCATTTTGTTATTGTGTATATCGATGATGTTCTTATCAACTCGAAGTCGAGAGCCGAACACGCGCAACATCTTTGTTTAGTTCTTGAGCTTCTCCAAGGAAACCGCCTTTACGCCAAATTCTCCAAGTGTGAATTTTGGCTTAAGGAAGTTCAATTCCTCGGTCACATCGTCAACGACCAAGGAATTCACGTCGATCCTGCAAAGATAAAAGCTGTAAAAAGTTGGAATACTCCAAAGACTCCGTCCGAAATCCGTTTTTTTCTCGGATTGGCAGGTTATTACCATCGATTCATCGCCGACTTTTCGAAAATCGCTGTACCTCTTACCGCGCTAAAGCACAAGGATAATTTTTTTTGTTTGGGGTTCCGAATAGGAGGAAGCCTTTCAAACCCTCAAGGTATACTTTGCGACGCTCCCGTACTCGTACTCCCCGACGGAAATGACGATTTCGTTGTTTATTGTGATTCCTCTAACCTAGGTCTTGGTTGTGTTCTTATGCAATGAGACAAGGTTATCGCGTATGCGTCTTGACAACTCAAAGTCCACGAGAAGAACTACACTACCCACGATCTCGAACTCGGTGCAGTTGTCTTTGCGTTAAAGATATGGCGACACTACCTTTACGGTACCAAGTGTACGGTCTTCACCAACCACAAGAGCTTACAACATATCTTTAACCAGAAGGAACAAACATGTGCCAATGCAGATGGGTTGCACTTCTCAATGACAATGATTGTGAGATACGCTACCATCCCGGAAAAGCAAACGTCGTAGTCGATGCTCTTAGTCGACGAAGCTATATGTATGGCTTCGCAATGTTCAAGCCCAGAACGAACTCGAAAACCTGATTCGCGAAACTCAGCACATATGTTTCATTGAGAATACGTTGTATGAGGAAATGAAATGTGGTGCCGAAACTCAGTTAGCGAATAAGTCAAACGGTATCTACTATTATCTCGATCGTATTTGGATACCCAGCCGCAATAACCTCCAAGAGTTATTAATGACCGAAGCTCATAAATCTCGATATTCCATTCACCCCGGCGCTAACAAGATATACCAGGACCTCCGTTCGAGGTATTCGTGGCCGGGCATGAAAAAGGATATCGCTCGGTATGTTTTGAAATGCTTAACTTGTGCGAAAGTTAAAGCCGAACATCAACGACCCTCTTGTTTACTAGAGCAACCCAACATTCCGATGTGGAAATGGGAAAGTTAGCTATGGATTTTGTTACAAAACTCTCCCGCACAACTTCTGGTCATGATAGCATTTGGGTTTTCATTGATCGTCTTACGAAATCTGCTCATTTCATTCCAATACGAGAAGACTTTAAGGTTGAACGATTAGCACAAATCTACAACGACGAAGTCATTTGTCGACATGGGATGCCTTGTGACATCATCTATGGCCGCGATGGTCGATTTACCTCACGTCTCTGGGAGACATTTCAATCCGCACTTGGTACTACTCTTAATCTCAGTAACGCGTTCCATCCTCAAACCGCCGGTCAGACTGAGCGCACGATCCGCACCCTCGAAGACATGCTTCGATCTTGTGTCATAGATTTTGGTAGTAATTGGGATTCGCATTTACCCTAATAGAATTTTTGTACAATAATAGTTATCATACTAGTATTCAAATGGTACCATTTGAGGCACTATACGGTAGAAAATGTCGATCGCCTATTGTATGGCACGAGATCGGAGACGCATAGATCACCGATCCTGAGTTAATACAAGAAATGACAGACAAGAATCTCCAAATTAGAGACAATCTCCTGAAAGCTCGCAGTCGTCAAAAGAGCTACGCCGATAAACGATGCAAGCCCCTACAATTCGAAGTTGGGAATCACGTTCTCTTAAAGGTTTCACCTTGGAAAGGAGTGATCCGATTTGGAAAGAAATGGAAACCAGCGCCACGATACATAGGTCCCTTTAAGATTCTGGAAAGAATTGGCAATGTGGCCTATCGACTGGAATTACCGGTGGAAATCAGCAACGTACATCCGACTTTCCACGTCTGAAACCTCAAAAAGTGTTTAGCTGAAGAAAATCTTCACACCTCTAGAAGATTTACAAATAAACGAGACTCTCCATTTCGTGGAAAAGCCGGTACAAATCATGGATCAAGAGACCAAGAAACTTCGACGCAGTGGGGCATTCCCATTGTGAAAGTCAGGTGGGAAGGCAAACGCGACACCGAGTTCACATGGGAACTCGAAAGTGATATGAAAGCTAAATATCCACATCTCTTCGTTACTTCTACTACTTAAATTCCGGGACGAAATTTCTAAAGTGGGGTGATTGTAACTACCCGACTTTTTCGGTTGTTCTGTTATTACCGTTTATTCTGTTGTAACCACTTGTAATCCGAGATTCGATATAAAAGTGGTTTATTTTATTCTAAATACATTTTCATCACAGTGCATCACTGCACACTTAAACGCTTAATACTCGCAACGCTAACGCAACACGAATTGCAGTTAATTATGTTACTTTATGTGTCGAGTGTTTTGTTTGTTCGGTACTCGCTCTCGCCCTCGCCCTCGCTATCACACTAAATCGCAACACAGTTATTTACGTTGGTTATGTTATGCCGTGTGTTTATATGTATTTTGTTTTATATATAATTAATACTCGCTTAAATGCTCGCTCGCTCGCTCACTTAACTCGCTGTATCGCACTATTACACAACACAACCTTAATGCCTCGCTAAATGCTTAACATAACTAAGATAACTAATACGAACAACAACATCGAACAAAAACAGCCATAACACGAACCATCACTCGTACGAGTCACTACTCGCACGAGGCAGGACTGGCTTGCACCAGGCCCCCCACTCGCACGAGGGACCACTCGTACGAGTCACCCACTCATACGGGGCACCCTCATGCTCCTCACCTCTTCTCCTATAAATACCATACTTAACACACGCACTCCCACTTCTATCACTGGCACGAAACCTACTCTACACACTTTTCTCTGCTTACAAGTAAGAAGACTATGTTTTCCATGCGAATCACAATGATTTCTACAACGATTTTGCACGAGATTAACTCCGATTTCATATAAACTCTTCTGTTTATGAAAAACTTCACCTTTTTTCATAAGACCTTCTGATTTTATCAAGTATTCACACTCGAACGAGTATATTGGGCTCAGCCTTTGCTTCCCAAGTTAGAAATCTCGTTATTTCAAACTCACCGAGTGTTAGATCCTAACAAAACTGTTTTATACTTGATTTTTACACAAAACCGGACAAAACCGACATATGTTTCGTTCACCAGATAGTGGAAGAAGCGGTGTCTAGAACC
The DNA here is from genome assembly GCA_947069175.1 of Scalesia atractyloides. Classification (NCBI taxonomy): domain Eukaryota; kingdom Viridiplantae; phylum Streptophyta; class Magnoliopsida; order Asterales; family Asteraceae; genus Scalesia; species Scalesia atractyloides. Next base: position 44,288,604 of record CAMTDV010000006.1, read on the forward strand.
GTCAGCAAAAGGACTCGAATTACATCTGTTTTAGATGAAAACTCAGTTCCGATTGCACAGAGACGCAAGAACAGTCATTTGTGTAAACTGGATTGGCTCGCACGAATCACTTTGGATTCGTACGACCCAGTCCGAGTTTCCACAAACGACTCACTCGCTCTAAAGACCTCCCCAGCTTTTGATTTGCTCAGTAACTTAAGGTTGGAAGAATGGACACTCGATTTCCCAAAGAAACGATGCGAAAACACTCGATTTTGGACTCAAAAACCAGTCACTCGCACGAGCAGTCGCTCGTACGGATGATGACTCGCACGAGGGTGCCTCGTACGAGTGATGCCATCGTGCGAGTGGTGCTTCGTACGACCCACCTGTTTGTCCCACAACTCTCTGTTCAACCAGTTCAGCACTATTGAAGACTGATGCACTTCTGTTTCTATGTGCAAGCTGACCCGATGCTCTTTCCCACACTATCTCGTCCGCGACTTGCTTTTACGCACTCACTGCGAGTATACTTGACCCCTTTTGGCTTTAACGCACTTTTGGGTGTTACGTACTTTCTATCAAATGATCACTACACACAACGCTAAAACGCTCTAAAACGCAAACCACTCTCGCATGACTACACGTGAAACGCTGAACTGCTATGTGTTAATTGTGTGCCTTGAGATTTGGCGACCACCCTTAACATGATAGCAGCTATAGGTTGACCCGCCACCCGTTAGTTCGGGGGTTGTTAAGGCTCGCTCTCGCTTTACTTTACTTGTCTCACTCGCAGTTGTGTTGGTTAGCTTATTTCAGTGTAGATAACATATATGTTCACATGACTATGTTAGTGCATGCCGGTTTTGAAAATCGCTTATTACTATTATTATGCTAAACCTGTGTACTCACCTTTACATTATTGTATTGACCTTTATTTTAACGTATGTGACAGGTTGAAGGATTTTATGCTGCAATTGGATAGGATCTCTAGAAACTCACTAAAAATCTAGCTGTCGGATTTTGTATTGTTTAAGAAACTTGTAATTCGTTTTGACTATTGTGGAATAGTTTTTTGATTGTACGGGAAATTGAACTTCATAAATATTGTCATCGAAATAGTCGTTATAGATTCTCTTGAACAATCTGATTCGCTTAGTGCCACGCTCCAATGATTCCACCATTGGTTGGGGTGTGACACACTAATCTAAAAAACTACATCAGAATTACATGAAAAAAAATACAGCTTGTGTACATACAGTGAACATCATAATAGTAACGTAGCTATGTTTTGTCTTTTCTTACTTTTACTAGACTTCTCCTTTTCATCTGGTGGGGAGTCGTTTTTGCTTTCGCTTGTTAGACTTTGATACTTTTTCGATTGTGTCCATGTTACCCTCTTGCTCGTAAACTGAATAATACGTAAACAATTAATTCAAAGTATCTTTGTTACAATATCATCATTTAAACCAAGTTTGAACAATGATGTAAATGGAAAATTAGTAACATACCAAGTTTTGAATTTTTCAAACAAACACCATCCCTTGTAGAAGTAGATTGGATCACCCTTTCATGTCCACTCTCCTTGTTTCCGACATCTCCTATAATAGCACAAACAAACGCAACAATTTATACTCTACATACTTAATTTACACATGTTCCGACTACAATATCAATTACTAAAAAGTTTACCTTGCAAGTTATCAGAGAACGGAACACGCACCGCATGTACTGATTGTTGTCTCGCCAGTCTAGCTGCTTCCCTTTTCTACTCTTTTGCCGATCTCCTTCTTTTTTTGCTCCAACATGTTTGTGAGCCCCAACAACAACTTCCACATGGTAAACACGGGTTACACGGTGGTTAAAAACATTAAATAATTAAAATAAAATATTAAACAAAGCTATACCTTTGCTATTATTTATGTCTTCATTAGTTTTCTTGTCAAATCCAAGATCAACATAATGTGTCGCACCATCAGTAAACGATACTTTGCCATCTGTTTTTTCATTTGCCATCTCGACACCTGTATCAATCAACAATACCTAAATACGCAAACTTTTCACACATCCACAATAGTATAATAGTATAATATTAATGTCTCCTAGTAACCTATATCCTTATTTAAACATTTAAATATAAACAAACAAAGTCACCTAATACGTTCATCTCTTCACTGCCAGGAAACTCGATAGGGTCATCCATTAAATTTTTAAACCTTTTAACCGCTTACATGATATCATTTCGCTTTTCCTTCCTACAAAATAAATTTACATGTTTCCTATATATCATATGTGAATTGTTACTGTAGGACCGATCCTCGATGCTTAGGAACCTAAATTTGATATCTAACGTCCATAATAGCGGAAATATTACGTGTGTTTACCAATAGACAAGATTTAATCAGTTAATCGTCAGTTTTTTTGATCAAACGTTTTGGTTACAAACTGACAAAGCTTCGCCTCTGAAATGCCAAAGTTACAAATGAAGTAGGCTAGCTAGGTATTTTTACTATTGCAAGTTCGCCCTAAGAGACTCAAGTTCGCCCGAACTTGCTACTGCAAGTTCGGCCGAACATGTATACATGTAACACACTATGGGCGAACTTGACTAAAACATACATAAATACTTCATATACCTAGCATATTCAGCTCTATACAATACAGACTCGATATAAGACTAAGACATAGACATTATGCACCAACAGACTCCCCTTGGATATCGTCTTCGTCTTGTATCAGTCTTCAAAAACTATGTCTTCATATAAACGTTAACGCACACGACCGAAGAAGTTCTTGAACGGATACCTTCGTCGTTCTTGCTTTGGATCAGGTGTTTGATCAGTTGGCGGTGGTCTTTTAAAGTTAGCCATTCTCATAGAACTATGTCTTACCGCTTTTACCATTCTTTCTTTAATCGCCTCATTTCTGTTTTCCTCCTTTAGAAACTCAACTCTCCAGATCCCTCCATTTGTTTGCCACATCTTACCAGAATTTACTTCGCGCGCATAACAAACGTTCACAACCTTTTGAAACTGCATAGCTTGAACCTTTTCACGTTCTTCAAAAACAATCTTGTTGTGGAACAAGGTTTTAATATCTTCTCTCGAGAAGTTCACAAGCCACATATGATCTAGAATCCTTATTGTCCTCCATAAACCCCTCATGCCCTGATAACCCATCACTTTAACCTGTTCCTTGGTAATATCCAGATGTTCTTCAAACTTTAGCACAATCACAGCTTCACACGTTGCTGGATCAATCTACCACTATTTGAACAACGGATAGAAGTCTTGTTCAACCGGCATTAGCTGCATATTTCTCATGGCTCAAGGACGTTTCATTATTAACGTTAAGTCCTTTTCTCCAGTTACCTTGTTTATATTAACTCTGCGACCAGGAATAAAAGGCTTCCAATAATTCCAACCTTTAACTGCTTCATACTTAATCATTTTCCACAATAATTGATCAATCGGCTTCATGTAATATGTAACATTCACCGTCTGTACCAACTCTTCTACATCCCAATACGGTAATGTCTTGAAATCAGCAAGGTATTTGAAGTATTGCACTCCAAACTCCCTCTTGATTGCATATACGTTAATCTCTTTAAACCAACCCCAACTCAAAATATCTCCCAAAGAAACGTCTTTGTCCTTGGTAAAGAATGCAAGAGGACGTCGAAACTTGCGTTCGCGTGACATCTCTTTAAACCAAGACTTTCTCGCTTGAGCTATCTCTTCTTTGGTCATGGGCTTAGGAACTTTACCCTCTCGAACTAATTCAACAATCCTTTCATTCAACATATCTTCATCAAGTTGCTTGTACATCTCTTCAAAAGTAGGAAAACTATCTGAATATTAGCCGACGTACTTTGCTTTCTAAATCTGATTTGTCATCTGAAGACCAATCTTGCACAATTACTCGATTGTATTCATCAGCTTCAAATCGTCTTTGATATTGATAATCATTTGGCTCGAAAGGATTTACAGTCATCACATCCTCCTCAAAATCAAACTCTAACGATTCAGCTTCAACTTCGATCAATCTAGCTAAATCCTCCTTCGTGTAGTTATGTACATATTCACCTTCCTCCACATTATGTTCTAACATTAACATTAAAGGCTTTGCGGGAATAGCAGCAACTGGCTTTGCAGAACGATCAACATTTGCCATATCTATATCATCATCAGTTGGCCCTTTCTACCCTGACTCCCCCTTACTTTTATCTTCCATTCTATTCGATTTATCATCCATCAGGGTAGTAAAATCAAAATCATCAGAGATTTTGGCTTCAGAAACTCTAATACCAACATTACCCTGATCATCGTCATCATCATCATCACCAACATTCCAATCCTCGTAACTTCCTTCCTCTTCATCCTCTTTATCATCTTTTTCAGCTTCTTCATCGTCTTTTTCTTCAGAAGCAGTGATAGGATCAGAAGGCTTGACAGATTCGTCAACCTTAGAAATATCAGACTCAGAGGCTATGACAATATTTTCTTCAACAGGTTTCTCTGGAACACCAGAAGACTTAGGAGCTTCACCTTCAACCCCTTTTCCTTTGCCACTCTCAGCTAATTAGCTCGTTCCTTAGCTTCCTGTTGATCTAGACGATCATATTCAGCAATGAAGTCGATACCCAGTGCATTAGATAACACTTTCTGCATCCTGGAGAATCTTCGATCATTAAGGACTTGAATTGACTTTAACTCTGAAATTTTTGTCTGCATTTTCTCATTAGCATCTTGCAGACTTTCGATCAATGCTTTCAGATACTCTCTTTCATTCTCTAACACCTTTACCTTGTCATCCATCATTTCTTTTTCGACAGCGCTTTGATTCATCTTGTTAATAAGCTCTGCTTTTTCAATTTCATTATGCGCTACTTTTTCTTCTAATGCCTTCACGCGCTTTTCCAGAAGTTCAACATTTGTTTCTGGAAAGAATCGTTTAGATCCTGCAGACTTACTGGATCATTGTGCATATCACCAAACACATTAGGCCCTCCTGGAATCCTCGGTGTTGACTTTGGTGTTGCAGATTTTGGTGTTGACTTCCTTGGCGTAGAATTCTCAAGAACATAAGTCGTTGGAGCAACAGGCGATTTAGTGATAGGAACTTCAACAAAACCAGACACAGGAGGTTCTATTGTAACTCCTGGCCCTTCAGCTTCAGCATGAATAATAACAGGAGGTTCTTGTGGAGGAGGTTCTTGTATGACTCCTTTCTCCTGAGCACCAGAAGGTTCTTGTGGGGCTTCTGTGCTTTTCAACGATCTTTTGCTCCTCTTTGTGCTTTTCAACGATCTTTTGCGCCTCTTACTTATAGCCTTTTGCTCTTTCTTCGATTTTCTCTTTCCTTTGGTCTGAGGAGACCCTGTAGTCTTTGTTGACGAAACAATCACAGACTTAACACGTTTAGATTTCTTAGGCCTATCCTCATCGGACTCTTTTTCTGCATTAGGATCAAAATCAGCATCCAATTCTCTTTCTTTCTCTGCTCTAATCTCTGCCTAAGTCTTTTCTGGCTTTTTAGCAGGAATTTCTTTATCAGAATCATCTTCATTTTCAGAAGTAGCAGATATAACATTATCTTGAGTCGTTTTCATAGTTTCTTGACTCTCAATAACACCTGCAGCACTTGATCCAGCAATTGCTTCAACATTCCTCTAGGTTCATCTTCGTCAACAAGCATAGTTTCAACTTTCTTATCAGCACGCTTCTTTTTAGGCTTCTCAGTTTCTGCCTTCAAGAACCATTCACTCCCTGCCTTAGGTTTGAATTCCTTAAACCACTCTTTCTTAGCGTTAAGTTCTTTCTCATTGTCACTGCCATCTTTTCTCCATTTGGTTTTTGGCGTCGCAATATAATTAGAATCTTTAATTGCTCCGAATACAGGCTTTGGAATATGAGCTGAAGCTTGCTTCTGAAATTTGATTAGCTTCTTTACTGTGGTCTCATCAAGATGAACTAAGTACAAAACATCTTCGTCAACAAGCATAGTTTCAACTTTCTTAGCAGCAGCTTCTTTTTAGGCTTCTCAGTTTCTGCCTTCAAGAACCATTCACTCCCTGCCTTAGGTTTGAATTCCTTAAACCACTCTTTCTCAGCGTTAAGTTCTTTCTCATCGTCACTGCCATCTTTTCTCCATTTGTTGTTTGGGGCGCAATATAATTAGAATCTTTAATTGCTCCGAATACAGGCTTTGGAATAGGAGCTAAGCTTGCTTCTGAAATTTGATTAGCTTCTTTACTGTGGTCTCATCAAGATGAACTAAGTACAAAACATCGTTCGGATCTCGTGCAATATTAGAATACTTCTCGTCAATCAACATTTGAACAAATCTCAGATATAAGCACAGTCTTGAATCTTCCATGTTTTTCGATATATGAGTGAAAACTAACTTTGAGAAGTTAAACGGCTTCTTCAGAATAAGCGCCGTTGCCATGTAAGCTAAGTAATCTTGAACATCATCTAAACAGCCTTGCGATGACTGAATGTATGAATTATGGCGTGCATCAGGAGCTTGTAGGGATTTGGCACTTCCCCTTTCTTCAGCGTCACTTATTCACACTTCCTTTATAAGCCATTCCTAAAGAAACAACCACGAACCATCTTCTCGTCTAAATAAATTGGATCGTCTTTGTTGTCGTTGAAATGCAGAATCCGACGAATATCATCTTCGGTAACTGTAATTGGTTTAACTTCATTACCGACTTGCACAGATGAAGTGATCGTCTTCTATCTTTGCTTAAACTTGCGTTCATCCAGAAATGGAAAATATGAGATCTATATGACACTGTGCGCTCTGTAATCGCTCGATGTATAGGACTATCTTCCAAGAACTTCAATATACTGTCGTATTCCTGCAAAGATGGACAGATCGATTTGTCAAGCGTAATGCAGGTGTTGTGCGTCTTAGAAAATTCCACTGAAATTATACGCTCTGGAACTTGTGCCTGAAAAACGATGCAAAACAATTAGCACGTTTATCGAGAAATATTTCACAAAATTTCTAACACCTTATCAAGTTCGGGCGAACTTGATATGGTGTTACAACATTCTGATTTATTCAAGTTCGCCCGAACATGTCTTAAAACATGTTCCATATATAAGTTCGGGCGAACTTACACTCTAAACAAATTCACCATTTCTTTTTCATAAGTTAGGTCGAACATGTATTGAAATCAATTTTAACAAAAACACTTTTGATGCAAGTTCGGTTGAAGATGTTTAGATTTCATTTATTCATATTTTTAGACAAGTCCGGTCGAACTTGACAACAAGTTCGGCCGAACTTGTCGTCTTCTCCAAAAACCAAACTTGTTCAAACATGCAAATGTCCATTACAGTTCAATCAAACATGATTACACGGTCGATTTTAAGTGTTGATTTTATTTTAGGTTCAATTTTTATCACAAACTCCTAGAACTATCAAATTTGAGTTTTTAGATCTTGTTTGTTCATTCAAGGTTCAATTCATGGTTCAATGTTCAAGTAACTACCTCAGCCATTGTCGTTGGTGTGCAAATCACCAAAAACAACAGAAATTTGGGCAGTATAACGGTATCAAATTGCCAATTTCACAACTTCGCTCAAAATCGCTTAAGTTCACACAGGAGAGATTGTTTGTTGATAAATGAGTTCGGCCGAACTTGATTGGTGTTTATACCAAGTCAAGTTCGGGCGAACTTGATAAGCCCAACTAATCAAGCCCATTGAAGTTCGGGCGAAACAGCCATCTGCAAGTTCGGTCGAACTTGCTTGTGTGTTAAACATGATTTGTTTAGCAATTTGGCCGAACTTGCCAAACCACAATTTCAAACTTTTTCAATTTTTCAATTTTAACCCCTGAACTTTCCAACTTTTTACTAGTTATGAAAATCCTCTCAGTTGACCAAGTCCAAGCTAGTGACCTTGGTTAACCGATTTGTCTGCCGAGTCCAAGTTAATGACCCCGGTTTGACTTGTTACGAACAAACTGTTGATATTTTCAAAATCAAAGTTTCAAATTAATGAACTTTTTATCTTTTTAATTTTTCAGATTAACAGATTAGCTCCCAGCCGTTGTCAAAGAGATTCCCACCATTTCTAGCATCTTACCAGACTTCAAAGATCCGTTCTCCAACATTGATTTGCTGAAAACAATGTAGAATTAAAATCTTTTTGTATTTTTACAAGTTTATGCTAAAACACACCAAAAATCTTTTTGATTTTAATCTGTAAAGCTGAAATACTATGTACAGAACAATGTAAACTATGTACAAACATATTTACAGACATTTTTTTGTGAATTCGTGTCTAAGGATCATATCAGTTAATTGAGACATATCATCAGTACCGTTGACCTTTAACAGACTTTAGGTTTTAAACTCGTTTACCTAGATTGTCGATATGTTTGTCCACTTAAGCTTTACAACATTTCTCAAATGTTTCAAGATATGTTAAGGTATGATTTATGAAACTTGACTTAACTTCGGTTCCCACTTCTTGAATATACTCCCGTATCCAGATTCCCTAGATTTCATCTTATAGGTGAATATAGCGTAATTGATATCTGTATCTGGGTTGTGCAAGACCTTGAGAGCTCAGGTTAGTACTACCGTACAGACAAAGAGATGAAGGCTCGTCTTTAAGGTGTGTTCCACTTAATGAATCTTTTTAGCACTGCAAATGATTAGATCTTTCAATACTTTTCAAGTTTGCATGCAGTTTTGGGGTTTAAAGCGAAAGTATTATAGAAGTTCTAGGCTATTGCTTCCGCAGAATCAGAAGAACTTGTATAATACCCCAGATATCAACTATCTAAAAAGACCTCGTATCTCAGAATCAGGCAATCTTTCAAACGAAATTTCGGAGTACTAAGTCCATATATCCAAGATATGTTAATCCACAAGTTTAAGCAGTTGTAAAATTTAGTTTATATCTCGAAGACAGTTTACTGAACGTGTTAAGCTATCGACACATCCATAGTAAGACTCGTTTAACACTTTTAAAACTTTACATTTCTTTAGCATACTGTGATAGTCCACTGATGTACTATCATTTCCTTTTATGACACTGAACTCTTTTTGTCTTTTTCAATGTTTTTGTACATTTTGAATTTTAAAATTTTCGAATGTTTTTGTATTTTCTCTAACATTTCTCCCCCTAAAATCAAAAACACCTTTTTGGATTTTAGTTTTTAACAAAATTCTAAAGTAGAAAGATATTTACAAACCAATGTGGATCACGTGAACTCGTCGTCCGATCTGTATTCAACCTCATCGTCCGCACCTGTCAGCTAATTTTTCATATCGTTAATTCTTAGCAAGTATTTAAACCGTGACAAAGAAAATGATTTGGTATAAAAATCAGCCTTTTGTTCATCGGTGTGGATTTTTTCTATTCGCACCAATTTATTTTCGTAGCAATAACGAATGAAATGATAACGAATTTCAATGTGTTTTGTGCGTGACTGGTGAACCGGATTTTTAGTTATATCAATGGTTGCTTTGTTATGAACATACAACGAAGTGTCTAGAAATTGAAGACCATAGTCTCTCATCTGCTGTTGAATCCACAGAATCTGTGAACAACAGCTAGAGGCCGAGATATACTCAGCTTCACAGGTTAGAGAGCGACCGTAGTCTGTTTCTTACACTGCCAGGTTACCATTCTTGTTCTGAAGAACTGGCATCCCGCTGTAGTTGATTTTGAGTTCAACTTATCTACACCAAAATCAGAATCAGCATAGCCTGTGAGGTCGAAATTGTCGTTTTTCGGGTACCACAAGCCGGTGCTTGGGCATCCTTTCAGGTATCTGAAGATTTGCTTCACGATCTGCATGTGTAAGATCCTTGGGCTTGACTGATATCTGGCGCATAGGCAGGTTGGATACATAATATCTAGGCGCGATGCCGTCAGATACATCAGCGATCCAATCATCGATCTATATAACGCCTCGTCAACTTTGGCTCCAGTCTCGTCAACGCAAATGCCGTGATTTAGAGCAAGAGGCGTAGATAGAGGCTTCAAGCTTTCCATTCCAAATTTCTTTAAGATGTCGTGAACATACTTAGTCTGATGAATGAAAATACCATCCGGAAGTTGATCTACTTGCAAACCAAGAAAGAAATTCATTTCGCCCATTGAGGTCATTTCGAATTTCTTTTTCATGATTCCCTCAAACTCCTTGCAGAGACTATTGTTTGTGGATCAAAGATGATGTCGTCAACGTAGATTTGAACTATAATCAGATGGCCATCAACTTCTCTGGTGAAAAGAGTACTATCCACAGTTCCTCTGATAGAGCCGTTTCCGACGAGATGTTGCGATAACGTGTCGTACCAAGCTCTCGGGGCTTGGTGTAGACCATAAAGAGCTTTATCCAGTAGGTACGCTTTCTTCTTGTTGAGTGGATCGACAAACCCCGGTGGTTGTCCAACGTACACCTTCTCGCGTAATTTTCCGTACAGAAAAGCCGATTTGACATCCAATTGATAGACCTTAAATCCTTTCCATGATGCGAAAGCTAGAAAGATTCGAATAGATTCCAAGCGAGCTACTGGTGTGTAGACTTCTGTGTAGTCTATCCCTTCCTGCTGGTGAAATCCCTTGACAACAAGCCTAGCTTTGTTATGAACAATAACCCCTCTATCATCACGTTTACACTTAAAGACCCATTTTGTATCAATTGCTTTCTGATTTTCTGGTAGGTCTTCAAGCTTCCACACTCCCAACTTCTCAAACTGCAATAGTTCTTCTTGCATTGCTTGTACCCAGTTTTCATCGGCTAAAGCTTCATTAACTATCTTTGGCTCAATCTGAGATATGAAACATGAATAGAAGCAATAGTTCTGGGTTGGAGCAATGCGAGTGTAGAAATAACTGAGTGCTTTGTTAATTTGCCCTCGAGTTCTAACACCAGTTTGAAGTTCTCCGATTATATTTGTTGACGGATATAGGAAGATGATCCGGCAATTCTTCACTTGGAACATCTACTAAGTTTTGCTGATTCGTGATGTTGAGATCAATGACCAATTCACCACTTGAAGAACTTGATGAAGCTTCATTTCGGTTATTTGGGACTGTAGATTGATTCAGAAGACTTGTTATCTCCTCCATTTCTTCATCTGAAGAAGATGATTCCCCATCAGCATCAAATGTTGGTGCTTCATTTGAATCAGAATTTTGATTATGAGGCATACTGGGCCCCGTTGATGTATTCACTGGTTCAGTAGAGGCATTTGTTAGAGGACTAGCAGGTGTTGTTAATGTTACAAAAAACATTTTCAGCCGGAACACCACTATTGCTTCAACTTGTGCTAGAAGAAGATGGATCCAACGTGGGTTGATTAACCACAATTGGTCGAACTATTTGTTCTTGATTCGCTGACTGGTGAAGGTAGTATAACGCTGCAACTTCTTCGTCAATCGGTTCTTCAGGCAAGTCAAATGACTTCCAAATGTCTTGATAGTTAAACAGCCACGCGTCACCTTTCTTTTGAATATGATCCGTGTAGTTGAAACAATCCACGTGCCGTGCTTCAATAACCTTTTTCAATGAAGGAACATATACTCTTCTCAACGGACTCGCATATCCGACAAAGAAACCTTCAAGAGATTTAGCTCCGAATTTGCAATCTTGGTCTATTACGGTACATGGTGCACCGAATGGTTCTAAGAACCTCAAATTTGGCTTTCGTCGATTTATCATCTCAAAACATGTTTTCTTTGTTGGTTTGACAATGAGAACCCTGTTTAGCGTGTAGCAAGCCGCAACAACCGCTTCGCTCCAAAAGCTGATTGGAAGTTTAGAATCTGCAAGCATGGTTCTCGCAGTTTCAATCAAAGTTCTGTTTTTCCGTTCAGCTACTCCGTTTTGCTGTGGAGTATAAGGAGCACTAAACTCGTGCAGAATCCCTTTTGCGTTGTAGAATTCCTTCATTTTATTATTCTTAAACTCTGTGCCGTTGTCACTTCTAATGCGTCTGACCGCAGATGATAAAGGTTCTCAAGTTTCTTGAATAGAATAACCAAGTTCTCGAACGTTTTGTCTTTTGATTTTTGAAAGAATACCCACGAATATCTCGAGTAGTCATCTGTCACGACCAAGCAATATAAATCTCTTGAGATGCTTCGAACATTTACAGGACCAAATAAATCCATGTGGAGACGTTCTAATGGCAACTTGATTGAGTTTAGAATTTTCTTCGGATGAGATTTCTTGATCTGCTTTCCCTTTTTGCATTCTAAGCAATGATCAGACATCTGAAAACTCTGAATATTTACGCCTTCTACAAGATCATTATGAACCAAGAAATTCATTTTTCGCAAATGAATATGCCCCATCTTACGATGCCAAAGAATAGAATCCTTTTCAGTAGCCTTTGACACAAAACATTGTGCTGATTTTGATGAAGTGGTAGCGACACCCATATCAAGAACATATAGATCATTCTCCCGAGGTGCTCGCATCAGAATCCACTCATCTGGTATTTTGAATCCCGGCTTCAAGATAATACACTCTTTGTAGTTGAAATGGACCGTGAACTTCTTGTCACAAATCTGCGATACACTCAGAAGATTGTTCTCAAGTTATGCAATATAGTTCACGCGATCGAATGAAACGACGCCATTGGAGAGTTTTCCCTCGGCGACTATTCTTCCACCCTGGTTTCCTGCAAATCCAACATATCCACCGTTGATAGCTTTAATGTCGAATAGCAACGCTTTCATTCCCGTCATATGTCTAGATGATCCACTATCCAAAATCCACTTTGAAAGTATGGATCTTTGGATCCCCTGCACATTTTAACAATCTATTTAAAAAGCGAGACCCAAGCCTTTTTGGTCTTGGGTTGAATTGGATAACCATCATCAAAATCAAATTCACATTCATCAGCATAATCGAATTCATATTCATCATCTGGATTTTCTGAGATGTTTAAGTTTGAAACTTTACCTTCTTTTTATCTTTTGAATTGTTACCACTTATAGTTTTGATATTTTCAGATGTGGTTTCAGTTACGCTTTCAGATTTTGATTATTTCTTGCTATCACTAGTCTTAACAAGCTCAGACTTAGTGATTTCAGATTTTGATTCTTTAGTGTTATCAGTCTTTACCAGCTCAGACTTAATAACACCAGATGTTGTTGACCGTTTCTTTGCAATCCAGGCTTGAGATTTTATGTTAGCCTTCATGATGTAAAACTTGTTTTCATTAGCTTTTCAAGATTCACCCTTTTCGAAAATAGGATTTTCAAACTTCTTTTCTGTTTTAGGTTTTACTTCAGCTTTTGATTTATTTCGTCTTAAAATTTTTACAGGTTTTACAAACTCTAGATGCTTTGGTTTCACAACATTCGAACTTTCTTTCCTTCGAAGATAAGATGGCTTTGATTTCGGACATTGGCGTGCAATATGACCAATTTTGTTGCATTTGAAACAAGTCCGAGAATCATGTGGATGTCCTTTAGTGGGTTTTATACCACTTGTTTTGACACCACTTGCCACTTTGGCTTTATCTCGAAGTTCTTTCTCCTTTTTGAACTCATCATTTGATTGTTTACCAATCAAACTCTCTTCATGAACTGTACTCGTCCCATAAACAAAACTCGTGTTTTTATTTTTGTATTCATGGAATGGTGACGGTTTCTTTATAGATTCATCAGATTCTTCTATACCCAACCCAGCTCTCTGATCTTCCGGATGATCACCACCATTCCTTCGGTAGTTGTTTCTTTTAGGTTTGGAATAGAATTTTCTCTCACTGATCTCCAGATCATCTGATATAACTTCCACGAGTTTAAAGAATTTGTCTAACAATTCTTCCTTCACGTTCTGAATCGGAAAACTTTCATCAAAGTATAATCTATCAGATTCCTTAATCTTTTACATTACAACATTAGGATCATCACATAGATCATTCTCCGATGATGTCTCGTCGTCTTCGGATTGTGAATTCAGACTTCTTTGAACTCGAATCGGCGCTTTTAAAGCTGCCATCATCAGAACATTTTCAACAACCTTTTTAACCACAGCATTGTTATCATCTGTTTTAGTATAGATTACATCAATATTCTCTGGCAACTCATTTTTCTTTTCAGAAAGTAACTCGATGTTGAGTGCCTTATCCATCCCATCAGCATTTTGCGACATACTTCTCGCATAGGGGTGGAGGAACATTGCTATATTCTTTACCAATTTTCTTTTTAGGTTTCTCTTCCGATGGAATTGTCGGAAGGATGTGATCAATGACATATGCGTTACAAGTATAACTTCTCAACAGTTGTTTGACACGCTCTGTTTCAATTGTCATGTCCTGGAGTTGTTGTTTAGTTTCAGCAATGGTATTAATATAGATATTAATCGCTTTTTGCTTATCCATTACTGTCCCTTTAACATCCTTATTGTATCATGTTGTTCGATGTTATTTCTATCGAGCCTGCCGTAATCATTTTTATTTTGTCATACGCTTCTTTCATTGTGCGATAATCGTATTTTAACAATTCATTATGCACATTGTTTTCAGTGATGATTTTTATTTTTCGGCATATTCGATACAAGGTTCAGTACATTTAGTACAAGGTTTCTCAACCTCTACAACTTGTACTTTGACAACCTCTTTCTCAACAATCTTTACCTCTGGACCTACCTTTGCTAGGTTTGCCATTAAAGCTTTGTCGGCAATGTCCTTGAGGTTTTCGGCATTAATTTCATGAGTAACATCCATGACTGCTTCAACAATTGTCTTTTCCTCAGCAACTTGTTCCGAGGAACTTTCATCAAAATGACCTGCAAAACTATCACACGAGTTAGGAGATAAAATTCTTGTTTCTACATGTGGATATATTCCTCTTCTTCTCGTTGTTGATGCAAGTATTGTTCCAGCAGAAGCTGTTCTACAGCCGCTGCTTCTGTCGGTGCCGCTGCTTCCTCTGCAGAAATATCTTCAACTATCTCAGCCATCAACATAACTCCGGTCTTCTTGCCGATGTAGGAATTCCAGTCAAAACCATCATCTTCGTTTGATGCAACCATAGCTTTCTCATTGCTGCTGCTATTTGGTTTCTCTTGGATTTCAACCTGAGTCTTCTTTGGAAATGGCTTGTATTGAAGTGACTTCTTGTAATACTCGTTGTTTCCTCCGAACAGACTCTGATTTCCCGTTGCTTTAGGATTCTTGCACTCTCTCTTGAAATGTCCCTTTTGGCGACATCTGAAGCACGTCACTTTTGATATATCAAAGCCCAACTTGTTGCTTGAATTTCCGATATCTCGGCCAGTAAGAGCAACAAACTTTGTGACTCTTCGGATAATAGATGCTAAACACCACTTGATATCCATCAACTCGAGTTCTTCTTCATCCACTTGGTCATAATCTTCTGCCGTCATTTCAGGATTTCCAATTTTACCGGCTACAAGACTTTCATATGACTCCAGAACAGTAGCGAGAAGAGACATATGTTGTTTAGCAACTTGTTCCGAAACAACATTGTTCAAATTCATTGCGATGTTGCACTTGTATACATTCGGATCAGAATTTGTTTGTTGATTCTGATATGCTTGACTTTGATAAGATGAATTTGAACCAGTGCTTGAGAATGAGCTTTGTGGACTCTGATCATAATGAGGCTGTGATTGACTCTGGTTCTGTGGAGAAGCATTCATGTTCGCACTAAACGATGTCCCAATTTTCGGACTTGAAATATTGTCTTGCATTCCGATTTTGTAGTACAACCCAACGTCTTGAACAACATTAGCGTTCTTTGACTTTGCAATCTTCAGAAGCTCCATTTCGTGACCTTCTAGTTTGTCGATAAACGTTGACAACTTGAAGAATTCCCACTTGTCACTATTCTTCAGAACCATCAAATAAGTAGCCCATTCACCATCTGGTAGTGCGTCAGCAAGCTTGTCAATGTATTCTTGTTCAGTCTTTTCGAGACCGTGTCTTCGCATTTGAACTTTAAGATGATAGAAGCGCTCGATCATTTGCTTCATGGTCTCATTCTTTAGCATGGTGAAGATATCGAATTCTTTCAGAATAAGTGCCTTTTTACTTTTGATCATTTCGGCACTGCCTTGATACTTCTTCTGTAATGATAACCAAAGATCTCTTGCTGTAGTATACTCTGGTAGTAAAATCAGGATATCTTCTTTGACAGACTGTTGGATGAGACTGATCATCTTTTTCTCAGCAATGTATTCTTCTCTATGTGCTGTCGAATAGTTGTACTCAAGGACTTGCTGATGTTCATCTACCGGAACATTGTAGCCTCTTTCAATCGACACCCAGCCAGCGAAGTGCATGGCTTGAACCTAATAGGTAAATTTCTCCTTCCATGCTTCATATTCGTCCATGCTCATTAGCTTGGGCGGTTTAACAGTCGTTCCCATCTCGTTATCAAGATTGACTTGATGAATTACGTTGGCATTGGACGAACTAGCTCCGGACATAAAAGCTCTTTGCATATCATCCATTGTGAATAACGAGACGTGTACACTGAAAATATTCAAAAAATTTTGAAAATGTTAGAAATACTACAAGTTCGGTCGAACTTGTAGTTTGGAATAAAGAATTCTTGATTTTGTCACAAGTTCGGTCGAACTTGTAAATTCAATTTTGAAACAGATTCTTTTAACTTCGGTCGAACTTGCAAAATGAAGTTTGATAACACTTTTGTAAGTTCTGGCGAACTTATCTATGAAATTTTCTTGATATTAATCAAGTTCGGTCAAACTTGATATAAAATCAGTGAATAACTAGTAACTTCGAGCGAACTTATAGAAAGAATTATCTAAAAATTAGCAAGTTCCGGCGAACTTAGTTAAATCTCTTGACTTTTTATCAAGTTCGGTCGCACTTGATAGAAAACCAAAGAAAATTTAACAACCTCGAGCGAACTTAACTAAAATTTCTTCAAAAATTACACACGTTCGAGCGAACTTGCTAAAACTTCACTTGAAAAGTGACTTTTTAGACCAAGTTCGGCCGAACATGCTTAACAAGTTCGATCATGATGGTTTTCCAAAACATGGTTTTTTCAAAATTTTGACATGAATTCGGTTGAATTTGGTCTCCAATCTTTCAAGGGTTTATCTTTGTTATTTTTACATGATATACTCAAATTTGAAAAGATTTTGACCGTGAATTCTTCATTTTATGTTCGAAAGTTAAGAAAAATAGAAGAATGGAATAGAGATAGAAGTGATCTTGTCTTGATACTATCAAATCAGGTTGTTCTAGCTCTGATACCACTTGTAGGACCGATCCTTGATGCTTAGGAACCTAAATTTGATATGTAACGTCCATAATAGCGGAAATATTACGTTGTGTTTACCAATAGACAAGATTTAATCAGTTAATCGTCAGTTTTATTGATCAAACGTTCTGGTTACAAACTGACAGAGCTTCGCCTCTGAAATGCCAAAGTTACAAATGAAGTAGGCTAGCTAGGTATTTATACTATTGCAAGTTCGCCCCTAAGAGACTCAAGTTCGCCCGAGCTTGCTACTGCAAGTTCGCCCGAACATGTATACATGTAACACACTATGGGCGAACTTGACTAAAACATACATAAAACTTTATATACCTAGCCTATTTAGCTCTATACAATACAGACTCGATATAAGACTAAGACGTAGACATTATGCACCAACAGTTACCTACAAACAATATTACACACAACATATTTTTCATACTTACTAGTTCTCTACACATGTGTACATCGACGTGGTGACAACAAAATACCCTGTACATATGTGTACAACCCAATGTATTAATAAATCTTCATAACAATATACACATGTGTACATCATCGTGGTGACAACAAAATGTGAACAAAAAAAGCATAATGTCACGAGGATTATAATGCCTAAAAAACAGAGTAAACCAAGCTTCTTATTCAACTAACCATATCCTTCAAAATAAGTACCGCTTTACTCGAAAAAGGATACTCAAAACACAAAATCGGACCACAAGTTTAGGATTAAAAACAACTATTGCAACTTTTAACTAATCTTTACACACCAGATGAACGAAAAGAATCAAACGAAATACAAAATATACACAAACGGAAACGATGTACTGATTGTTGTCTTACCTATACTTGGATTCCGTTGAATACGGTCGTCAATCTGTCAACCTTTGTGTATCGATGAAGGGAGAACTCAATCACTGATGGGTTAAGAAGAAGCAATACTATGAATTCCTTGTGCGATGATTATGGAAGATATTCTTTTAAAGATTACAAAAACCTCTTCAATTTTCCCGGTTCCCAAAATTACAATTGATAGAAAATTACATAAATAACCTTATGCGAATTTTTAGTTTGTCAAATATTACCACATAATTACAAAATTGCCATGACCATTAAATCTCATCATCTAGGAAATCAAGGGTCAAGATGTATTCGCTTTGTTCACAAATGAACCATTGTATATACATATATAGGAGAAGGATCCGTTAGGAACCACCCTTTATTGCGAGAACTGCGAGAACCAATGTGAACACAACCAAAAATACCTAAAAAATCTAAAAACCACCCAAAATTTTTTTGGTGACGAAAAGTAGCGATTTTTATTAAAAATGTTGAAAAAATTGAGTGGTTTTAAGATTTTTTAGGTTTTTGGAAGTGTAGTTATTAGCATTTAGCTTGGGAGGGGGGGTTAGCTTTATGGTTTAGTTTTTTAGCATTTAGCTTGGGTGGGTGGGGGGTTAGGTTTTTTTTTTGGGGGGGGGGGGGTTAGGTTTTTTTAGGTTTTGGGTGCTGATGTAGTGGGTTACTTTTGTGTTCACATTGGTTCTTGCGGTTCTCACAATAAAGGTGGTTCTCGCATGAACCTTACCCTATATATATATATATATATAAACAATATACGTTCGATAAACTACACTTTAATTATTTACAAGTATTCGCAATGGTATATTGTCGGGAAAGCTCCTAACCTTCCACAAGGTGATGTATCTCTGATCTCACCCGGATCTTTCAGGATCTAGGAAACTATGGTGACACAAGACATACCTTGTGAGTAATAATAATAATTATAATAAACAATTAATCAATAAAATCAGTAGTTGTTTAGTATATTATATTATATTTATTGTTTTGTATATAATGTTCTAGGGTAGTTATCTCCATTTGAAGTCTCCTCTTTCGTCATCCACTTAATTTAAGGAATCACAAAATCCAATCCGTGAGCAGATCTTTCTTAATTCTCCTTTTTCCTATTTAAATATTTTGGGGTGTATTATGTACATTGTTTCATTACTTCAAATTTCATTATACAAGTACATGCAAGTTCAATTGTGTAATTATGTTGTAGTTGTTATTTTGTTCTATGTTTGTGTTGCTAGCCATTGTCATTAATCAGTATCACTAACCATTATTCATATGGATCCATCGACAGACTAGGTTCTCCGTGGCCATGGGTTGAAGCCTAGTTTCGCCGCCACATTTTAATTCGCTAGTCGGTGAGCTTGAGTCTCGTAAAAACTGCAATATTATATTTATCATATTGATTACAGTTTCCCATCATCATGTTGGTTGTTTGGTTATCATGGATGTAATTATTAGCATGATGTGTCTTTATCATTTAATTACCGTTGAATTCGCATGTTAACACCTTTAATCAAATAAACAAATATAGTTTTATTTAAAATAAGAGATTTACTCACCAACTTACGTTGACCCAAAACTATTTTTACATATGATACAGGTGAACGTGTTTGAAGTTGAGGAGTGGGCATTAGGGACGTACCTTATATAATGAACCGGATTTTGATTATATTGTGTTATGTTTTTGTTTGGATTAAATGGATGTTTATGTGGTATTTGTGACATTGTTTTAATTTGAATAATAATATCAAAATTTTAAATTAGTTGTCATGAGCTTGTGAACAATCATCATGCCCCGATCATCTAATCCGCCGGTCAGGGTATGACATTTACCACAAGTTTGGCTCAGTTTTTTTTATATTGCTCAAGGGCTAATTTTTTATTTTTATTATTATTTTTTTTTTTTTTGAATTCTTGGGAACGGCCCAAGTAGCCACCTTGAAATTATTTTGATTAAGACAAGCTGAACTTTACTTATACATCATGAATCTATTATTTGTAGACTAATCTCGAAATTATTATAACATGGATGTGGATGTTTAACCAACTTTCTAAGTCCAAACATAATATACACAGTCAAGAAATTACAATAAAATTTGTTGTGATTATATTAATTATACTTAAAGGTATCCGACGTTCAGTTATTTTACAAAATTATATACGTTTTACCCAAAATGGGTCTTGTATCTCGAAGGAAAGGAAGGGCCTGGTGAAGGAAGGATTACCCGTCCATACAAGAGGTAATGTAGGCTTGGTTAGCGTAAGGAGCCGTATCACAACCGTATCTAATCCAAAACATAAAGACCGATCCTAACATTCATCGGAATTTACTAATTTCATATAACATGTTCTTGCATGTCCGTGTGCTTTCATGTGTATGTGTTCACGTGTGTTTGCGTGTGCGTGCATTCATTCACATTTTCTTGTAATTTTTTTTCTTTATAAGTTTTCTGATACATGTATTAAATAGGTATTGCTCACTGCACATGAGAATTGCAAAATGTATTCAGCGAACTCGTGATAGTTATGCTATAAAAACGTTGCTCTAAGGTAAGATGATGGTAATTAAAAACTGAAGGGGTATGTTCCCGAACCTTGCGCCGTGTAGAGGATTTAACCTCCAAATCGCGCGCAAGACCATACCGAAAACAAACTGATACTACAATCATGCCAGGATGGGGAACAAAGTCTTTTCCAACACTTAGTTCCTTAAACAACAATGCTGTTTTCTGAACATTAGCCAACCATATAGATGGTAGGCACACCACGCGGGTATGGGAGGCGCACCAGACGAAGAATAAGTACAAAAGGTACGAGTGACAAGACAGTGGGCCAATAGGCGTCTAACAGGCTATATTGGATCATGATGCACGATGGACAATCGTGCCAGAGACAAGAAGTACACAATGACGTACACGTGACACCAATTAGTTTGCGCTGACCACTGTCCCACGATCTCCATTAACCACTGATGACAAAACCGACAACAAGGACGATTGTCAGGACACATGGATCCATTCACCTCGCGCCAAGCATCCTTCTCGTCAGGGATCACTAACGGTCGTGGCAAAAGGGACAAAAGGGATATTCCTTGTTGTCGACCTCAGGCCCAAGATCCACCAGCCCATCTCCTTCATAATCACCCCGGCTATAGATAGAGGACTTCACCTCCAGGTTTAAGCATCGTTTCTTTGCACTCTCACTTAATACACACACTTTTATCCTCAAAACATATGCTTATTCTCACGCCGGATGATGGTTACGAGGAGAACCCCCCTATTCCCCTCCTTGTAACCTGAAATTAGGGCAAGACGAAATAAGATTAACCTTTATTTGTCGAGACACATACTACTCATTAATCACTTGATTAGTTTGGTGTTTCTTCAAAAACCCTGTTAAATACTTAAATATAGTTTTCCTTAAAAAAATATGTGTTAGGAATCTTATATAGATTTTGGGAATCTCAAATCTTTAAAAAGTGATTAACCTTTCTTCGGGTAGTGACCCACGTGATGAAATAGTACAAAACACATTGAAACAAGAACCTCACGGTCAACAACGTTGCTAGTCTAGTAGGTATGGTGAGGTCATACTTGGGAGGATGAGCCGTCAGTAGAATGTCATATAAAAAGGTGTGAGGATGAGGTTAAAGAGGATGGACCCTAGTGGTGGGGGAATGAACCCCTTTATTTATATGTATGTATGTATAGATTTGTGAGAGAGGGAGAGGCAAGGGAAGGGCGGCAGATATTGGCCGGTTGTGCCGAAGCCGAGCCTAGGGGGCGGTGTGAGGGTGCGGCGCCTGGCCTGGTCGGGCCAAAGCCGACCCCCATACCCACCAGCCTTAAAATTAACAATTATAAACACGGAGAATTAGAAATCTAAGGCTGGTTGTATGGGGGCGTCCCTGACATCAAGGGCCATCGCCGGGCCTCAACATCCCCGGGTGGGGCGTCGTCGTCCTCCAAGTCCTCTCCAAGACGTTGGAGCCGGGCACTAAAGACAAATTATTTGAACGTTGAACGGCTAGTTTTAAAAAAATTATTTTCTTTTAAAAACTAATTATTTACCTATAAAATATCATCATTTTTTTTTTGGTTAAGTTTATTTTTTTATTTTTTAGGGTATGCTTTTTTAATTTTTAGGTTATGTTTTTTTTAATTATGTAATGTTTGGTTTTTAATATTAATGATTTTATTTTATATGTTTTTAAATGTTAAAAAACTAGATGAATTTACAAAAATAAATAAAATAAATAAATAAAATAGGTGGAGTAGGATCATCACTCATTTCGTTGGTCTCATTCTTTAGAGGGGCATCCTCTGTAGAACTATGACGTGGCGCCTACTTGGAATGTCATCCTCCAAGAAAACACATCCCCCATACCTAGTAGCCTAATGAAAACGAAAACGGTTTAAGTGAAAACGTCCATTTCTTTTCAAAAAAAAAAAAAGAAAAGAAAATGTCCATTTATTGTTTGTAAGACTAGTGGGTATGGTTAGGCTCATCCTTGGGAGGATGGGCCGCCACGTCAGCGCCACGTAGGATAGGTAGGAGGATGGGTTAAAGGGGATGGACCTAGGGGGTGTGGGATGAACCCTTTTATATATATGTGTGTATGTATGTATGTATGTATAGGTGTGTGTGAGAGGTGGAGGGGCGGCACCTGCGGCATCTCAAAGCCTGGGTATGCGACAAGCAACTGCGGAGCAAGGGGGTGGGGGAGGATGGAGCGGCAGTGCCTGGCCGTGCCCCATACCGACCGGTCTAAACAATCCGAGTCAAGGCGCAGATAACTTCGGTCATTAGCTAAGTAGATAATCGTTTGATTTGCTTAAATTCATGCAAAAATTTTAAGATAACTTGAAATTATAGTATAGAACTAGGCTCAAATTTTACATCATTCCATTATTATTTTACGAGCCAAGCTCAATATATTTTTTTTGAACGGTAAGCTCAACATATTAGATTGTCAAGCTAAACAATCCGATCCAAATTAACTCATTTAACTTCGAAATCAGAGTTGGGCTGAGCCCATCTCATTAGAGCATTCACGATAGAGTTTTTATATTTATGTGAGTGAGATAATTATATTATAAGGAATAGTTGTGAGTGGTTGTGAATAGAGAAAAGAGAAAATATTACTGTTATATGTAAATATACGGGTACACTGTTCACACCTTATAAATATTTTAATATTTTTGGAGGTAGTTGTAAGTGAAAGAGATAAAAGGTAGTGATAAATGTATAAAAAATATTATTTATTTGAAAAGTTAAGATAAAATAGTAATTTTTAATGTAATTATATAAATAGGGAAATGAATTCAATGTAAATGCTCTTACGACTCTAGTTACAACTATATAACCGACTTGTTATTCTTGTCGCACTATAGAGCATTACAAACAAATACTTATGCTGACTTTGTAGTTTTTTACTTAATGTTAATCTATATTTAACGAGTCCCAAATCCAACTTACAACTTACATATAAAAGTATAATATAAAACTCATCACAAATTATAATTTCTCGAAACCACAAATATATTGGAGAAACTCTCAAAAGGGTGCAATATAATTTACACCTCAAATGAGGAAAATTACAAGATATAATTTGTACAAATTAGTCCAACCCAAAATATAAATTAGAATCGTATACTTGGGTTAGAGTCAGAAGAAGAAAAATGGTTAAAAAAAGGAAATCCACTTTCTCTGTGGAAAGTGACCAGCCTTAAAATAAAATAAAGCGATTGCAAAATGCAGCTTCATTTTGAATGCCATTCTTCTTGAGATCGGAAGAGAAAGCCTAAAATTCTACGTCGGAACATAGTGTTGGTTTGGTGAAATATAATGGAAGTGGAATCTAGGTAGGTAGGTTCCAATTCCACTCCATTATTATGTCATGTAAAAGGAAAGTGTTCTATCGGAGCATGGAGGCGGTGAGAGATCGGAAAACGAGCTCCTCACATGGGATAGTGAGACCCATGTGGTGATGAAAACCGAACTCCTCCTCGGCGTGACGGAGGAGTTGTTGGAACTCCGGGTGAGTTAAGAAGGATATCGGAACGATGTATCGGCTTCGGTTAACGCCCACGTACACCGGAAAATGGCCTTTCGGGACGTCGTCTTTTTTGCCTAAACTTGAGGAGCATCTTTTCATCATTTGTTTCAACACTGCTGCTTGTGAGACTTTGGTTGATTTTTTTATGCCCATCTTATTCTTAATTTGCTCCAGAATTAAGGTGGTGATGATGATGATGATGAAAGGAAGAGGATAAAGTGGGTGGGTGGGTGTGGAGACTATTTATAGACCAAACCATCAATATTCTGCCCAGTCTTATGAAAAAAAAAGTATTTTATTTTAATCAATATAATAAAGTTTAAAAAATCTTCGAAAATATTTTTAATTGATAATAAAATATATTTATCTATGTGTGATATGTACATAACTGCAGTTAAACTACCCAGCTGCTTGCTGCATTGGAAATGATGGGGAAGGACTCCGGTTCAATCTTTGATCTCACTCGAGTTTTCTATTACAATAGATTTACTTCAGATGGTCGGCTCTTGTGGAGGTGCAACACCTGTCATGTGACAGGGGCTGAAAATTTTCTCAGGGACAGCGTAACGCCCCTCTCGACCAGGCATGGGCCCGGTTAAGACAACATAGTCCTGGTAATGAGTGGTGGCGGGTCTGCGTCTTACGGGTGTGAATTAGCCGTCTGTTGTGAAGTTTACATGTCAAAAAAAAACTAAATTGTCGTTTACATGCTTGCTATTTTTTAACAAAGATTAAAGTCTGATAAAAAAATGTATTACCGAATTTTAACATATTATAATTCTTCTGTTTAGTCTTTCTAAGGGGTAAAACTAGGGGCATGTACGGTTTGGTTTGTTTCGGTTCAGTTATTAACTTTTACCGAAACTAAAACTGAAGTCATCGGTTAATATATTTTATTAACTAATCGGTTTCGGTTTTCGTTTAGTTGGTTCAGTTTATTAGATGAGTTTGTCAGTTTTCGATTCGGTTCGGTTAATAACCAAAACCAAACTTGGGCCAAAATTTTTGCTTAGAAATACATGTAATTGATGTATAAATACATGAAATTGAGTAATAAATAAACGAAATGGAGATATAAAACATCAAATATATGAAATGGAATTATAAAAGCTAGAAATAGATGAAAATATAAGTAGTTCGGTTCGGTTGATCGATGGTTAAGAAGAACCGATTTTTGGTTAATTCGGTTAACAGATTTTAGGTTAATTCAGTTTTCGGTTAATTGATTTTTAGTTAATTTCAATTCAATTTCGATTATTGTTCACCCTTATTGGTCCCTATATATTCATATATTCTATATAATATAAACTAAAATGATAGAGAAATCTACAAAAATATCACTACATTGGAATTTCTATAATAGAAGAAAATTTAAAGAAAACAAAATACAACTTTTATATTTAAAGGCTCATATTAACCCTGTATATTTCTTAAGTAAGTATGTTGCAAAGAGAAAAAAAGTAATAAAATAATTTGTCGTGAGTTTGATAAAGATAAAAACATTGATATTTTTTAAAAATAAGCAAAATATACAGTTAAATGTGTCTTTTAGTTAAATTATATAGATAATAAGTAAAATATAAAATGAATGTGTTTAGTTAAATTATATAGATAGAGATGAAACCCTCATTCTAAAATGCTCTTAGATGGAGCAACATTCAAAATTGATCAAATATGATTTGAATGGGATGACGTGAAGCCCTTCATAAAGATGCAAATGCACTTAGATGAAGAACATGTCTATCTCATATTAATGACTTTTTTCATGAACAAAGTGAATATCATTCACGATATTTTTAGTTCGAAGACGTTGTGCAAGCTTACTTTAAAGGTAAACATTGATAATGTTATCACAGTAAAGGATTATAAAATTCAAGGAGCAGATGTAAAAGGTAACAAGTTTATACAATATGTCAACATCATTAGAGACCAATAATATTATCGACACTATATGAGAGATCACAGACTGACATGGAAAATATCTAAACTTTTCACCAAAAAATGCTCTAAGCATCATAAATAGGCCAATGAGTATTTGGAAAACCTACCCAATTATCATCTACATGTCTTATACGATATCTCGAGTTGTAGTTCATAATCTAAGATGTCATGAATGTGTCAATTTGGAGCTAGCTTACTTGGTAAAAACATTGCCTTTTAGAGGAGAGACCTCAGCTTCAAACCTAAACATAGACGATTAATTTAGGATTATCAGTGTAATAGAGTAAAAGTAAATGTTGTCATTCAAAAAGAAAAAAAAATGTCATAAATGTAGTGAATAATAAACTTCAAATTGTTGGATGATTGTGTATCTTGCAAAAATGGGAAACAATATAAAAAATCATATGTCAAAATTGATAAATTTCGTAAATACTCCTTTGGAATTACTGCATATCGATCTTTTTGATTTTGTCAATATTCAGAGAGTATTGGTGGTAAATCATATTGTCTTAGTATAAGAGATGATTTTTCATGATTCTCATGAGTTTATTTTTTAGGTACAAAGGATAAGACATCTGAAATCCTAAAGTACTAGATGCTCAGATTAGAAAGTATATGTGAGCTGAAAATCAAAATATTCGAAGCGATAAAAGTACAAAATTCAAGAATCACATGTTGGAGTTAATTTGCTTTGATAAGGGAATTCATTAACAATTCAGCACTCCCCAAGTTCCTTAATATGGTATTGCTGAGAGTAAAAACAAGACGTTTATTGAGGTGGCAAGGATCATGCTAGTTAATTCTAAACATCCAATCACCGTTTAGGTGAAGGCGATGAACACAACTTGCTATGTGCTGAGCAAGAAGCATAAGAAAACTTGTTATGATCTTTTTAACAATTGATATAAGCTAAAGTACACATGTTTTTATATATTAATTTACACTCACTTTTATTAAGTATTATTAAAGAAATATTTAAAATTTTTTATTTTAAGGACAGAATGAATCCAAGATAAACAAAGGAAACAAAACTAGGCTAAAAACTGAAGAAAACGAGAAAAATTATCCAGACATGCCCCATGCCTCGCCAGACATGCCCATGCCTCGGATTCAGAAACAGCCAGACACCTCAAGAAGACCACAACGTGAAGCCCATACAAGAAAAGTTCAGACACGCCCCGTGCCCTAAAGGCACGTCTCGTGTCTCAGCACTCTATGACAAACAAAACTTGACTTATGGAAGATCTGGGAAATTCGAAGGGACCCACAAAGTTGACCATGGCTCGTGTCTGGTAGACACGCCTCGTGCCTTGCGAACCTGCTACATCAGTTGATGGCCAGACACGGCCCATGCCATCCAGGTACGCTCCCGTGTCTCAGGCGCAGCAGCCTATAAATAGAGGCCATTTCCACCATTTTTCCTTGCTTAATTCAATCCTCTCTTCTTCGCAACACATTTATCTTCTACCCAGTATCTCTAATCATTGTAATCACATAGAAAAACTCAAGAATCATTAGTGTAATCAAGCTTTTATTGATTAATATAATCTTTTCAAGTTTGGTAAAAATTAGTTTCATGGCCATTCCCAACTAGATTTCTTGAGGTGTTTATGGGAAACTTACCCCCTTGATGGGGAGTTTGTGACATCCCGGCTTTTCAGATATCTTAAACGCGCTACTTTAAGGTTATTCATTCCTACGCTGATTTAATTCGGAGAACTAAATTACACGCTCGCAAAACCTACGCTAACTTTGTGAATCTATTGGGTGAATTACGTGCTATGTGTTATTAGACGTTTGTAGATTTTGTAGATTATTGTATCACGCCTTGATTTGGCGATTATTAGTTATAAAAAAAATAATAAATAAATAGCCGAACCGAACCGAGCCGCGAAACGTGTTGACCTCACCTCCTTGCGGCCCAAGGAAATAACCTAAACTTGAGGCCCAAGCCACTTAACCCAAACCGCCCCCCCCCCCCATCGTGGTCGCGCCCCCTCCCTTTCTTTTCCCTTGTTATATTTATATGTATGTATGCATGGATTGTTTGTTTAAAAAAAACAACAAAACCCTAGCACCTAGAGGAAGGCGACGACAGCCCCCCCCCCTCTCACAATCGCAAAATCCCACATCTTCTGGATTGATTCCAATCTTGTCCCGGTTCGCTAATCATCATCGTTTCAAGGTTACGGTTTAATTGTTTTGCGATTCACATTAGGGTTTGTGTAATCTTGATCATGATTATGTGTAATGGTAGGATTATTAGTATGAAAAGTGTTGTGATTTATGATTAATTCGGATGATTGTGCGAATCTTTGCGATTGTGATGTTATGTTGAATACTAAAATCATAGGCTGCGTTTTAGCGATAAAGATCATGTTATATAATTAGGGTTTGCATGAATATTGATATACATGATGATATTTGACAAATAAACCTGTTGTTAATCATTATTACTAAGTGTCATGCTCGTTTAAGCATGTTCTAATACGATAAAAGTCGAAAACAGTTTGCTGAATGACATTTACAGCCAACTTCAATTGGCTGTAACCTGATCATTATCTATCAAAAAGTGGATTTTCTGAAGCCTAAAACGTGTATTTTTGAAAAACGCTTCTAATGGCGCCTGATTCATATTTTTCTGAGGTTGTTTGCTATTTTTAAGTGGTCATTTAGTGCAGCAGCTGAAGCTGCGTAAATTCTGCAAAATTTGCTGGTTGTTTATCGAGTCGGATCTCATAGTCTGTAGGGGGTTGGGTCACGAACTTTGTACAGTAACTGGAGACGGTAATTTCCGGAAATCTCCCACTGGAACTTTGTTAATTGGATGAACGATGATTTTTTAAATAATTTTTCCCGTGTACTGCAGTCAGAAAGCGACGAATCTGACTGCAGCCTAGTATATAAATGTTTATAAATGATTGGTAAAGCGTTAGGACTTGAAAATTTTACATAAATTCTACAGTTTAGTTGACAGCTCTTGTAAAAAAATTGGAATTTTTGGAATGTTGAAATTATTTTATAAAAATCCTCGAAAACAGCCCAGTTATGAGCGTACAAGTTGAAACATGATAACTTGCGTTTGTGTGTACCTAAGTGTTGTATGAGTTAACCTGTGTTTATGACAAGTTGGTTTGATTATTATTTTGTATGGTGATATTTTGCATGCATGATTTTGGTTTCGAATTGGTTGTTGCGTGTGCCGTACTGTGTGTTAGTTATGCTTAGGATTCTGTGTCAGTGTGTTCACACACTAACTTTAAATCGGTTGTCATGTTAGGACGGATTAGCGGTTTCATCATTTGCTTCTTTTGTGTTATTCTAACCGAGCAATTTAAGGTGAGTTCACGACCCCTATTTTATCCGGTTTTGAACAACAAAGGGAGAAACATGTATACGCTCTAAAACTCTATCTTTTACGTTATGCGAAATTAACGTCGTTAAACTATTCGGTAACTAAGTTAATGTTAATGTACGTTATGGTCACTAAGTAGCTATATCACGGAAGTCCTCAACCAACTCTCGGATCGTTAGTATTGGGTTAGATAGCGGGGAAACTATAAGTAGTACTACTGGGCCCGACAAGCCTCACCCGAGCTAGTCGCGCTAGCCGACCTGGTATGGTCAACGGGTGATTAATTTGGCCTAACTTTCGCCATGGTCAGTGATAGACCTGGCAACACTGAGGCAACAACAGTCAGCTTCGATCGCGAACTCTTACGTGACGTAACTTTAGGCTCGCTACCTACATGTTAACATTGAACTTAATTACGAACCAACATTATTACTCCGGTTTAGGAATAATGGAACTATATCGTTATCCCGGGTTAGGGATAACGGGGAAAACAAACTTTTAAACCGAACTTGTGAACTTATAAAAACCTGTGAACTCACTCTTATTTAATGTTGACACCTGTTTCTTTACATGTTTCTCAGGACGCTAGGAGCGTTAGGTGCACTCACTTGCATTTGATCAAGACATTTTTATCGAGTCTCATTTACGAATAATGTTTGGGATTTTTGGTTTTGGCGTTTATGTTGGCGCCCGTTACTTTACTTTACTCTAATGCTTCCGCTAAACTTTGAAACTAAGATATTTTGAAAATGACTATGAATGGTTAAACAAATGTTTTTAGAAAACGTTTAAATAAATCATATAGAGTCGTTCGATATTACTAGTGTCTGAGATTCTGGTTTGATCACACGCCTCGCGGTAAAACTTCGCAAGTGGAAGTTGAGGGTGTGACAGATTGGTATCAGAGCCTCTAGCTATAAGAACCAGGTTTGCATTAAAAGTATACCTAAACTATAGCTGTTACACGACACTAGACTTAGTTGGCACCGAACTGTGATATCTTGTTATGTGTTATACTACAATTGTTTTATCTGAGATATATATGTATATTGTGATGCACGCAACTCGTAACTAACTACACCAACCCAGCAGGCAATGTCATCATCATCATCCGACAAATCTCGACAATCAAGGGCGCCGGGGAAGGCACCCATGGTCGAACCCTCACCACCTCATGGCGTGGAGACACGCTCAGCTGCTAGGAAAAGACTCGCTCTAGGAGGGGAGTCGTCCTCCCGTCCGACCACCGCTATACTGGTCGAACCGGTCAACTCGTTAGGAGTAGGGGACGATCTACTTAGGGATATGTTAAGGAAACAACAGGAACAGCTAGAGAGAATGCAGGAGACTATCGAAGCACAAGGATGGATGATACGTCAACTAACTGGTAAAACTGGAAAGCTCGAGGAAGAGCAATATGAGAATAAGAGAGTTCGAAACATTTTAGCTAAGGACCTTCGTGCTGAGCAGCTGAGGGCTGACTGGCTCGAAGACAGAGTTCTTGAGTCCAGTTGGAGGATTCAAGAACTGGAGCAGAATCAAGCACCTATCCTAGTACCCGCACCAGCACCGGCCCCCCAGTGCCGGTAGAGGAAGAAGAGGAGGATCCAGAGGAAGACCCGGAGGAGGATCCGGAGGAAGAAGAGCCGGAACAGGACCCGGCTGTTGAAGCTGAAAACGCCGCAAAGGATGACGGCAATGATAGAGACTTGGGAGATGGAGATGTAGAAGACTAACTCGTCTCGCCAATCCCCGTTTTGTTTCCTTTAGTTTGTTTGTTTCCACTTATGTTTGAACTTGAAATTTTATAATTAAATTGAGATGTTTGGTTGGTATTTTGTGAGACATTGCAATTTATTTAATCGAATGTTCCTTTTGATTGTTTAATTTGTTGGGTTGACATAACTTGTGTGATTATTGAAGTGTTGAATATGATAACTATATTGGATATATATACGTATCGGTGTGTGTTTGTGTTGTCTTGCGAAGATCTGAAATGGCAACTGGACGTCGCGGAAATATCAACATGTCAACTGAAGAATTGGCCGCATTAATCCAAGAACACGTGAATGCTGCTCTGGCAGGTGTTCAAAACCCACCAACAGGTAACATTATTAAATTTTCATGGGAAAATCTAACAGTTTGGCTAGTAGACTTTCTCGCTGACTACCTATCCTCTATCCTCATGAGGGGGTCTTAACCCCTACAAGATGTTCCTCGATGCAAAACTGAGCAAGTTCACGGGTGTTGAAGGACCCATAGGACTGGTCCGTTGGATTGAAAAGTCTGAATCGGTGTTCGAGATGTGCATTTGCCTTGAAGCCAATAAGGTCAAGTATGCTGCCTCAACGTTGGAAGATGGGGCATTAACCTGGTGGAACGCACAAGTCCAAACGCATGGACTTATTGCGACGAACGCAATGGCCTGGACCGAATTTAAGGCCCTAATCAAGGAGGAATACTGTCTGCGGGACAGAGTTCAACAGTTGGAACAGGCGTTATGGAACCACAAGATGGTAGGGTCTGAAATTGAAGCGTACAAGCAAAACATCATGATCTGGTGTTCACATTACCGATCTGGCTAACACCGTCGAAAAACGACTTGAGTTTTATCTTGGGGGTCTGGTCCCTGAGATCCAGGGCATGGTAATGTCTAGCAACCCTACGACGGAGCATCAAGCGATTAGGCTGGCGCATAAACTCACCGATAAGGCGGTGGAGCAAAGGAAGTTGCCACCTCGGGGTGCAACTGAAGTTGTCCCTGATAACAAAAGAAAATTTGAAGACTCACCTGCTCACAGTCTTCGTCAGCCCAGCCACAACAAGGAAACCAGAAGCGGTCTAACAATTTCAACAACTAATCGGGTTCACAATAATCAGTCTACCAACAACACCCAGAACTCGAGCGACTATGTGGGTTTGAAAGCCGCAATGTAACCGTTGTAACCTCCATCATCACGGCCCTTGCGCTGGAAATCGCTGCCAAAGATGTGGCAAAACGGGACACGCGGCAAGGGATTGTCGCGGGGAAATCATGTCTCAACAAAATGAGAATCAGCACCAGGGTCAACAGCAAGGTAATAACCGGGGATGCTATCAGTGCGGTAGCACTGCCCATTTCAAGCGGGACTGCCCGCAGCTTCGCAACAACAACAATGGTGGGAACAACCACAACAACCACAACAACAACAACAACACCAACACCAACAATAACAACAATGGCAACAATGGAAATGGTGGCACAGGAGGTGCAAAAGGTCGTGCATTCACGCTGGGCCGTGGAGAGGCCAGAAACGACTCGAACGTGGTCACCGGTAAGTTTCCCCTTAACGATCATTTTGCTACTGTACTTTTTGATACGGGTGCGGATAAGAGTTTTATATCTGAGTCTTTTAGGAAGAACCTAAATCTCACGCCTAAACCCCTAGAGACCCCTTACGTCATAGAACTAGCCGATGGTAAAGCTGTAGATGTGACCCATTTAGTAACCGGCTTTCAACTTAAACTCGCGGTCTCACCTTTACCATTGATCTGATGACAACTACCCTAGGTAGTTTTGACGTGGTAGCCAGAATGGACTGGCTATCCGACGTCTGAGCTGAAGTTCTCTGTTTCGAGAAAGCTATCCGTATTCCGCTCTCTAACAACGAAGTCTTGATGGTGCAAGGCGAGAAGGCAGGCGCCGTCACAAACATCATCTCTTACATGCAAGCTCAGAAGTATCTTCAGAGAAAGAACTCCTTTGCTTTGCTCGCACTGGTCACCGAGCAGCCTAAGGACGAGAAGCGGATTGAAGATATCCCCGTCGTCCGTGACTTTCCCGATGTGTTTCAGAGGAGTTACCTGGTCTTCCACCACATCCGCCAAGTGGAGTTTGAAATCAAATTGGCGAACTATGCGACTCCTATCGCCAAGGCCCCGTACCGCCTAGCTCCAGCAGAGCTGCAAGAGCTGTCTACCCAACTTCAGGAATTGTTGGAAAAAGGATTTATCCGACCCAGTACTTCGCCATGGGGAGCTCCAGTCCTTTTTGTCAAGAAGAAGGACGGGACCTTCCGCATGTGCATCGACTACAGGGAACTCAATAAGGTTACCGTCAAGAACCGATACCCATTACCTCGCATCGACGATCTTTTCGACCAGCTTCAAGGGTCAAACTACTACTCCAAGATTGATCTACGGTCCAGTCGCGTCAGGGAGGAGGATATCTCCAAGACGGCATTTTGCACTCGGTATGGCCATTATGAGTTCTTGGTCATGCCCTTCGGTCTCACCAATGCACCCGCTGTGTTCATGGACCTCATGAACCGCGTGTGTAAGCCGTATCTCGACAAGTTTGTCATCGTGTTCATCGATGATATACTCGTCTACTCTAAGGGTGAAGAAGAACATGCTGAGCATCTACAATTATTGCTGGAACTACTTCAACAGGAGAAACTATATGCCAAGTTTTCGAAGTGTGATTTCTGGATTCGGGAAGTTCAGTTCCTCGGGCATATCGTGAAGAAAAGGGTATACACGTTGATTCCCGCCAAGATCGATGCTATCAAGAACTGGGAAGCACCCAGGACACCGACAAAGATCCGCCAATTTTTGGGTTTGGCTGGTTACTACAGACGTTTCATCGAGGGATTTTCAAAGATCGCACAACCGCTTACCACTCTCGCTCAAAAGGTCACTAAGTATGCTTGGTGTGACAAACAGGAAGCAGCATTTCAATTGCTGAAACAGAAGCTTTGTAGTGCGCCCTTTTGTCCTTTCAAGAGGGGACAGATGATCTTGTGGTATATTGTGACGCTTCCATTCAGGGATTGGGATGTGTACTCATGCAACGTGATAAAGTCATTGCGTATGCATCCCGACAGTTGAAGGTTCACGAGAAGAACTACACGACACATGACCTGGAATTGGGAGCAGTTGTGTTTGCACTTAAGATTTGGAGACACTATCTACATAGAACAAGGTGCACAATTTACACGGATCACAAAAACCTCCAACATATTTTCGACCAGAAGGAGTTGAACATGCGACAGCGTCGCTGGGTCGAACTCCTGAACGATTATGAATGCGCCATTCGGTATCACCCGGTTAAAGCTAACGTGGTAGTTGATGCCCTCAGTAGGAAGGAGCACTTGAAACCTCGTCGGGTACGAGAGAACCCCTACAGTTCACAATTCATTCTGGGTTAACAGATACGCGACGCGCAGCTAGAAGCAGTTAAGGAAGAAAACATCAAGGCCGAATCTGTGGGAAAGATGGAATGCGATTGGGAAGTGAAACCCAATGGTGCCCAGTATTTCATGAATCGTATATGGGTACCTCTCTACGGAGACCTCAGGAAGCTAGTTATGGACGAAGCTCACAAATCCCGATACTCTGTCCATCCTGGTTCAGATAAGATGTATCAAGACCTTAAAGCCGCGTACTGGTGGCCCAACATGAAAATGGATAGCCACCTACGTGAGCAAGTGTTTGACTTGTGCGAGAAGTCAAGGTGGAATACCAGAAGCCATCAGGGTTACTTCAACAACCTGAGATCCCAGTATGGAAATGGGATCAGATCTCGATGGACTTTATCACTAAACTCCCGCACACTCCGGGTGGCTGCGATACCATCTGGGTAATCGTGGATCGTCTAACTAAGTCTGCACACTTCCTAGCGATCAAAGAAACAAATAAGATGGATAAGTTGACCGCATCTACATTAAGGAAGTAGTTTCTGGCACGGGGTGCCAACGTCCATCATCTCAGACAGAGATGCTCGTTTCACGTCTAACTTTTGGCAGTCACTTCAGAAAGCGTTGGGTACACACTTAGATATGAGCACAACTTATCACCCTCAGACAGATGGACAAAGTGAAAGGACCATTCAGACCTTGGAAGACATGCTTAGGGCATGTGTGGTAGACTTCGGGAACAGTTGGGAAATCCATCTGCCTTTAGTGGAATTCTCGTATAACAACAGTTACCATACGAGTATTCAAGCGGCACCGTTTGAAGCATTATACGGTCGCAAATGTAGATCACCGGTCTGTTGGGCAGAAGTCGGTGACAGTCAACTCACAGGTCCTGAGTTGATACTTGAGGCTACTGAAAGATTGTGCAAATCAGAAACCGCATGGCAGCGGCACGAGATCGATAGAAAAGTTACGCTGATCAACGACGCAAACCGCTCGAATTTCAAGTAGGTGACCGCGTATCCTACTGAAGGTGTCACCCTGGAAGGGTGTAATTCGTTTTGGGAAACGAGGCAAACTAAATCCATGATACGTAGGCCCATTTGTGATTTCGAAGCGTATCGGGCCCGTAGCTTATCAGTTAGACCTTCCTACCGAACTCAGTGAGTTGACAACGTTTTTCACGTGTCCAATCTGAAGAAGTGCCTATCAGATGAGACCCTAGTCATTCCATTGGATGAGATTCAAGTGGATGAGCAACTGCATTTTGTGGAACAACCTATCGAGATCATGGATCGTGAGATTAAGACTCGAAGGCACAGCAAGATACCAATATCAAGGTTCGTTGGGACTCTAAGCATGGACCGGAGTTCACGTGGGAAAGAGAGGACCAAATGAAAAGCAAATACCCACACCTTTTTGCAGCTGAGCAGCAATCTGATGTTACCACCAACTAAATTTCGGGACGAAATTCTTTCAACATGGGGATGATGTGACAGCCTGGGAATTACTTGTACCATTACTAACAAACGAATCTTTGTGCATTGCATTCTAAACCGCGTTTACTAATTTTCGGGACTAAAATTCTTTCAACATGGGGATAATATGACATCCCGGCTTTTCAGGTATCTTAACGCGCTACTTTACGGTTATTCATTTCTACGCTGATTTAATTCGGAGAATTAAATTACCACGCTCGTAATAACTACGCTAACTTTGTGAATCTATTGGGTGAATTACGTGCTATGTGTTATTAGACGTTTGTAGATTTTGTAGATTATTGTATCACGGCTTGATTTCGCGATTATTAGTTATAAAAAAATAATAAATAAATAGCCGACCCGAACCGAGCCGCGAAACATGTCGACCTCACCTCCTTGCGGCCCAAGGAAATAACCTAAACTTGAGGCCCAAGCCACTTAACCCAAACCCCCCCCCCTCCATCGCGGTCGCGCCCCCTCCCCTTCTTTTCCCTTGTTATATTTATATGTATGTATGACATGGATTGTTTGTTTTAAAAAAACAACAAAACCCTAGCACCTAGAGGAAGGCGACGGCAGCCCCCCCTCTCAACGATCGCAAAACCCAACGTCTTCCGGATTGATTCCAATCTTGTCCCGGTTCGCTAATCATCATCGTTTCAAGGTTAGGGTTTAATTGTTTTGCGATTCACATTAGGGTTTGTGTAATCTTGATCATGATTATGTGTAATGGTAGGATTATTTGTATGAAAAGTGTTGTGATTTATGATTAGTTCGGAGATTGTGCGAATCTTTGCGATTGTGATGTTATGTTGAATACTAAAATCATAGGCTGCGTTTTAGCGATAAAGATCATGTTATATAATTACGGTTTGCATGAATATTGATATACATGATGATATTTGACAAATAAACCTGTTGTTAATCATTATTACTAAGCGTCATGATCGTTTAAGCATGTTCTAATGCGATAAAAGTCAAAAAACAGTTTGCTGAATTAATTTACAGCCAACTTCAATTGGCTGTAACCTTATCATTATCTATCAAAAAGTGGATTTTCTGAAGCCTAAAACGTGTATTTTTGAAAAACGCTTCTAATGGCGCCTGATTCATATTTTTCTGAGGTCGTTTGCTATTTTTAAGTGGTCATTTAGTGGAGCAGCTGAAGCTGCATAAATTCTGCAAAATTTTCTGGTTGTTTATCGAGACGGATCTCGTAGTCTGTAGGGGGTTGGGTCACGAAATTTGTACAGTAATGGAGTCGGAAATTTCCAGAAATCTCCCACTGGAATTTTGTTAATTAGATGAACGATGATTTTTAAATAATTTTTCCCGTGGACTGCAGTCAGAAAGCGACGAATCTGACTGCAGCCTAGTATATAAATGTTTATAAATAATTGGTAAAGCGTTAGGACTTGAAAATTTTACATAAAATTCTACAGTTTAGTTGACCACCACTTTTAAAAAATTGGAATTTTTGGAACGTTGGAAATATTTTATAAAAATCCTCGAAAACAGCAAGTTATGAGCGTACAAGCTGAAACATGATAACTTGCGTTTGTGTGTACCTAAGTGTTGTATGAGTTAACCTGTGTTTATGAAAGTTGGTTTGATCATTATTTTGTATGGTGATATTTTGCATGCATGATTTTGGTTTCGAATTGGTTGTTGCGTGTGCCGTATTGTGTGTTCGTTATGCTTAGGATTCTGTGTCAGTGTGTTCACACACTAACTTTAAATCGGTTGTCATGTTAGGACGCGATTAGCGGTTCCATCATTTGTTTTTTTGTGTTATTCTAACCGAGCAATTTAAGGTGAGTTCACGGCCCCTGTTTTATCCGGTTTTGAACAACAGGGGGAGAAACATGTATACGCTCTAAAACTCTATCTTTTACGTTATGCGAAATTAACGTCGTTAAGCTATTCGGTAACTAAGTTAATGTTAATGTACGTTATGGTCACTAAGTAGTTATATCATGGAAGTCCTCAACCAACTCTCAGATCGTTAGTATTGGGTTAGATAGCGGGGAAATTATAAGTAGTACTACTGGGCCCGACAAGCCCCACCCGAGCTAGCCGCGCTAGCCGACCGGGTATGGTCAACGGGTGATTAATTTGGCCTAACTTTCGCCATGGTCAGTAATAGACCTGGCAACACCGAGGCAACAACAGTCAGCTTCGATCGCGAACTCTTACGTGACGTAACTTTAAGCTCGCTACCTACATGTTAACATTGAACTTAATTACGAACCAACATTATTATTCCGGGTTAGGAATAATGGAACTATATTGTTATCCCGGGTTAGGGATAACGGGGAAAACAAACTTTTAAACGAACTTGTGAACTTATAAAAACCTGTGAACTCACTCTTTTTTAATGTTGACAGCTGTTTCTTTACATGTTTCTCAGGACGCTAGGAGCGCTAGGTGAACTCACTTGCATTTGATCAAGACATTTTATCGAGTCTCATTTACGAATAATGTTTGGGATTTTTGGTTTTGGCGTTTATGTTGGCGTCCGTTACTTTACTTTACTCTAATGCTTCCGCTAAACTTTGAAACTAATGCTTCCTCTAACTTTGAAACTAAGATATTTGAAAATGACTATGAATGGTTAAACAAATGTTTTTGGAAAACGTTTAAATAAATCATATAGAGTCGTTCGATATTACTAGTGTCTGAGATTCTGGTTTGATCACATGCCTCGCGGTAAAACTCCGCAAGTGGAAATTGAGGGTGTGACAGAGTTAACCTAGGAAGATTATGGGTGAAAAAGGTGCGTGTAAGTTAATGATTTTGGTTAATTAATAGTTTATTGAAAGTGAGTGATATATGTCACACCCCAACCGATGGCGGAATCATCGGGACGTGGCACTAGGCGAATCAGATTGTTCAAGAGAATATATAACGACTATTACGATGACAATATTTATAACGTTCAATTTCCATACAATCAAAGAAATATTCAACGATAGTTAAACTGAATTACAAGTTCTCAAACAATACAAAATCCGACAACCTGGATTTTAATGAGTTTCTAGAAACCCTATCCTTTTTCAGCATGAAATCCTTCAACCTGTCACATACGTTAAATAAAGGTCTACAATAATGTAAGGTGAGTACACAGGTTTAGCATAACAATAATAATAAAGCGTTTAGCGAAGCCAACATGCACTAACCTAGTCGTGTGAACATATATGTTACCTAAAACGAAATAGAATAACCAACACAACCGCAAGTGAGACAAGTAAAGTAAAGCGAGAGCGAGCCTTAACAACCCCCGAACGTCCAGATGGCAGGTCAACCTATAGCAGCTATCATGTTAAGGGTGGTAAGCAATCTCAAGGCATACAATTAACACATAGTTGTTCAGCGTTTCACGTATAGTCATGCGAGAGTGGTTTGCATTTTAAAGCGTTTTAGCGTTGTGTGTAGTGATTGCTTGTTAGAGAACGTATGTAACGCCCAAAAGTGCATTAAAGAGAAAAGGGGTCAAGTATACTCATAGTGAGTGCGTAATAGTAATCGTGATTGAATGGAGTAGGAAAGAGCGTCGGGTCAGCCTGCGCGTAGAAACATAAGTGCATCAGTCTTCCATACTGCTGAATGGTTGATCAGTGAGTTGTGTGAGACAACAGGTGGGTCGTAGGAAGCACCACTCGCACGAGGCATCACCCTCGTGCGAGTCATCATCCATACGAGTGATGGCTCATACGAGGCATCACCCTCGTGCGAGTCATCATCCGTACGAGTGACTGCTCGTGCTGGTGACATGTTTTCGAGTCCAAAATCGTATGTTTTCACGTCGTTTCTTCAGAAATCGAGTGTCCATCCTTCCAACCTTAAGCTACTGAGCAAACCAAAAGCTAGGGAGGTCCTTACAGCGAGTGAGTCGTTTGTGGAAACTCCAACTGGGCCGTACGAATACGAAGTGATTTGTGATAGCCAGTCAAGTTAGCACAAGTGGCTGTTCTTGCATCTCTGTGCAATCGGAACTGAGTTTTCGTATGGAGCAGACGTGATTTCGAGTCCATTTCAGGCTGGTTTGAACACTGCTTCGTCCCACTATCTAGTGAACGAAACATATGTCGGTTTAAGTCCGTTTTAGTGTAAAAATCGAGATTTAAAACAGTTTTGTTAGGATCTAACACTTGGTGAGTTGGCACTAAGTTTTCTAACTTGAGAAGCCAAAGCTAGCTCAAACATACCCGTTTAAGTGTAAATCGTTGATAAAAACAAAAGGTTTTATGAAAAAGCTGAAGATTTTCATAAACAGAGAAGTTTAGATTAAAAAGAATCAGAGATAATCTCGTGCAAAATCGTTGTAGAAACCGTTGTGATTCGCGTGTAAATCATAGTCTTCTTACTTGGAAATAGAGAAAAGCGTATAGAGTAGGTTTCGTGCGAGTGATAGCAAGTTGGAGTGCGTGTGTTAAGTGTGGTATTTATAAGAGAAGTGAGGAGGAGCAGAGAGGTGGCTCGTACGAGTGAGTCTTTGTGCGAGCGAGGTTCTCTGGTGCGAGTCAGAGTCCCTGGTGCGAGCCATGTTAGCCTCTTGTGAGCTAGGCTTCACTCGTACAAGTGGGTACTCGTGCGAGTGAGTCTTAGTTTGTGTCTAGACTGTTTTTGCTCGGTGTTGTCTTTCATATTAGTTTGTTTTGTTCCGTTAAGCGTTTTAGTGAGGCGTTAAGCATTGCTTTGCATAATAGTGCGATAAAGCGAGTTGCGTGAGCGAGTGAGTGAGAGTGAGAACGAGTATAAAGGATATAAAATATAAACATACATAACACACAACATACATAACCAACATAAATAACTGCATTTGCGACTTAATGTGATAAGCGAGGTCGAAGGCGAGAGCGAGAAACACACTCTACACGTAAAGTAACATAATTAACTGCGATTCGTAGTGTTGCGAGTATTAAGCGTCCTAAGCATGCAACAATGATGCACTGTGATGAAAATGTATTTAAAATAACATAAACCA
Organism: Scalesia atractyloides; assembly: GCA_947069175.1. Classification (NCBI taxonomy): domain Eukaryota; kingdom Viridiplantae; phylum Streptophyta; class Magnoliopsida; order Asterales; family Asteraceae; genus Scalesia; species Scalesia atractyloides. The sequence goes on from CAMTDV010000006.1 coordinate 44,329,689, forward strand.
CTTTTTATATCGAATATCAGATTACAAAATGGTTACAACAGAATAAACGGTATTAACAAAACAACCGAAAAAGTCAGGTTGTTACAGTCACCCCTACTTTAGGAATTTTCGTCCCGAAATTTAAGTAGTAGAAGTAATGAAGAGACGTGGATATTTAGTTTTCATATCACTCTCGAGTTCTCAAGTGAACTCGACGCCGCGTTTGCCTTCCTATCTGACTTTCACAATGGGAATGTGACTGCGTCGAAGTTTCTTGGTCTCTTGGTCCATGATTTCTACTGGCTTTTCCATGAAGTGTAGAGTCTCGTTTATTTGTAAGTCTTCGAGAGGTACATGAAGATTTTCTTTGGCTAGACACTTTTTGAGGGTTGAGACGTGGAAAGTCGGATGTACGTTGCTGAGTTCCACCGGTAATTCGAGTCGATAGGCCACTTTGCCAAATCTTTCAAGAATCTTAAAGGGACCTATGTATCATGGCGCTAGTTTCCCTTTCTTCCCAAATCGGATCACTCCTTTCCAAGGTGAAACCTTTAAGAGAACGTGATCTCCAATTTCGAACTGTAGGGGCTTACACGTTTATCGGCATAACTCTTTTGACGATTGCGAGCTTTCAGGAGATTGTCTCTAATTTATAGAACATTGTCTATCATTTCTTGTATTAACTCGGGATCGGTGATCTGTGTGTCTCCGATCTCATGCCATACAATAGGCGATCGACATTTTCTACCGTATAGTGCCTCAAATGGTGCCATTTGTATACTAGTGTCATAACTGTTATTGTACGAGAATTCTATTAAGGGTAAATGCGAATCCAAATTACCACCAAAATCTATAACACACGATCGAAACATGTCTTCGAGGATGCGGATCGTGTGCTCAGTCTGACCGTCGGCCTGAGGATGGAATGTGGTACTGAGATTAAGAGTAGTACCGAGTGCGGATTGAAATGTCTCCCAGAGACGTGAGGTAAATTGACCATCGCGGTCAGAGATGATGTCACGAGGCGCCCCGTGTTGATAAATAACTTCGTCGGTACAGATTTGTGCTAATCGTTCAACCTTATAGTCTTCTTGTATGGCAATGAAATGAGCAGATTTCATAAGACGATCAATGATAACCCAAATGCTATCATGACCAGAGGTTGTACGAGGGAGTTTTGTAACAAAATCCATAGCTCAAGTAAGCCAGAGGGTCGTTTGTATTGGCTTTAACTTTCGCACAAGTTAAGCATTTCGAAACATACAGAGCGACATCCTTTTTCATGCCCGGTCACCAATACCTCAAACGGAGGTCCTAGTACATCTTGTTGGCACCGGGGTGAATGGAATATCGAGACTTATGAGCTTCGGTCATCAATAACTCTCGGAGGTTATTGGCTCGGAATCCAAATACGATCGAGATAATGGTAGATACCGTTGGACTTATTTACGAGTTGAGTTTCGGCACCATATTTCATTTCCTAATACAAGGTATTCTCAATGAAACATGTAATCAGGGTTTTGAGTTCGTTTGGGCATGAACATCACGAATGCTATAGACATAGCTTCGTCGGCTGAGAGCATCGGCTACGACGTTTGCTTTGCCGGGATGGTAGCGTATCTCACAATCATAGTCATTGAGAAGTTCAACCCATCTGCGTTGGTGCATGTTTAGTTCTTTCTAATTGAAGATATGTTGTAAGCTCTTATGGCCGGTGAAGACCGTACACTTGGTACCGTAAAGGTAGTGTGCTATAACTTTAACGCAAAAACAACTGCACCGAGTTCGAGATCATGGGCAGTGTAATTTTTCTCATGAACCTTGAGTTGTCGAGACACATACGCGATAACCTTGTCTCATTGCATAAGAACACAACCAAGACCGAGGTTAGAGGCATTACAATAAACAACGAAATCGTCATTTCCGTTGGGGAGGGCGTGAACGAGAGCGTCGCAAAGCATACGCTTGAGAGTTTGGAAGGCTTCCTCAGTTTGGAAGCCCAAACAAAGGTTTATCCTTATGAGTTAACGCGGTAAGAGGTACAACGATCTTTGAAAAATCGGCGATGAATCGACCATAATAACCCACCAATCCGAGAAAAGAACGGATTTCGGACGGAGTCTTTGGTGTGCTCCAACTCTTTACAGCATCTATCTTCGCGGGATCGACGTGAATTCCTTGGTTGTTAACGATGTGACTGAGAAATTGGACTTCCTTAAGCAAAAATTCACACTTGGAGAACTTAGCGTAAAGACAATTTCCTTGGAGAAGTTAGAGAACTACACAGAGATGTCGCGCGTGTTCGGCTCTCGACTTCGAGTAGATAAGAATGTCATCGATAAACATAATGACGAAACGATCCAAGAAGGCTTTGAACACACGGTTCATCAAATCCATGAAAACCGCAGGTGCATTTGTGAGTCCAAAGGGCATAACCACGAATTCATAATGGCCATTGCTAGTACGAAAGGATGTTTTCAGAATGTCTTGCTTATGTACACGTAGCTGATGATATGTAGAACGTAAGTCAATCTTCGGAAAACAGGTAGCACCTTGAAGCTGGTCAAATAAATCATTGATTCGAGGAAGAGGGTAGCAGTTCTTAATCGTGAGCTTGTTAAGTTCCCTATAATCGATTCACATTCGGAACGATCCCTCCTTCTTTTTCACAAAAAGAACGGGTACGCCCCATGGTGACGTGCTCGAGGGTATAAAGCCTTTATCAAGCAACTCTTGAAGTTGGCTAGATAGCTCGCGCATTTCGGATGGTGCAAGGCGACAGGGAGCTTTAGCGACAGGTGTAGCACCAGGAACTAGATCGATACTAAACTCGATAACACAAGCAGGGGGTAAACCAGGTAAATCGTCAGGAAAGACTTTGGGAAAATCACAAGCAACGGGTACGTCTTTTATAGTTTTCTTCTTATTCTCCAGCTTCACAATATGAGCTAGGAAAGCGATGTACTCCTTGCGTAAGTACTTGTTCGCTTGAATACACGACATAAGTTTCAATCCTTTCGAGGGTACTTCGCCGTAAACTTGCAGCTGATCATCGTTTGGAAGTAAAAGCAAATCATCTTATCATAACAAACAACTTAGGCATGATTCTTACGAAGAAAATCCATGCCTACTATGACATCAAAGCTACCTAATTGCAAAGGTAGGAGATCGATAGTGAAAGAGTGATTGTTGAGATCGAGAGTACAACCACGTAGAACGGAGTTAACGGTAACAGTTCTTCCGGTGGCGACGTCGAATCGAAGGTCTTTGGGAGGTTGGCGCGTTTACATTCTAAAAGCTTTCCAAACTCAAACGATACAAAACAGTTATCGGCTCCAGTATCAAATAAGCAAGAAGCATAAATTCCATTTACGAGGAACGTACCATTGACTACATTTTTATCATTCTGAGCCTGGCGGTGGTTGATGTTGAAAGCTCTTCCACGCACAACCTGTAGTTGTTGCTATTGCTGCGGATCTGGTGGATGTTGTTGAGGTTGCGGCTGTTGCGGTTCTTGTTTCACGATACGGGGCAAGCAACATTGCTAAAGTGGCCTGGATCGCCACAAGTGTAGCAAGCACGTGCCTGAGCGGCTGGTGCTTGTGGTGCTGGGTTGACCTGAGGAGCGTGGGAGTGGAGCTTACAGTGCTGCGATAGGCTAAGGAGCATGATGACGAGGGCCCGAGCGATAACTGACCATGTAGTGACCCTAGATGTTGCAGTTGACATAGAAACGACAGTTACCTCCAAGCATGACGATAAGTGCACTTAGGGCATAGACGATGAGGACTAGTATACGCACGCTTGGTAGAAGGTGCGTTCGGAGTAGCAACTTGATGAGACTGGGAGTTCGGTGGTGGGACTACTACGCACTTCTTGTTGGAATTCCTTCATTTGCGATTCTGTCGGTTTGACTTGGCGGCTTGGGACAGAGTAGTAACGGTGCTTGGCTCAACAGTATCCTGACTGAGGTTCTTGGTCGGGGCTTTGAAAGTTCCAGCCAAGACTCGCTTATCATTGATTTCTGCAGCGAGTTGATAAGCTTCTTTGATAGTAGTCGGTTTCGATACATGAACAAAATCAGCAACACAATCCGGTAGAGCGCAGAGAAACTTCTTGATATCTTTCTCTGTGGTGTCCACTTGACTTGGACAAATGATACTCAGCTGTTTGAATCGAGCGGTGAGGCCTGCGTTCTCCCCGCCAATTTGCTTGATGTTCCAGAATTCGTTTTCCAATTTTTGTACTTCATGAGGAGGGAAAAATTCACTTATCATGAGCACTTTCAGTTCCTCCCATGTGAGCCCATAAGCTGAATTGTTTCCACGCCTGTTGTGCTCGGCGGTCCACCAGTCAAGTGCCTTTGACTGAAAAACACCGGTAGCATTGACGGTGCAGAGGTTTTCTGGACATCCGCTTTGGCAGAAAGTGACCTCAATTGCGTCGAACGACTGAAACATCTTACGTGGACCTTCTTCGCCTGTGAAGGTCATCGGAGCGCAAGCTTTGAATTGCTTGAAGCTGAACGGGGCTTTCGGCGCATCGTTCTTGGAGTCAACGGAGGAGTTGCTGCTGACAACGTGAATCTCACTGACAATCTGAGGAATCACCTTGGCCATTTCCTTGGCAACGAGAGAGGTGATTCGTTTGTTGGCATTGTTTCACTGGCAGTTCTGTGAGTGTGAGACCCCATGGATGCCATCTAAAGACAGAGATTGGATGAGATTCGATTATAACGGGTTTTGTTTAAAAGTTTTACGTTTTCATACTCCTATTTTATTATTATTATTCACATAAGGCACAATATCAAGTAATCACAAAAAACGTAAACACATAAGCACATATTTTGCACGTATTCATATAGTTCACATAACACATATTTTGCACGTATTCACCTTCATTAATTCATGCGTAGCGCGTACGAGATTGCGTAGTATAGCCTATATTAGCTATATTAGCGAGTGTGGCAGTGTATGAGGGCATGCGCGTAAGAGAGTTGTGCGTTTTAATTTGTTCGTGATTAATTAATGTTTTAGATTGCGAGCGCTATGCGAGTTGTGTGTACGTTTGTAGAGCGAAAAGCGATAAAACGAGAAATCCACAAAGCGTAAAGGTTTAAAATTCATAAATTTAAAACACATGAACATAATAAAATATGATGATGTGTAAAACAGCGATTGTAGGCTTAAAATCATGGAGCGTCCTGGGTTTTGAGACAGTGACTACCCAAAGTGTTTCGACCATTCCCTTGAGTATGGGCACACCTTCGTCCTAATAGGTAAATGCTCTCACTGCCTCGTGGTTAACGACATTACCCTTCTGGTTACTACGCGCCCAAATCATGGAAACACTTGAGACTTTGGTGAGATTGAAAATCGAGGAGTGGAACTAGTCATTAAGATGCGGGTTTCACCCCTAACCTAACAACTTCGTACCATAACTGTGGTAAGAACAACCACAAGATAGAAATGGAGATTTTCGTTGAGATATGGATATCACTCCGAGCTCAACGAAAGTATCTCGTGCAGGGAGTAATACGGGATGTGCGATCTTATCAAGAGTTCTTGGTTTTCACACCTAATCTCAACACAATCACTCGTTTGTGCTATACGAGTACTTTTAAGCTTATATTATGGTAGCTTTAGGAAAGGCTTGTGTAGTTTAGTTAACAGAGCTAGATCAGAAGTAAAATAGGTAAAATTCGGTTGTTTCGTTCGACAAACTAGCCTCTTCGTACGAGTTGGCCCACTTCGTGCGAGTTGTACTGTTCTTACGAGGTGACCTTCCTCGTACAAGGAGACTCACTTTGTACGAGTTGAAAAATTCGCACGAATCTGTGCAGTTCATACGAGTCGAGACAGTTCACACGGAAAGGTCTGTTTTGGGTACTTAGACTACAGACTAGGTGAATCATGCAATTCTACCTAATTTGCTATAGTTATGGCTCTGATACCAATCTGTCACACCCCAACCGATGCCGGAATCATTGGGATGTGGCACTAGGCGAATCAGATTGTTCAAGAGAATCCATAATGACTATTAAGATGACAATATTTAAAAAGTTCAATTTCCCATACAATCAAACAAATATTCAACGATAGTCAAAACGAATTACAAGTTCTCAAACAATAAAAAATTCAACAACCTAATTTTAATGAGTTTCTAGAAACCCTATCCTTTTTCAGCATGAAATCCTTCAACCTGTCACATACGTTAAAATAAAGGTCAATTCAATAATGTAAAGGTGTGTACACAAGTTTAGCATAATAATAGTAATAAAGCATTTAACGAAACCAGCGTGCACTAATGTAGTTGTGTGAACATATATGTTACCTAAACCGAAATAGACTAACCACAATACCGTGAGTGAGAAAAGTAAAGTAAAGTGAGAACGAGCCTTAATAACCCCCAAACTAACGAGTGGCGGGTCAACCTATAGCAGCTATCATGTTAAGGGTGGTCAGCAATCTCAAGGCATACAAGTAACACATAGCTATTCAGCATTTCACGTAAGTCACGCGAGAGTGGTTTGCGTTTTAAGGCGTTTGGTTGTGTGTAGGGATCGCTTGATAGAGAATGTATGTAACACCCAAAAGTGCATTAAAGCGAAAGGGGTCAAGTATACTCACAGTGAGTGCGTAATAGTAATCGTGATCGAGATGGAGTGGGAAAGAGCGTCGGGTCAACCTGCACGTAGAAACAGAAGTGCATCAGTCTGCCATAGTGCTGAACAGTCGATCAGTGAGTTGCGTGGGACAACAGGTGGGTCGTACGAAGCACAAATCGCACGAGGCATCACCCTCATGCGAGTCATCGTCAGTACGAGCGACTGATCGTGCGGGTGACCTGTTTTCGAATCCAAAATCGAGTGTTTTCGCGTCGTTTCTTCGAAATCGGGTGTCCATCCTTCCAACCTTAAGTACTGAGCAAACCAAAAGTTGGGGAGGTCCTTAGAGTGAGTGAGTCGTTTGTGGAAAATCGGACTGGGTCGTACGAACACGAAGTGGTTCGTGCGAGCCAATCCAGTTAGCACAAGTAACTGTTCTTGCGTCTCAGTGCATTCAAAACTGAGTTTTCCCTTGGAACAAACATGATTTCGAGTCCATTTCAGGTTGGTTTCGACACTGCTTCGTCCCACTATCTAGTGAACGAAACGTATGTTGGTTTAAGTCCGTTTTAGTGTAAAAATCGAGATTTAAAACAATTCTGTTAGGATATAACACCTGGTGAGTTGGAAACATTAAGTTTTCTAACATGAGAAGCCAAAGCTAGCTCAAACATACTCGTTTAAGTGTAAATCCTTGATAAAAACAGAAGGCTTTATGAAAAAGATGAAGATTTTCATAAACAGAGAAGTTAGATGAAATCGGAGATAATCTCATGCAAAATCGTTGTAGAAATCGTTGTGATTCGCGTGTAAATCATAGTCTTCTTACTTGGAAATAGAGATGCACGTATAGAGTAGGTTTCTTATGGGTGACAGCAAGTAGGGGTGCGTGTGTTTTAAGTGTGGTATTTATAGGAGAAGCGAGGAGGAGCAGAGAGGTGGCTCGTACGAGTGGGTGGCTCATACAAGCGAGTCTTCGTGTGAGCGAGGTTCTCTGGTGCGAGTCAGAGTCCCTAGTGCGAGCCATGTTAGCCTCGTGCGAGCCAGGCTTCACTCGTACGAGTGGGTACTCGTGCGAATGAGCCTGGTTCGTGTCTAGGCTGTTTTCACTCGGTTTTATCTTTCGTGTCAGTTTGTTTTGTTCCGTTAAGCGTTTTAGTGAGACGTTAGACATTGCGTTGCATAATAGTGCGATCAAGCGAGTTGCCTGAGCGAGCTAGTGGGAGCGAGAGCGAGCATAAAGAATATAAAACATAAACATACATAACACATAGTATAATATAACCAACATAAATAACTGCGTTTGCGATTTAGTGCGATAAGCAAGGTCGAAGGCGAGAGCGAGTACCGAACAAACAAACACACTCCGCACATAAAGTAACATAATTAACTGCGATTTGTGATGCATTAGCCTCGCGAGTATTAAGTGTTCTAAGCATGCAGCAATGATGCAGTTTGATGAAAATGTATTTAAAATAACATAAACTACTTTTTATATCAAATCTCGGATTACAAAACGGTTACAACAGAATAAACGGTATTAACAAAAAAACCCGAAATAGTCGGGTTGTTACAAAGTATTAGCGTCGCCATTGACCTGAGTCATGAGTATTTTAGCTTAACCCTTAAACTCTACCAATAATCTTGTGGCACCATTGACTTAGGTCATTCATGTTTTCTATGTCTATGTAGAGTCATAAAAGGTTGTTGCTCTGACCAGAGGTTAAAGGTCGTGGATGGGACTTCGGGTTGGGTAAGCTATTGCCTTTACACGACGCTAGTACCAAAGTGTAAAGGACTTAGTTTTAAGGAAAAGTAACTACTTTTGGGGAATTGACGACTCACCAAAGAAATCGTAATTTGAACCCCTTAAACTATATAATTAACTAATACTAAATCATAGTGGTCTATTCCTTGCTGATTGGGCAATACCAATATGGTTTGATTCCTTTCTTGAGTGGCATTTCCCTGCTGATTCAAAGTGATAAGTTCGAGTGTGTTAGTATAACACCCCGACCGCGTAAAACAACAAACCGCGACGGAAACGTCGGGGAGTCATGTCACAGAACTATTGTTTAACAATGGTACATAAAGAGTTTTGTATTATTAAATTAATTATTTACATTGTCTTGGAAATAAAACAACAAAGTACAATAATGGTCTTACAATTTTTAAAGTCACTAAGGCCCAAGTCCGCCTTATGTGAAGCATGCTCAAAGTCAAACATTAGCTCCTGAATCATATGTGAAAATAACACGTCAGCATAAAAATGTCTGTGAGTAACATAGGTTTTGTGATGAAGATTCAAGGCTTTGAGTGTTAAAAGAAATGTTTAACCATTACAAAAGTAGCCATGAACCATTATAAAAATGTTTCTTTTATAAAATCATATGAAAACCAAATGATTTAAAAGAAATGATGCATGGTTAACTTAATAACCAAAATATGTCATGCCTTGTATAAAATATGTCATGTCTTGTATAAACTATGTCATGTCTTGTATTTTGTTTGAAGTGGTTTAGATAACGCTACGATATGTAATAAAATAAAAGCACTTATATATAGGAAGTAACAGCGGCGTATCCACCATGCTTTTATCATATTACATACGTCTCGTTATTTAAATCACTTTTCATAAACCAACAAATGAAATGTCTTGTTTAAACCAATGTCACATATAAACCAATGCCATGTATAAACCAAATGTCTTGTATAAACAAATGTCTATCTATAAACCAATGTCTTGAATGTTAAAAAAAAGGTATTTGTTTAAACCATATGAAATAATGTCTTGTATAACTAAAATGTCTTGTATAAAACAACGTTTTTTATTGAACAAAGGTCTTGTTTAATCAAAGGTTTTGTTTTATAAAATCATTGCTTTCATTGTCTAGACATATGGATGGTTGGCAAATACATTCAAGCCTTGTTAACTGTCTACTAAACCCTTATAAAACAAAGGTTTATCAAATGTTCATTGGATTTTGTCATTCCCTAAGATCACTTCCGAACAAACCTAGGAAGCGGGAACGGCATTTTCAATCCTATGGTACCATTACATACTACCGATCAGCGTGATCAATGTTAATGAATGTATCATTGTCGAGTTCAACGTACCAAATGTCTTATACAATGTAAGCATGTTGTGAAAAATGTTTTGAAAACCATGTACTAGGTATGCTGGTCAACATACGAAAAAAAATGTCTTTGAAAACCGCTACTAGGTATGCTAGGTCAACATACTAAGAAAATGTCTTTTGAAATCATGTACTAGGTATGCTAGGTCAACATACGAAACAAAATGTCTTTTGAAATCATGTACTAGGTATGTTAGGTCAATATACAAAGCAAAATGTCTCTGAAAACCGTGTACTAGGTATGTTAGGTTAACATACGAAGCAAAATGTCTTTTGAAATCATGTACTAGGTATGCTAGGTCAACATACGAAGCAAAATGTCTGTAAAAACCGTGTACTAGGCATTCTAGGTCAACAACGAAGCAAATTGTCTTTTGAAATCATGTACTAGGTATACTAGATCAACATACGACGCAAAATGTCTTTGAACCATGTACTAGGATGCTAGGTCAACATACGAAGAAAAATGTCTTTTGAAAACCATGTACTATATGTACTAGGTAAACAAAACATGTATAATGTCATGAAAACAAGAAAGTAATGATAGGCACATATGCATCACTCCAAAACCTTTGAAAACGTGAAAGAGGGGAGCTATGTACTCACTTGGGATTGTGTAAATGTCTTGTTCTAAATAATCAAACAAAGCTCAAAGGACCAAGAGTTCAATGGTCTCCTATTATCTAGATAACTATGTTAGTGTGTCAAGACTTTAATCGGATGATTCGTGCAGAATGAAGTCTTATAAACCAAATGAGTGTTGGCACTCATATGATATGGTTTAATAACTTAAAATTTTGATTTAGAAAGGATCCTAAGTGCTTTTGGCCTGTTATGACTCATTAAGGTAGTTTACGCTACTTTAATGGGTCATTAGCGTAATTAAAAGTTCGGATGGTTAAATATGGCTTATGATGAGTTATTCCAAATCATTTTTCATTATGTTATAACATTAGTTTAGATGTCAAAACATTGGTTACATATGCTTAAAATCAATTTATGCGCAAAAAGGGCATTTTGGTCAATTTAAAAGAACATATAAGCAACTTATCATATAACTAACCAAACCTTATGACCATAAGGTATAACCTCAGAGGGTTATTCCCTATACAACTATGATCATAAAACTGCACTTGGTCGAATCCTAAGATTGACCAAACGGATCGGTCAAGCGCTCAACTCACGACCCAAATAAAAGCACTAAACTAGAAGTTATGAGCTAGACATGTTGAAACATGTCTAACTAAGTTATAAAAACTGATTTGGTATCAAAACTTGGAGTTTTTGATACCCAAAAATAGTTTCGTGGTAAAATGCACATTATGTGCATATTTGACCGAAACTTTGACTCGTCACTTCGACTAGAAAACATGGTAATCAGAAGGTGCAATCGCAAGGGATTATAACCTTCATGATTACAATCACGTAGCAAAGTTCAATTGAACTTTGACTTGACCAAAAATGGTCAGAACCGAAAGTCAAACAGAAAAACAAATTGTTTGACTTTTCGGTCAAAATAGATAAAACAAATTGTATAATGATTGACAATTAATACAGTCTAGTAAATAAAATACAAGACTTTGTTGAATAAGAAAATGTTTGGAATTGTATAGAGATTGAAAATGTGCAAATGTCACAGTCTCCCCTACTTTGGGAAATTTCGTCCCAAAATTTAACTAGAGGAAACTTGTGAGAATAGATGTGGATATTTCGCCTTCATTTGATCCCTCGTTCCCAAGTAAACTTTGCGCCACGTTTGGACTCCCAGCGAACTTAACAATCGGTATGCGTTTGAGTTTGAGCTTCCTGACTTCACGGTCCAATAATTCCACAAGTTTCTTGACAAAGTGCATCATGTTATCAAATCGAATTTCATCAAGACAGATGTGGAGGTTTTCATCAGCCAAACACTTCTTTTTCAAATTGGACACGTGGAAAGTTGGATGAACATTCCCAAGTTCAGGATGCAGCTCAAGTTTGTAGGCTACCTTTCTGATCCTCTCCACGATCTTAAATCGTCCCACATATCGAAGTGCACGTTTTTCTTTCTTCCCAAATCTAATCACACCTTTCCAATGGGATACCTTGAGAAGGACATGATCACCGACTTGGAATTCCAAGGGTTTGTCTCGTCTATCTGCATAACTTTTTGACGGCTTCTAGCTATCAGAAGGTTATCGCGAATTTTCTTGACTTTGTCTGTAGTCTCTAGAATAAGTTCTGTTCTGGTGAGCTGAGCTTCACCAACCTCATTTCAGCAGACAGGTGAACAACATTTTCGACCGTATAGAGCTTCGAAAGGAGCCATGTTGATGCTGGAGTAATAACTATTGTTGTAGGAGAATTTGATCAATGGTAGATGCGAATTCCAACTACCACCAAAGTCAATCACATAAGCTCTAAGCATATCCTCCAATGTTTGGATCGTCCTTTTAGATTGTCCATCTGTCTGAGGATGATAAGCAGTGCTCAAGTTAAGTTTGGTTCCCATGAAAAATTGCATGGTCTTCCAAAAATGAGATGAGAATCGAGCATCACGATCCGATATGATGTTCAAAGGAACACCATGACGAGATACTATCTCACCCACATAGATCTTGGCGAGTTTGTCAGCAGATAGATCCTCACGAATTGTCAAAAGGTGTGCTGACTTAGTCAGACGGTCAACGACTACCCAAATGGCATCACGACCTCTAGAAGTACGTGGTAATTTGGTAATGAGATCCATGGCAATGTTTTCCCATTTCCAAACCAGGATTTCTGGTTGCTCAAGCAAACCAGATGGATGTTGATGTTCTTCCTTAACTGTAAGATAAGTTAGGCATTTGGATACGTACAAGGCAATATCCCTCTTCATACCCGACCACCAATACTAGGTACGAAGATCCTTATACATTTTGTCTGCACCGGGATGAATTGAATAACGAGATTGGTGAGCCTCGTTCATCAATAGGGTGCGAATATTGTCTTAGCTTGGAACCCATAAATGGGTCATGTAGTAGAGTGACCCATTGTCTTTTGTTTCAAGTTGAAGCTCGAGATGATGGGGTAGTTCGTTTTTCAACAAACCTTGGGTTACACAAGTGCGTTGAGCATCAAAAATATGTGTTTGGATATCAGATTGAACTTGAACACAATGTAGCTTGACACGTTCTTAACGACTAAGAGCATCCGCTACGACATTCGCCTTACCAGGATGGTAGCGAATCTCGCAGTCGTAGTCATTTAGAAGTTCGACCAACATCGTTGTCAAATGTTTAGTTCTTTCTGATTGAAAATGTGTTGGAGACTTTTTGTACCATATAAGTAGTGACTCCAAATTTTGAGGGCGACAATAACAACACCTAACTCAAGATCATGAGTGGTGTAGTTCTTTTCGTGGATCTTCAACTGTCTCGATGCGTATGCTATGAATTTGTCTCTTAGCATGAGAACACAGCCAAGGACTAAGTTCGATGCATCAGAATATATGACAAAGTCCATTGTTGCCATAAGGTAAGGACAGAATAGGAGCATCACAAAGCTTCTGTTCAAGGTCTGGAAAGCTTCTTCTTGTTTGGGTCCCTACTCAAAAGGTTTATTCTTTTGAGTCAAAGCACTGAGAGGAACCACAAACTTGGAGAAGCTTGCGATAAAGCGGCGGTAATAGCTGGCATGACCAAGAAATGAACGAACTTCGGTCGGAGTAGTAGGTGTACTCCAATCCCTGATCACACTGATTTTGGCGGGATCTACATGTATACCTTGTTCGTTGACAATGTGTCCCCAGAATTGAACTTCTTTAGCCAAAATTCACACTTAGAGAATTTGGCATAAAGTTTTTCTTTCTTTAGGAGTTCATCGTTAGAAGAAGATGGTGTTCATGATCGGCTCGAGATTTTGAATAAATCAAGATATCATCAATGAAACAATGATGAACTTGTCTAAATAAGGTTTACAAACCCTATTCATTAAGTCCATGAATATGGCAGGATAATTCGTCAAACCGAAGGGCATGATAGTGAACTCGTAGTGGTCGTATCGTGTGCGGAATGCAGTCTTGGGAATATCGTCTTCGAGTACATGAAGCTGATGATACCCAGAACGCATATCGATCTTTGAAAAGCGGGTAACACCTTGTAGCTGATCAAAGAGATCATCAATGTGAGGTAGGGGATATCGATTTTTGATTGTGAGTTTGTTGAGCTCACAATAATCAATGCACATGCGGAAGGATACATCCTTCTTTTTCACGAATGGGATAGGAGCGCCCTAAGGTGAAAAGCTCGGACGAATGAATCCTTTGTCTGATAACTCCTTGAGTTGTTTCGATAACTCTTGCATCTCAGACAGTGCCAGATGGTAAGGGGATTTGGCTATAGGGTTGGCACCAGATACAAGGTCCATACGAAACTCAACTTGACGTGCTGGGGGTAAACTGGGTAGCTCTTCAGGAAACCCCTCAGGATAATCCCTAACAATGGGGATTTCTTGAATAGTTTTACCATTGCCTTTTCCTCTATGATATGTGCCAAAAAGGCTACATAATTCTATCGTATGTATTTTTGAGCTTGGGTACAGGTCATGAGTTTAAGGTTACTAGCGGGCTTTTCTCCACGAACCTCTAAAATTTAACCAGACGAGAGAGGCACACGAACAATCTTGTTGTAATAGATCACCTCAGCATGGTGCTTGGTTAACCAATCCATTCCTACTATGACATCATAAATTCCAAGTTGCATTGACGTGAGGTCAATAGGAAAAAGACGGTTATTGAGGTTTAATTGGCAACTACGAACGACGGAATCCAGTACAAGGGATTCACCACTAGCTATTTCTACTGTCTAGGGCTTTCCTAGTTTAGTTCTAGGTATTGAAAGCAAAGGTTCAAAAGCTGGGGATACAAAACTTCTGTCGGCACCGGAATAAAAAAAAGCAAGATGGTTGTTAACAAAGAACGTACCATTCACCACTTCTTTGTCCGTACGAGCCTTGTTAGCATTGATATTAAATGCTCGTCCATGAGCTGGGTTTGCATTTGCTAACTTCGGGCAGTTAGTAAGATCACCACAGTTGTAGCAAGACCCACTAGGGTCGTGTAGGGTTCGCTTGTTGTTGAATAGGGTTTTGAACCACTTGATTCGGGGCATGAGTAGAGCCACAACCGTTGGCCAAATGACCAAATCGACCACAGTTAGTACAATGATGGCACGGTAGATGGGGTTGGTGATGACTATTACACTTGTTGCACATAGGTGCAGTACCGACATATTGTCTCTTAGCGAGAGGCTGTGCAGGTTGGTTGGGAGCAGCTTGGTTGGGTTTTATAACAACAGCGAAATTTTTGGAAGCCTTACGCTTCCTAGACTTCTTGGAGGTTTCGGCCTTGTTCCCTTTTGTTTCTCTTGAGTTATCTTGGCAGATGGCTTCTTGTCACCCTTGCGGTGGAGTTTACCCTTTTTGACTTGGGAGTCAGTCAGGGTTGCAGCCAACTCGATAGCATGTCTGACTGTAGCAGGATTGCTACCAGTGATAATATCCCAAACTGGTTCAGGAAGGCCATCTATGTATTTCTCATAGCCTTATCCAAAGGCGTGACATCGCAGGACATAGCAAACTCAACTCCCCATAACAATCAGTGTAGGCACGATGTTATCCACTATGTGGTTTCAGGTCGTGGAATTCGTTCTCAAGTGCCCTTTGCTCGTGATGTGGGCAGAATTCGTTCATCATAAGAACTCGAAGCTCTTCCTATGTCTGAGGCATCGCTACATCAGCACCTCTATCTCTCACAACTCCGTTCCACCACGTGAGTGCCCTCTTTTGGAACACGCTCGATGCAAATTCTACTTTGCGATCATTTGGACATTGGACATGGCGGAGTGTACTCTCAAGACTCTCAAACCACTGTAGGAGCCTAGTTGCTCCCTCAGAACCACTAAACTTGAGTGGTTTAGCCGAATTGAATTGTTTATAGTTGCACGGAGTAGGTGCATTGTTGTTGTTATGATTGGCTTGGTTTAATTGAGTCACAAGTTTTGGTAGCACAACAGCTATCTGCTGAGCTATCATAGCCACCATATCGGCGTCTTGAACAACATTTAGACGAGGAGGCATTCTAAAAGAGAAGGAAAATATGAGAGAAAACTAGTGAGATTGATAAAAGATTTGTCAAAAGAAATGTTAAAAATATCGACGAAACATAATGATTGTGATCATTTGTTCATTACTTAAAACAAATAAACGACACGATGATCAATCAGAGTAAATAGGTCTGTATAATGGATCACGAAGACATGCTTTAGCCTATAAGTGGACACTCACCCCAAGAGTTCCCAAGTAAGAGTGACTGGTCCGAAAATACGGATTTGTTCGAACAGTCTAGCTTTAGACAAAAAACTTAGGGTACTGGCATCCACCCTTCAAGATTGCATGTGTTCACATTATTAAAACCCAAACTTTGACGAGATTTTGAAAACATCAAGGGCTTAAAGCCAAAAACAACCCATCAAAGGATAGATGTTTTCTTGTACAAGTCTTGGAAATAATTTGTGTCTTTTGTATTGTTTTTGGTAATCACCTAAGGATAGGTGATGGTATTGTATTAAGAATCTAAACGCAAGATAACTCGCGTCAAGGTCCTAGGAAGATTATAGTCTAGGTTAAAAGCATTACTAATAACCTAATTCCCTATAACCATTAGCTTTGATACCAATCTTTCTGTAACACCCCTGATAGCAATCTTTCTTTAACACCCCGACCACGTAAAACAACAAAACATGGTGGAAACGTCAGGGAGTCATGTCACAGAACTATTGTTTCACAACACATGGTACATATAGTTTTGTATTACTAAATTAATTATTTACATTGTCTTGGAAATAAAACAACAAAGTACAATAATTGTCCTACAAATTTTTAAAGTCACTAAGGCCCAAGTCCACCCTATGTGAAGCATGCTCAAAGTCAAACATGAGCTCCGGAAACATATGTGAAAATAAAACGTCAGCATAAAAATACATCTGAGTAACATAGGTTTTGTGATGAAGATTTATGGCTTTGAGTGTTAAAAGAAATGTTTAATTATTACAAAAGTAGCCATGAACCATTATAAAAATATTTCTTTTATAAAATCATATGAAAACCAAATGATTTAAAAGAAATGATGCATGGTTAACTTAATAACCAAAATATGTCATGTCTTGTATAAAATATGTCACGTCTTGTATAAAATATGTCATGTCTTGTATTTGTTTTGAAGTGGTTTAGATAACGCTACGATATGTAATAAAATAAAAGAACTTATATATAGGAAGTACCAGCGGTGTATCCACCATGCTTTTATCGTATTACATACGTCTTGTTATTTAAATCAATTTCCATAAACCAACAAAGGAAATGTCTTGTTTAAACCAATGTCATGTATAAACACCAATGCCATGTATAAACCAAATGTCTTGTATAAACAAATGTCTATGTATAAACCAATGTCTTGTATGTTAAACAAATGGTCTTTGTTTAAACCATATGAAATAATGTCTTGTATCACCAAAATGTCTTGTATAAAACAAGGTTTTTGAATGAACAAAGGTCTTGTTTAATCAAATGTTTTGATATATAAAATCATTGCTTTTATTGTGTAGACATATAAATATGGATTGTTGGAGAATACATTTAGGCCTTGTTGACTGTCGGATAAACCCTTATAAAGACAAAGGTTTATCAAATGTTTATCGGATTCTGCCATTCCCTAAGGTCACTTCCAAACAAACCTAAGAAGCGGGAACGGGATTGTCAATCCTATGGTACCATTACATACTACCGGTCGGCGTGATCAATGTTAATGAACGTATCATTGTCGAGTTTAACGTACTAAAATGTCTTGTACAATGTAAGCATGTTGTGAAAAATGTTTTGAAAACCATGTACTAGGTATGCTTGGTCAACATACGAAGCAAAATGTCTTTAAAAACCATGTACTAGGTATGCTAGGTCAACATACGAAGCAAAATGTCTTTGAAAACCATGTACTAGGCATGCTAGGTCACCCATATGAAGCAAAATGTCTTTTGAAATCATGTATTAGGTATGCTAGGTCAACATACGAAGCAAAATGTCTTTTGAAATCATGTACTAGGTATGCTGGGTCAACATACGAAGTAAAATGTCTTTGAAAACCGTGTACTAGGTATGCTAGGTCAACATACGAAGCAAAATGTCTTTGAAAACCGTGTACTCGGTATGCTAGGTCAACATACGAAGCAAAATGTCTTTTGAAATCATGTACTAGGTATGCTAGGTCAACATACGAAGAAAAATGTCTTTGAAAACTGTGTACTAGGTATGCTAGGTCAACATACGTAGCAAAATGTCTTTAGAAATCATGTATTAGGTACGCTAGGTCAACATACGAAGCAAAATGTCTTTGAAAACCGTGTACTCGGTATGCTAGGTTAACATACGAAGCCAAATGTCTTTTGAAATCATGTACTAGGTATGCTGGGTCAACATACGAAGTAAAATGTCTTTGAAAACCGTGTACTAGGTATGCTAGGTCAACATACGAAGCAAAATGTCTTTGAAAACCGTGTACTCGGTATGCTAGGTCAACATACGAAGCAAAATGTCTTTTGAAATCATGTACTAGGTATGCTAGGTCAACATACGAAGAAAAATGTCTTTGAAAACTGTGTACTAGGTATGCTAGGTCAACATACGTAGCAAAATGTCTTTAGAAATCATGTATTAGGTACGCTAGGTCAACATACGAAGCAAAATGTCTTTGAAAACCGTGTACTCGGTATGCTAGGTTAACATACGAAGCAAAATGTCTTTTGAAATCATGTACTAGGTATGCTGGGTCAACATACGAAGTAAAATGTCTTTGAAAACCGTGTGCTAGGTATGCTAGGTCAACATACGAAGCAAAATGTCTTTGAAAACCGTGTACTCGGTATGCTAGGTCAACATACGAAGCAAAATGTCTTTTGAAATCATGTACTAGGTATGCTAGGTCAACATACGAAGAAAAATGTCTTTGAAAACTGTGTACTAGGTATGCTAGGTCAACATACGTAGCAAAATGTCTTTAGAAATCATGTATTAGGTACGCTAGGTCAACATACGAAGCAAAATGTCTTTGAAAACCGTGTACTCGGTATGCTAGGTTAACATACGAAGCAAAATGTCTTTTGAAATCATGTACTAGGTATGCTAGGTCAACATATGAAGCAAAATGTCTTTGAAAACCATGTACTAGGCATGCTAGGTCAACATATGAAGCAAAATGTCTTTTAAAATCATGTATTAGGTATGCTAGGTCAACATACGAAGCAAAATGTGATTTGAAATCATGTACTAGGTATGCTAGGTCAACATACGAAGCAAAATGTCTTTGGAAACCGTGTACTAGGTATGCTAGGTCAACATACGAAGCAAAATGTCTTTTGAAAATCATGTACTATATGTACTAGGTAAACAAAACATGTATAATGTCATGAAAACAAGAAAGTAATGATAGGCACATTCGAATCACCCCAAAACATTTGAAATCATGAAAGAGGGGAGCTATGTACTCACTTGGGATTGCGTAAATGTCTTGTTCAAAATGATCAAACAAAGCTCAAAGGATCAAGAGTTCAATGGTCTCCTAGTATCAGATAACTATGTTAGTGTGTCAAGACTTTAATCAGAGGATTCGGGTAGAATAAAGTCTTATCAACCAAATGAGTGTTGGGACTTATATGATATGGTTTAATAACTTAACATTCTGATTTGGAAAGGATCCTGAGTACTTTTGACCCGTTATGACTCATTAAGGTAGTTTACGCTACTTTAACGGGTCATTAGTGTAGTTATAAGTTTGGATGGTTAAATATGGCTTATGATGAGTCTTGTATGCCAAAACATGTTTTATTATGTTATAACATTGGTTTAGATGTCAAAACTTTGGTTACATATGCTTAAAATCAATTTATGTGCAAAAAGGGTATTTTGGTCAATTTAAAAGAACATATAAGCAACTAATCATATAACTAACCATAAGGTATAACCTCAGAGGGTTATTCCCTATACAAATATGGTCATAAAAATGCACTTGGTCGAATCCTAAGATTGACCAAACGGGTCGGATTCGAAAGTTAAAGCGAGGTCAAAGCGCTCAACTTACGACACAAATAAAAGCACTAAACTAGAAGTGACGAGTTACACATGTGGAAACATGTATAACTAAGTTATAAAACAGATTTGGTATCAAAGCTTGGAGTTTTTTACACCCGAAAATAGTATCATTGTAAAATGCACATTATGTTCATCTTTAACCGAAACTTTGGCTAGTCACTTCGACTACAAAACGTGGTAATTAGAAGGTGCAATCGCAAGGGATTATAACCTTCGTGATTACGATCACGTTGCAAAGTTCAACTGAATTTTGACTTGACAAAAAACGGTTAGAACTAAAAGTCAAATAGAAAGTCAAACTGTTTGACTTTTAGCTCAAGATAGCTAAATAAATGGAATAGACTAGGAGAGAGCACTTACTTGTGTCGAAGAACACTTAAGACTCAGTAGGAGGCTTCCAAAAGCTGGAAACAAGCTCCAAAAGAGTGGGAGAAAGAATTGTGAAATGAGCAAGTGAAAATGGATGAACTTGGTTGCTATTTTTATAGTGTTCTTGAAGCTCTAGGATCATGCTAAGTGCCCCTTGATGTGTCATGATCAGAGGGACATCATAACACATGTCAAATGGTGCTTAGAAGCTAGCAAATTTCATGAACTTGGAGAGCAAGACTTACAACAAGAGGCTGCCACACATTCTGCCAATCTGGAGACGCCTTACAGACCGTAAGGGGTATGGTCATATGGTCCGTAAACCTGTCTTGGGGGCCAAGTTTTCCTTTATGACAGATTTGCCCCTTGGACTTGTATTATTGCGTTTTGTTACTTTTACCCCTTTTAAACTAATATTTAGGTTATATAAAGGTGCTAAGGCATATGTAACTTGGATTTTTTCCGTAAATGTCGTGGGTGTCGGTTCGTTCGGTTGTACGGTTACACGTTTTGTAAATAACGTACAAGCCTCTATCGAATACGAAAAAGACCGAAATTGTGCAACGATTGAAATTTTTGCATTCTTACCAATAAAACATAAGATTTTGTTGAATAAAAATGCCTGGGATTGTATAATGATTGACAATTAATACATTCTAGTAAATAAAATACAAGACTTTGTTGAATAAGAAAATGTTTGGAATTGTATAGGGATTGAAAATGTGCAACTATCATAGTTAGGATCCCGACCCATGTACTGCACAACCTTATGCATCAAAACACATAGTTCCTCGTCTGAAAATGATCCCTTGTTACACCATGCTAAGAGTTAGTTAATGAAGCATCAAGAGGTATGATAATCACAAACACCCTTTTTTTCTTATTATTGATTACTACCTTTTTATTTACCTTTTCTTTTTTATTTTGAGCCATTCTTAATGTAACAGCCCAGCATAACCGCACCATGATATTGTCCGTTTAGCAGCTAGCATGCCCTTAGCGCTTGCCCCTCATGGTTTTGAAAACGCATCATGATGGTGAATGTATCAAGCCCCTTATAAGGAAGCCTTTGTCCCCTTCATAACCAATGTGGGATGTCAAAATCCACCACCTTACAGGGCCCAGCGTCCTCGCTGGCTCACCAGTCTGGTCCCTAGCTCTAATACCATCTGTAACAACCCGGCGTAACATCGCCATGATATTATCCCTTTTGCAGCCAGCACGCTCTCAGCGCCTACCCCTCACGATTTTTAAAACACGTCATGATGGTGAAGGTATCAAGCCCCTTATAAGGAAGCCTTTGTTCCCCTTCACAACCAATGTGGGATGTCACACTTAAAACCTTTATTTGGGATTTTGCTAGACGCTAACAAAGACTCGGTACTAAATTTGTTGTATCCTTGGACGACCTTGGTATCATATCATCACTATATTACGCCAACGATGGGTGCATTTGCCTAACGTGAAGTGTAGTGTGTATAAGAAAGCTAAAAATATACCACTTTTTATAAGCACCCATGTTCACGTCAACAATAGGAAACCTAACTTGTCATTCCTAAAGCCCTTTGGTAGTCCATGTACAACTATTCTCACAAAGGATCATTTACCCAAGTTTGATGAGAAAGCAGACGAATGCTTCTTTCTTGGTTATTCAATCAACTCACCAAACAAAAGAGTTTTTAATAGGTCACGAGCCAACTTGAGGAAGCGTATTATGTTGATTGTAGCAAATGTGCAATTCCTCAAGCTGGAAAAGACCGATTGGTTATATGATTATCATAAATATTTTAAACATTTGATGTTTTTCCTGAAAACCCTTTCAAATGTTGTTGATTTTAATTTTATTAGTGGGAATGATCAATCAAGTGTTTTTATGCCAAGATCATTCCTCAACATATGTCACACCTTAACTGTTTGCGGAATCCATGGTGGTGACTTATTGTTAAGAGAGAGTAAGGAAATAAAGGAAAATTACTATTAATTGAAATAATTAAAATTACAATGTTTTAAAGAAAAACAAACTAAACAAACACGTTCAAAATTTAAAAACGTAAAGAAATAAATATTGTCTTGATTATTTTGATATCTAGGCTCAAAGTATGATTACCTGAAACATGTAGAAAATCTATCAACTAAAAATAGTTGGTGAGAAACATAGGTGTATGATAAAGCATACGTTAAGTCTAAGTATAAAAGGTTTGTGATTAATCAACAAATAAGACCAAAACAATTTTGTATTGTATAAATAAAGACAAACTACAATAAACGAGAAATCATCATCAACATCTATTTTCCATATATAATCTAATGATTACAAATAATGTTTTACAGAAGATTGACTCTACAGACTCTCCCTCGACTAATCACTAAACAATTTTGTTCATACAAAAGAAAAGGTGATGTGTAGTGATAAATAGATCTCTAACAGGTGATTGTGACATCTAACATTCCTAACAGAACAAATTTCACAGATGTTGCAAACATATGAATAAATCAAACAACTGATCTAACTATGCTAAACGTACTGTTAAAAAGCAAAATACTGTTACATTGGGAAACTACTGTTAAGCTATCCTTTGTTGCCTTGTTCCAAACATCTATTTGGCCAGACAGATGTTTGGTCTTCTTTATCAGACCTTTGCTTCAACAGAATTTAGGATTTAAACAAACCTTGTTTCTTCATGAACAGCGGTTCCAAGGCTTCATACATATGTTAGCTGGTCTTAAACAGATGCTCTGATTTAGGTGTTCAAGATTCACTGTCTTTGGGACGAATCTAGTTCAAACTTCTTTTTATTTTCTTAATCACATGGTCATGTTTTGGCTTTTAAATATCATATGTTCTTTTGTAGGTCCAACAACATAATAAAACACGTTTGTTCAATTCATAACAAGTATTATATCATAAGAACACACTATAGAAAAAACATATGCTTGCACATTTCAACGATTAATGATAGACCCTAATATATTTAAAAGAAGTTATTTAGGTTTATAGTACATGATCAAATAGCATAAAGACTAGAAATGTTACAACAAAGTAACTCATGCAGTACTTTAGTCTCTAAGTACACCAGGAAACAGTGATCCTTCATCATCTGGTATCAACGATGAAGCTCTTGAGAATGCTACTATTAATTCACAAGATGATGAAGTCTTTCAAGTTTCAAGTAATAACTTTGTAGTCACAAAAGATTATGTTTCGTTAGATCATGCTCCCGATGAGAATTCTGACAGATCTTGATGCAACTCTCTAAATTGAAGGATGTTCCTACTCGCAGGATTCACAAAGACCATCCATAAGAAAACAATATTGGGTGTGTATGACTGTGTACAGAGAAAGCATGAAATTATGAATGAATGTTTATATGCATGTTTCATATCTCAGATGGAGCCGAAGAATATCGGTATGGCTCTTAGGGAAAACAACTACATTGACGTGATGTAAGAAGAACTACGTCAATTTGATAAACTTCAAGTATGGATTTTGATTGATCTACCAGATAACGTATGCCTGATAGGAACTAAATGGGTGCTAAGAACAAGAAAGATGACAGAGGTGGTGTTGCAACAAGGCTTGTCTCATGGTCCAAGGTTTTAGTCAGCAAAAAGAAATTGATTATAACGAAGTGTGTGTGCAGGTGGCACGCCGTCAAGGAATCCAGATACATTAATGATATCTTGAGCTGATTCAAGATGATTGATAGTAAACCTACTGGCAGTTCCATTAAAGTAAACCACAATTTGAATTCAAATTTAGAGGATGAAGATGTGGATCTTTATCTGTGTGGAGCTACAATCATATCGTTAATGCTAGGATCTGAGTTTATCAAACTTGTGGTTTTTAAGAAAAACAAGAACAAACAATTTATAAATTGAAAGACAAATAATGCAAACACACAAGTAGGAATGTAACGCTTCACATTTCTACACTTTCCATGTTTAGAAGGTTGTATTTGTATTTATGTTTTCCAAAACTTGTAGTCGTGTTTCATTTCCAACCCTTGTAATCTCGAGACTTCGATCATAATGGAAAATACATTTTATACATATACGTGGTATACATATACTTGTTATATACAGGATACATCATCAATTACATGCGTATGTGGGAAACTAGTATTTATGATGCTCAATACTATCATACATGCATACAATATACTTATAATATGCTTACACACGTTACACATACTTAGAATACACTAAGGGAATATACTTATACATCCACCCTTTGGGCCGAAGGTGCACGAAGGCAACCTTCATGGCCACCTTCGCCTTCCTAAGCCAGCTTCGCCTTCCAGACACACGAAGGAATGGCCTTCGTGGTCACTTTCTTCATTAAAGTGCATGAAGGCGCACGAAAGTTCCGCCTTCTTGGACACTTTCACGTGACGACGCTGATGACGGGATTTCAGCATGGATTCAGACCAGAATGTGTTTTAAAACACTCCTTTCACCTTTTTCCAACTCCCAACTACCACCTAACTTCATTTATTACCTAAACCTTAATCCCACCTTATAAATAGGTTTCTTCCACACCTTGTAAACACTTTCCACATATCTAATCTTTTCTAAAACTCCTAAATTCTCTCAAAAAGCTCAAGCAAGACAGAAAGTTCTTAGTGATTCTAAGTGGGTTTTCACTCACTTTTGTTCACTTTTCTTCTTCTTTTCTTCTCTCAAAATACTTGGATAATCTCTAGGAAGGTTTCTACAAGTTTGTCATGGCAAACTAAGGTGGAACCTCACCACATTTAAGGCCCAAAGTAGTTATAAAATTGTGTTTTGAAGCATATTTTTTTACTTGCATATGTGACTTGAAACTTAATGGAATCTTGCACCCACCTAGCTCCCAACTAAGCTCATAGTTGTGGTTGATTCCACAAACAACATGGCTCAAAACCTTATAAAATTATACCCTAAAAGTCCTAAGTGACTTTAAAAGTGTTGGAACCATCCAAGGTTTCAACCTTCAATGTTGAAAGACTTGTGTTTTGGTGAAGGTGTGAACCATGGAAGCCTTGGCTCTCCAACCTTGTTACACCACCTCACTTGTTCAAACTTTTAGCTAGATTCATACACTAAGTCTCAAAACAATTTCCACCAAAGGGACAAGGCTGCATCACGTCCCCAAACACTTTCCATGTTTGGGATGCATGCATCTAGCTTGCTCACTTGGTTGTTTTAAGATTTAGTGCTTTATGTAGTTTCATTTTTAGTTCATATTCATGACCAACCGAAATCATCAACAAAGTTGATGATTTTTTGCTTTGGTGAATTACATAACGAGGTTGAATGGATGGAATACATCCTACCTCCTTGCATGACCATTCTCATGGCACTTTATTTTACATTAATTCATGTTGTACGTTAACTTTAAATCCGAATCCCATCTGTTAATCAAATCCGTAACTCACACGCCTCTATTTCCCTTTAGGGTAATTTCGGTGTTCCAAACTCAAGACTCATTCAACTCACTTTCATGGAATCTCTATGCAAACCGTGAGTATACATGACCATCTTTCCATTTTCACACTTTTGGGTGCATAATACATACATACATACATACATACATAATCATACTATATATATTATATAAAACTCGCATGAACACGTCTACGCAAATACATTATTCATATAAGCGAATCCGTTAATACATGCTTTATACGTTTATACTCTTGAAATACATACATGCTAGAAAGTCATTCTTGCATTATACTTTGTCATTAACTTCGTACAAGCCTCCCTTAACATGTATTACGCTAGTGGAATCTTTTGGTTGATACATATGTGATGCATGCTATTTCATGACATGTTGTGCCTTAGTATATGTTTTGCCATGTGGATTTCGTTAAAATTCTTTATTACGTATGCTAGTACACTAAACTTGTATGCTCACCAATACTTTTGTGTTGACATGTTACTTTAATATATATATAGCAGGAGCTTGATATTGATGCATTAAATCTAATAGGATGGACTAGACACGCACTTAGTTAAAATTTATGTTTTTGTTGTTTAAAATGTTATGTTCTAATTGTTGTAAATTCCTTTGAAACAATGTACTTTCTTGCAGTATCAAATGAAAATCGATACTTTAAATCCATGTCACAAATAGTCATTATGAAGTCTTTTGCAATCTCGTATTCGTCTCACTCTGATGTTTTCGCTATCAATTGGGGTGTGACAAGGAAGATATATCAAAAATGCTTTGTATTGAAATCCAATGATTATAATTACAATCTCCCCCTCATCCTGGTCACTCACAGATCTATTCGTATGAAAGAGAATGTGTGTGAAGTGATGAATAGATCTCTAACAAGTAAGATCTATTTATACTAAGTACAAAAGGTTTCTTTGCAATCAGCTGAAATCACCCTAATAGTGACATCTAACATTCCTAACTGAAAAGATTCCACAGATGTTACCAAACATCTGTGGAGATATAGCATCTGAACTAAGACACAAAAACTCTGTTACAAGTAAAATACTATTACATAGATGAAACCGCTAATCTTCAAACTGTTATTGCTTCATACAAACATTTGTTTGGCCTGAACATATGTTCGGTCTTCTTAAATAGATCTTTGCTTCAACATGGTATTGGCCTTGATCACTGCTTGGTTCTTCTTCAAAAGTGGTTCCAAGGCTTGAACTGTCACACCCCAACCGATGGTGGAAACATCAAGGCGGGACGAAATAGATTGCTCATTGCTCAAAATACTAATTGCGAAAATAATTAATTAAATCCAAATTTCATTTCATAGCAAAACGTCATTACATTACAAGGGAATTTCAAATAACAACATTAATATGACAAAATTTGATACAACAATAATAAACCTAACGTCTATGTGTGTATCTAGAATCAACGCTACTTCGGTTCCATAGCATCATCTTCATCAACCTGTAACATGTTTTAAGCATAGCATACGTATAAGCATATGTTTAAACAAATCCACATGGCAACTTAGTTTACATACGAGAAAATACAAGGCATGCGATATTTCTAGTCAACCCTCTGTTTACGCAACTAGTATAAATAATTCAACATGACCACTCATTCACGGGCGGTGCGTTACTCCTATAGCGCTATACATGTCAAATGGAGGCTCAAAATAAGCTAATGACTATGGTATCACATACGTTCGGTCCTAGTATAAGCATAACATACGTATCAAAGCGTTCATGTAGAATGGACTATTCGTGCAAGTAATAAAACATAAGTTTTGTATTGTTTTTGATATGTAAACATGTTACACCCCAAAAGTGATAAACGTAAAAGGGGGGTTCGAGTATACTCATGGTTTTGCAAGCGTTCCGATTAGCAAAGTCCGTGAAGAGTTGTAAGTTGATGGGGGAACACCAAGTTATCCTACAAGAGGAAACATAAGTGTGAGTGTTGGATGTTGATGGAAGATTCAGAATTTGAAATAAAGTATAGCAAAATAATATACACGAAAATAATCATAAAGGCTAGCACTCGTTTTGACACTATGAGGACCCATTTGGGTTTATATGATTTCATAGGTTAACACCTATTAGAATCGTAACGAGGAACTAAACACTTTGGTGATCTAACTTAGTAGCTTGACGAATAAATATTTAGTCATTGTCAAGGGTTCGGTTTTTAGGGATTTTATATAGTTTATATAGTACAAGTATATATATTATATAGTCAAGTAGGAGGTGGGAGGATTAATCGTCCACTTAAGACCTCGTTTAGATTTATATAAGTCATGCATGAGGTAGAAAGATGAATCTTCCATTTAGGTACCTCCTGGGTATTCACCACTACACATGTTGTCATTGACAACACGGAGGGTCAAGAATATACAATAAGAATGAAATAAAAGTATAACTAATATGGGAAAAACATGAAGTAGTGTGTGGATTTCTATGAAGGATAGCCCAAGCTAATACAAATATCACACATTCAACAAAATTAACTTGGACACTACTTGTGGGTGTAAACCCTAGTTAAAAACAGAAAGTTTCTGAGGTTTTAACTTCTAGTTTGACATGTCTCAACCTTGTTTTTAAGCCTAACCAACTACTAGTAGTGTTGTAAGCATTCGGACATAGGTTTGAGATGAGTTAGACTCAAGTTAAACAAGTTTAACAAAGTTTGAATGAAAACAGAAAGCTTTCTTGCACTTTGGGCCTTATTTGGTTGATGTTCCAGCCTTGGTTTTCCCTGGAAAACATGTGGATACATACCTAAGGTTGTTTCAAGTGCTAGAAGAAAGAATAAGTGAAAAAGATGAAGTATAAGTGAGGTTATGCCCATTTTAGTAACTTGAGATGAATCTGCCAAGTTACTGATTTCCAGCTGAGTTCTTGAGTGTTTGAGAGTGAGATTAGTGAGTTTGTAAAGTGGAGGAAGTGTGGGAATGAGTTGGGTTTTATAGGAGGTGGATTAGGGTTAAGTAGGTGATGTTTAATGCAAGAAACACATCAAACAAACACACTAATGACCAATCCATGAACTGAAAACATTATTCTGCGGATTATCCTTCTGGCGGGGAGCGAGAAGAATTAGGTTTGGCGCTCGCGGCCCGCGAGAGGGCAAAACCCAAAGTTTTTTAATTTTTAACACTTTTGGTCCCTGTAGTTTGTGTTTGTTGGGTTTTAGGGTGTTTTAAGCATAAAAGGCATAGTATAAGGGCTATTTATGTAATGCAAGCATAATAATAAGTGTTAACAAGTGTGATCAAGTATATGAATCGTGTATAAGTATCGTATGCTGCATGTATGTCACGTATTTGCAAGTTTGTCACGTTCCCAAGTATCAAGCATGAACGTTTGAATGTGTATATGTATAAAATGATTACGAATAAGTATAACACGAATGAGAATAACAATATGAGTTTCATCATGATTCAAGTCTCGGTTTACAATGACTACAAAGAGTACAACGAAAGGACGAATACAAGATACAAAGGTTTCCAAAAATAGAAATACAACACGAGCTTTCTAAATATGGAAAGTATGAAAACGTTGGGCGTTATAGTCTCCCCTCATTTAGGAAATTTCGTCCCGATATTTAGGAAGATGCAACAAAGAGATGCGGATACTTAGTCTTCACATCACTCTCGAGTTCCCAAGTAAATTCAGCGCCACGCTTACCTTTCCATCGAACCTTGACGATAGGAATTCGACTGCGCCTTAATTGCTTGATTCCTCGGTCCATGATTTCAACTGGTTTCTCCACAAAATGCAAGGTCTCATTGATTTGAAGATCTTCGAGTAGAACTTGAAGTCCTTCTTCAGCTAGGCACTTCTTTAGGTTTGAAACATGAAAGACATGATGAACGTTGTTGAACGCTTGAGGCAGATCCAGAGGATACGCTACCTTGCCAATCCTCTCGATAATCTTGAAAGGACCTACATAGCAAGGAGCGAGCTTGCCTTTCTTACCAAATCGAACAACACCTTTCCAAGGGGATACCTTGAGAAGCACATTATCACCCACGTTGAATTCCAATGGTTTGTGTCTTCTGTCGGCATAACTCTTTGTCGGCTTCGAGCTTCGAGGAGGTTATCAAGGATTTGTAAGATCTTGTCCGTTGTCTCTTGTATCAGTTCAGGACCGGTGATTTGAACGTCCCCGATCTCGTGTTAACAAATAGGCAAACGGCACTTGCGACTATACAATGCTTCAAATGGAGCCATTTGAATACTTGTGTGATAACTATTGTTGTACGAGAATTCTACCAATGGTAAGTGCGAATCCCAGTTGCTGCCAAAATCGATTACGCATGACCGAAGCATATCCTCCAAAGTTTGGATAGTACGCTCAGTCTGACCGTCAGATTGAGGATGGAAAGCAGTGCTAAGGTTAAGTCGGGTGCCAAGGGCGGATGTAACAACTCGAAAATTCGATTGTTATCTTTTATTTTGTTTTCCTGTTTTATCTACCTTTGTAATCCGAGATTCGGTTAATAATAAAGTTTATGTTAATTAATTATGGTGTTGTACGTTATTATCGCATCTAATCGCTTAATAAATCGCATCGCTAATCTCATCGCATCGCAAATCGCAGTTATTTATGAGGTTTTATGTTATGTATGTGTTATGTGTGTTTGTAGTTATGATTACGCTCGCTATCGCACTCTCGAATCACTAAATCGCACTACTATATCAATTAAACGCTTAATATAACTAACTAATACAAACCGAATCACCAAACGAACACTTAACACGAAAAACAAAGAAAATTCAACAACATAAGTCAAGGTTCGCTCGAACTTGGTGTTACCAACTTCGGCCGAACTTGGCTGATGAAAACAGAATCCCTCTTTTATCTACAAGTTCGCTCGAACTTGTACATACCTGTACAAGTTCAGCCGAACTTAGCTATCCATTCCCAAAATCCCTACAAGTTCGCGCGAACTTGTACAAATTTGTACAAGTTCGGCTAAACTTGCTCTCACCAGCCTCACTTTCTTGCCTTCTCCTATAAATACCAAGCTCTATTCTCTCATTTGAACTTGCTATAAGTTCGCCCAGAGCTCTCAAAACCCGAAACCTTCATGTCTTAAGTAAGAATCAACCCGATTTCACTGCAACAACGCTTATCAACGATCTACAGAGGTTTACAACGATTTTGGCACAAGGCGTAGCCTTCGTTTTCATAAAACTCATTCTTTTACGAAAACCTTCATTTTTTTTCTTCAAAAACTTCTTTTTTAAGCTTAGATCTACACAATACGAGTTCGTTTGGCGATAGTAGAGACTTCCCAAACACGAGATCTGCAAGATCTCGGCTTGTAAGTGATAGATCTGAGAAAAACCTTCAAAAACCATGATTTCTACACAAGATACGAACTTTTGATGATGTTTTGTTCATTTTCTGGTATGAAACGAAGCATCTATCATTCAAGATCCCAGATCTGGAAGCACAAGGACGTTTATGTTGGTTTACACAAGCCGGACTAATCCGAACGAACCCCGAGTTCGCCCGGATTAGCCCACGCTTTTGTAAAACGGCTAAAACTGCTCTAAAAGACCTCTCTGACCCAAGTTTGCTCAGTAGCAAAGGGTTGGAGGGATGAACACTCGATTTACTCAGCAAACGACGCGAAAATGCAAGATTATGGACCCGAAAACATCAAGTTCGCTCAAGAATCAGCAACTCCCTGGTCAAGTTCGACCGAACTTGTGCCCAAATGGGCCAAGTTCGACCGAACTTAGGTCCATTCCACCCAACTTCCTTACAAGTTCGCTCGAACTTGTCTAGTTTCTTAGGAAACCAAACAAGTTCGCCCTAACTTGCATGTTCAGTAAGATTTTCTTACAAGTTCGCCCGAACTTGACTCGCAACTCACCCAAACCATACAAGTTCGCTCGAACTTATGTGTTTACACACAAGTTCGCCCGAACTTGGCTACTGCCCAACCAAGACTTAACCGTTTCAGCTTTTCGGAGACTGATGCACTTTCATTCGCGTATGCAGGCTGATCCGGCGCTCTTCTCGACTCTCCTCAGATCCCGAACTCTTACCTAAACGCACTCACAGTGAGTATACTTGACCCATTTTCGCTTAACGCACTTTTTGGGTGTTACATACGTTCCTATATTAAAATCACATCACAAATCAAACTGTTTATCACACGCTAATAATCTGATTGTGTATGCTCAATACGTGATACTAGAAACATGTGACTAGGACTTATTTTCGTTAACTTGCTTCCTTAGCTAGTGTGGTACTATAGTGTGGCTTACACCCGACGGGGTCTAGTTAGGATGGACGCGTAAGCCTTCTCACGGTAGTTAGCATGAGAAATAAGCCTATGTTAATCTATGTGAAAATGTTTCGGTGTATCATGCTATGTAGTTAGATTATTTCACGAACGCTTTCTCGATTATGCTAGTAGTACTTAAACCTGTATGCTCACCTTTACTTAATTGTATTGACTTGTATTGTAACGTATGTAACAGGTTGAGGATTTAGCGTGGATGCTTGGATGTTGCTTAGTTTAGTTTGTTTTGTTTAGTTAGTTTGTTGATGTATTTTAGATTTGGAACTTATGTATGAAATCTAGGGGAAATCGAACCCGGTTGAATTTTATGAGAAATCTCTGTTTTGTAATAATTGTTTAAATGTTACGTTTAATAGTATGGGATATTAAGCAGGTTGTGATATGTTAAATGATTGTTATGGAACATCTCGTGAAATCAATCTGGTCGCCTAGTGCCACTAACCCCGATGTTTCCGCCATCGGTTGGGGTGTGACAGCGGATTGAAACGTTTGCCAAAGGCGGGAGGTGAAACAAGCATCGCGATCGGAAATGATATCAACGGGAGTACCATGACGACTAATGATTTCATCCGTGTAGATACGAGTAAGTTTCTCGACCTTGTAATCTTCACGAATAGCAAGGAAATGAGCGGATTTGGTCAATCGGTCAATGATAACCCATATACAGTCATGACCAGACGAAGTACGAGGAAGTTTGGTAATGAAATCCATAACAATACTCTCCCATTTCCAGACGGGAATTTCTGGTTGTTCAAGTAAGCCAGATGGGCATTCACCTTGGAACATGTAAGACACTTCGAGACGTAGAGAGCGGTATCTTTCTTCATCCCAGGCCACCAATAAGATGCACGAAGGTCATGGTACATTTTGTCGGCGCCAGGATGAATAGGTTATCGGGATTTGTGGGCTTCATCCATCAAGGTGGTTCGGTGTAACAGCACGATATTTTAAACTGACGCTATTTATATTATAACTTTACATATTTTATGCATCAACTTTTTTTTTCTAAGATAAAGTACTTATTATTTTTCTTAGTAACAAAGCCAAAAAGAAATATATGTTAAAAAAAACTGAAGTTTAAAAAAAGGGATTTAGAAAGATTATACTTTAAAAAGGGGTTTAAGTAAAATATATATATAAAAGTCTTTGAGCCAGTGTAACAAATGACATAACATGTTTTTATAGTAATTATCACTTACGGATCATTCAAATCCTATGAATACTTTCATGTTTTTTTTTTATTTTAGTTTTAAGATAATTAACTTTTAAAACAATACACCTAAATCTCTCGATCATTTCCAAATATGTGTAATTTCCCATTGTACCGTTTGAATATTAGTTTTAAATTTTAACACAACACAATATCTGTATTGTTATTTAATTGTTTATCTCATAACTCATAATCCAAAATTCAAATAACTAAACCATCATATTATTTTATCAAACAAAAATTTAGACACCTAAAACTAACTATTTGGTTTACTAAATCCAGTTTAAAAGAAAAAAAATGTACTTTTGATAATTATACAACACTTCCGTTGTATTGTTTCCCTTTACAAATAACATAATAATTTTAATATGGGCTACGCTTTTTTTTAAATCACGTAATTTGCTAACAAAAGTTTAAAAACCTGTTTTTGTAAATCCTTAAAACCATAGGTACCATTTTGCAATTCTCCAAAAGTGAAATTTAAATAAAGAAATGACCTCGCTTCCACAGTCACATTCTCCGGCGATTTCGTCGGAATCCGGCTAATCCGAGAACTCGTAAACTGTTCGTGCATCTCGTTCTTTTGCGATACACCTCTATCTCCACCCTAGACATATCTATATCTCCAAAAATTATTCCGTTTTCACTGCGAGTTATGTCTATCCGATAACCCAATTATCCCCGAAAGTTCTCATTACGATTCTAATCGTTAACCGACCCCGAACTGTATAAATAAAGACCCTTAGACTTCATTCCAACGCGCCGCAACTCAAAACCACATTCAATTTCTCTGGTTATCCTCGCTGCAACTCGTCGGATTTAAAAACTCCGGCCAAACTCCGGTCACTATGTATAAAATCTTTTCCAAGCTCCGTAGGTAACAGTTTTACATGCTTAATTTTTATAACAACAAACTATACTTGATCAATTTTGATTCTAAACATTTAGGGCTTGGGTCTTATTTTTTATGTACATATTCCGACTATCTTTATAAAACAGTTAATCCAATCTATTTTTCAGCAGTTAATAAAAAAAATCAATTTTTTTATATATAATTATAATACCATTAGTTTATGATAATCTAATTAGAAACTCTTTGTTATAAAAAAAACACTGTGGACAAATTGTTTTAAATTATTTAATAAACTTAGTTAAAAGAAATTATATCATTTATAATATAATAATCTCTAGAATCTGTTATAATTTAACTTACATAAAAATTTTCTTGTTAATATTTATAAGTGGTGTTACACAGAATTCATAAACGTTATAAATTACAATACTAATATAGTATTCCACTTTATCTAATTGCATGACATTAATAAACTTTACTTATTTTCCAAAAATCTCAAAAATAATTTATTTATTATTTAATTGATTATTCAAATCCATATAATTACTAGCTTTATCCAAAATTCCCAAGGTCCCTAGAAACTTAAATACAAGGTTGATTATTAAATGATATTCCGTAAATTTCAATAGGATAACTTTTGGGTTTTCTCACGTCTTCATTACAATCAGTTTTTGTGTGTTTGCTCTGTTAATCCATGTGAGTAACATAGTCCCCTTTTTACTATTTTTACCTTTTTAGGGTGATTCATGTGCCAATATCAAATACACAAACTATCACATGTTATACTCAACTTACAATTCGATTCTATGGTTTGCATGTTATCTATGTGTTATTTGAACTTACATGGTTACTATTTGTACATTCATTAACTACGATTAAACCGCGTGGTAGTATGTTATAGCGCTATAGGATTGACACCCCATTCCAACTCCTTGGCCTTTTTAGGGGGAGTTCCTCTGGGAATGATAAAAACCACTTACTCTAACAAGAGGTTAACCCTTTGGGTTCCTCACTTACAAGTCGACACAAGGTTTGAGTGTGCCCATAGTTTCATGTCTCTATTTCAAATTGCTCTAGATATTATGCTATGCCATTGAATTGTACAAAATTTTCCAATTATACTTTATATGTACTAATACCCTATGTTACTCGCCAGCTATTCGTAGTTGACCTTTATTTTGCACACGTTTCAGGCCATAAGGTTTGATTCTTAGAAGGTTTGCTTGCTACTCACATAGGATGCATTGAGGATTGAGATAATTTAATACGGATTGTTTCGTTTATATTTGAGTTATTGTTTCCTTTATTGTAATGGATAATCTTAAATTGATTAATAGAGTATTTAAATATTTAGTCGAGCTATTGAGCAATCTATTTACGTGACGCCCTGACGTTTCCTCCGTCATCCATTGGGGTGTTACACTTGGAGGTTAAGATGATTGGGAATCTAAATGAGATCATGGTAGTAAAGGATACCATCGGGTTTAGCTGCGAGTGGGTTTTCGACTCCACAATTTAACTCGTTATCGAGGTTACCCTCGTTAATGACGGCAGATTGTGCTTGGCGAATTAGCTCATGAAGTTTTCCCACGACTTGGTGACAACGAACACTCTTGACATGAGTTTTATGACTTAGTGCATCGGCTACAACATTCGGCTTGCTAGGATGGGAGTGAATGTCAAAGTCGTAGTCGTTTAACAATTCTACCCAACGACGTTGACGCATGTTGAGTTCCTTTTGATCAAAGATATGTTGAAGGCTCTCGTGGTCGGTGAAGACCGTACACTTAGTACCATAAAAGTAGTGTCGCCAAATCTTTAATGCAAAAACAACTGCACCAAGTTCAAGGTCGTGCGTAGTATAGTTTTTCTCATGTATTTTGAGTTGTCTCGACGGGTAAGCGATAACCTTGTCCCATTGCATAAGAACGCAACCAAGACCTTTGTTTGAAGCATCGCAATACACGACGAAATCGTCGTTTCCATCAGGGAGGGTAAGGATGGGAGCATTACAGAGCATGTCCTTGAAAGTTTGAAAAGACTCCTCTTGTTCGGGACCCCAAACAAAAGGTTTATCTTTTTGGTCAAAGACGTTAAAGGAACGGAAATCTTGGAGAAGTTTGAGATGAAACGACGATAATACCCAGCTAGGCCAAGAAACGAACAAATTTCAGAAGGCGATTTAGGTGCAATCCAATTCTTCACAGCTTCTATCTTTGCGGGGTTAACGTGAATACCGAGTTCATTGACGGTGTGACCAAGGAATTAAACCTCTTTTAGCCAAAATTCACACTTGGAGAATTTGGCATAAAGACGTTCGATTCGCAAAATCTGAAGGATAAGTTGCAAATGTCGCCCATGTTCTTATTTCGTCTTGGAGTAGATGAGAATATCGTTGATGAATACGATTACGAATTGATCGAGATAAGGTTTACACACGCGGCTCATTAGGTCCATAAACACTTTCGGCGCGTTGGTCAAACCAAACGGCATGACCACGAAATCGTATTGTCCATAACGTGTGTGAAAGGCAGTCTTAGGTACATCTCCCTCAAAAACTCGAAGTTGATGGTAGCCAGAACGAAGGTCGATTTTTGAGAAACAAGTCGCACCTTGAAGTTGATCAAAGAGATCGTCAATACGAGGAAGTGGGTATCGGCTCTTGACTGTAAGTTTATTGAGTTCACGATAGCCAATGCACATCCGAAAAGACCCATCTTTCTTCTTGACGAACAAAATGGGAGCACCCCAAGGGGAAGTACTAGGGCGTATAAAGCCTTTATCAAGAAGCTCTTGAAGTTGGCTAGATAGCTCTTGCATCTCCGAGGGTGCTAAACGATAAGGAGCTTTCGCAATAGGAGTTGCGCCAGGGACGAGGTCGATACGAAAGTCAACGGAACGAGGAGGTGGAGGACCCGGAAGATCCTCTGGAAAGACATCAGGGAAATCGCAAACAACAGGAATGTCGCTCGCGCTCGGGCCTTTGTCTTTCGTTTCCACAACATGGGCCAGAAAGGCAAAGTACTCCTTGCGCAAATATATGTTGCTTGGATGCATGATATAAGCTTAAGACCCTTAGAAGGTTTCTCGCCATAGACTTGTAAGGAATCGTTGTTAGGAAGGGGAAGGCGAATGAAATTTCCGAACAAACAACTTCGGCACGAACTCGCTTAAGCCAATCCATGCCTACTATGACATCGAAACTACCCATTTACATAGGTATGAGGTCGATTGAAAACGTATGATCGTTTAGAATCAAGGAACAATTAGAAAGGATAGAATCAACAGAGACAGTTTTACCATTTGCGACTTCGACAACGAAAGGATTATGCAATTTGGAACGCACGCACTTAAGTAAAGGTTCAAATTCAGTCGAAACAAAACTTTTATCGGCGCCAGTATCAAATAGACATGAAGCATAGACATGGTTAACGAGGAACGTACCAGTGTAACGTCGTTTGAACTTTGAGCCTGAGCGTTGGTGAAGGCAAACGCTCTTCTGCGTGCTAATTGAGGCTGTTGCTGCTGCTGAGGCTGTTGGTTGACGTTGTGCTGAGGGCAAACGTTGGCAAGATGGCTCGGGTCACCGCACTTGAAACATGCTCGCACAGGAGCATTTTGCGGTTGAGCAGGGTTTGGGTTAGGCATGAGGGCTTGAGGTTGGGTGTTTTGGGGTTGCGGGAAGTTACGACAACGGTTAGCAAAGTGTCCAAACCTTTAACATTGGGCACACTTGCGGCATGGGGTACCAGTGGGGTGATGGTGTAAACAAGTAGTACACTGGGGGTGAGACCCAGCGTAGCCCTGTCTTGGCTGGTTAGGGTTAGCAGGAGTGATGGCTGCAATGGTTTGGATGGGTTGAGGGTTTGGCGGAGTAACAACCGCACAGTTTTAACTAGAAGCCTTCCACTTCTTATTCTTGGGGTTGTTGTTGTTTCTGGGGGGTTTGGATGAGGGTTCAGCAGTGGCAGGTTCGGCAGTGGCTTGGTGCGGGGTTTTCAGCGAGGCCTTTGTGGCATTCTTGCGCTCGACCTGGTTGCTGTTAAGGCGAGCAGCCTAGCGGTAGGTTTCCTCAATGGTTGCTGGGAAGGCAACTTCCACGAGGTTCATGAAAGAGTCGGGTAGGCAATGGATGTATTTGTTGATAGCCTTTTCAATTGTATCAACTTGGCTAGGGCATAGGATATTAAGCTGCTTGAAGCGTTTGTTTAAACCATCGTTAGCATCCCCATTTTGCTTGAGGTACCAAAACTCTTGTTCCAGCTTCCTAAGCTCGGGAGGAGGGCAGAATTCGTCCCTCATGATCTTCTTCAATTCGGCCCATGGTAACGCATGGGCGGCATCATCCCCTCTTGGGCTACGTTCGGAGGTCCACCACTCGAGAGCCCTCAAGCAGAACACCCCCATGGCGTTTTGGGTGCGCAAGTCATCGGGGCAGCCACTTTGGCGAAAGGTGACCTCCATGGCTTCAAACAAAGTCAACAGAGCGGTCGCGCCATCGTTACCTGTAAACTCCAGAGGTTTGTAGGCAACGAATTGTTTGAAAAGGAATTGTGACTTAGGTTTTTCAACCTTGGAGTCCACGGAGTCGTGTAGCGATTTGGTGTTGGATTGGATCTTGCTGACTATGTCGGGTATGACCCTGGCCATTTGGTCGGCCATTTGTTCAGCAACGAGGTTTACGAGTTCCTGCTTGGAGATGGAATGGGAACTTTTCTTGGCCTTCTTGTCGTCATCAGATGAGTTGGGAAGACATCTAGGGTTGAAATAGAAAGGAAAAGGGTGAGGCTTGATCATAATGTAAAAATAAGTTTTGCATGTATAAGCATGGATAGTTCACGTATGTTGCATGTATTTAATGGGTATTCAACATGTATTCAATAAGCATAATCACGTATAAATGCGTATAAATTTAGTTTGTTCCCGATGATTATTATTGTTTTTTATTGCGATAAACGTGCGAATTGTGTAACGGTCCAAAACGAATAAGGTAAAAAGTATAAAATCACATAAAAATTGAGAATACATAGAATATTGGCTCAATAAAACATGGAATTGTTTCGGGTAGAGAAACGTCGACTATTCCAAAGTGATTCGTAAGTTCTTTCGAGTTAGGGAACATGCTTTGGCCTAATAGGTAAAATACTCTCGTCGAGAAGCGATTAACGGTATTTTACCCTTCCAGTTACTACATGTCCCTAGTCGATCGAAAATTCGAGACTTTGGCGAGATTGAAAATTGAGGAACGGGACTAGTTGACAAGGTGCGGGTTTCACCTCTAACTTGACAACGTCGTGCCCTAAGTGTGGTTTGCTTCTTACTAAACGAGGAGCATATTCCGACTCGTTTGTAAGATCCACTAGAGTATAAAATGGAAGCTTTCCATCAAGGTGTGGATGTCACTCCTAACTTGATGGTTTAACTTTGTAAAAATTTGAATACGCGGAATGAGGGATTTCACCAAAAATTGTAAGTCATTGGACCTATTTTGGTGCAAATCGCTTCGTTTGCATCACGAGTGTCTTCAAGTCTTCAAGTGTATTGTGTAAAATGTCTTAGGAAAGACATTATGTAAATTTTAAGAC
The DNA here is from genome assembly GCA_947069175.1 of Scalesia atractyloides. NCBI lineage: Eukaryota > Viridiplantae > Streptophyta > Magnoliopsida > Asterales > Asteraceae > Scalesia > Scalesia atractyloides. Next base: position 44,369,352 of record CAMTDV010000006.1, read on the forward strand.
CAAAAGATAAGGAAGAAGTAATGAACGAAGAATAAAGTTTTAAGCATCTATGGTCAAAAAGGGACACTTAAACTATAGACTAGGTCGAACATGGCAATTCTACCTAATTCCCTATAGTTATGGCTCTGATACCAATCTGTCACACCCCAACCGATGGCGGAAACATCAAGGCGGGACGAAATAGATTGCTCATTGCTCATAATACTAATTGCGACAATGATTAATTAAATCCAAATTTCATTTCATAGCAAAATATCATTACATTATAAGGGAATTTCAAACAACAACATTAATATGACAAAATTTGATACAACAATAATAAACCTAACGTCTATGTGTGTATCTAGAATCAACACTACTTCGGTTTCATAGCATCATCTTCATCAACCTGTAATATGTTTTAAAATACGAGTTCAATGCAAAAGCAAAGGCGAGTATACAAGTTTGAGCATAGCATACGTATAAGCATATGTTTAAACAAATCACATGGCAACTTAGTTTACATACGAGAAAATACAAGGCATGCGATATTTCTAGTCAACCCTCTGTTTACGCAACTAGTATAAATAATTCAACATGACCACTCGTTCACGGGCGGTGCGTTACTCCTGTAGCGCTATACATGTCAAATGGAGGCTCAAAATAAGCTAATGACTATGGTATCACATACGTTCGGTCCTAGTATAAGCATAACATACGTATCAAAGCGTTCATGTAGAATGGACTGTTCGTGCAAGTAATAAAACATAAGTTTTGTATTGTTTTTGATATGTAAACATGTTACACCCCAAAAGTGATAAACGTAAAAGGGGGTTCGAGTATACTCATGGTTTTGCAAGCGTTCCGATTAGCAAAGTCCGTGAAGAGTTGTAAGTTGATGGGGGAACACCAAGTTATCCTACAAGAGGAAACATAAGTGTGAGTGTTGGATGTTGATGGAAGATTCAGAATTTGAAATAAAGTATAGCAAAATAATATACACGAAAATAATCATAAAGGCTAGCACTCGTTTTGACACTATGAGGACCCATTTGGGTTTATATGATTTCATAGGTTAACACCTATTAGAATCGTAACGAGGAACTAAACACTTTGGTGATCTAACTTAGTAGCTTGACGAATAAATATTTAGTCATCGTCAAGGGTTCGGTTTTTAGGGATTTTATATAGTTTATATAGTACAAGTATATATATTATATAGTCAAGTAGGTGGTGGGAGGATTAATCGTCCACTTAAGACCTCGTTTAGATTTATATAAGTCATGCATGAGGTAGAAAGATGAATCTTCCATTTAGGTACCTCCTGGGTATTCACCACTACACATGTTGTCATTGACAACACGGAGGGTCAAGAATATACAATAAGAATGAAATAAAAGAATAACTAATATGGGAAAAACATCAAGTAGTGTGTGGATTTCTATGAAGGATAGCCCAAGCTAATACAAATATCACACATTCAACAAAATTAACTTGGACACTACTTGTGGGTGTAAACCCTAGTTAAAAACAGAAAGTTTCTGAGGTTTTAACCTCTAATTTGACATGTCTCAACCTTGTTTTTAAGCCTAACCAACTACTAGTAGTGTTGTAAGCATTCGGACATAGGTTTGAGATGAGTTAGACTCAAGTTAAACAAGTTTAACAAAGTTTGAATAAAAACAGAAAGCTTTCTTGCACTTTGGGCCTTATTTGGTTGATGTTCCAGCCTTGGTTTTCCCTGGAAAACATGTGGATACATACCTAAGGTTGTTTCAAGTGCTAGAAGAAAGAATAAGTGAAAAAGATGAAGTATAAGTGAGGTTATGCCCATTTTAGTAACTTGAGATGAATCTGCCAAGTTACTGATTTCCAGCTGAGTTCTTGAGTGTTTGAGAGTGAGATTAGTGAGTTTGTAAAGTGGAGGAAGTGTGGGAATGAGTTGGGTTTTATAGGAGGTGGATTAGGGTTAAGTAGGTGATGTTTAATGCAAGAAACACATCAAACAAACACACTAATGACCAATCCATGAGCTGAAAACATTATTCTGTGGATTATGCCTTTTGGCAGGGAGCAAGAAGAATTGGGTTTGGCGCTCGCGGCCCGCGAGAGGGCAAAAACCCAAAGTTTCTTAATTTTTGTCACTTTGGTCCCTGTAGTTTGTGTTTGTTGGGTTTTAGGTTGTTTTAAGCATAAAGGCATAGTATAAGGGCTATTTATGTAATGCAAGCATAATAATAAGTGTTAACAAGTGTGATCAAGTATATGAATCATGTATAAGTATCGTATGCTGCATGTATGTCACGTATTTGCAAGTTTGTCACATTCCCAAGTATCAAGCATGAACATTTGAATGTGTATATGTATAAAATGATTACGAATAAGTATAACACGAATGAGAATAACAATATGAGTTTTCATTATGATTCAAGTCTCGGTTTACAATGATTACGAAGATTACAACGAAAAGACGAATACAAGATACAAAGGTTTCCAAAAATAGAAACACAACACGTGCTTTCTATATATGGAAAGTATGAAAACGCTGGGCGTTACATTGAACATATGTTAGCATGTCTACAAGATGTTCTGATTAGTGTTCAAGATTCACTATCTTTGGGCGGAGAATGATTCATGAATATTTCTTGATCATTTGGTCATGTTTTGGATTTTGAATATCATATGTTCTTTTGTACGTCCAATAATCTCACCCTAAAACAAATGATGCCAAAAAAGGTGTTTATTAGATCAACTTTTATTTCTCATCAACTTCTATTTGTTTTGGGCTTTGAATTACTTCTCAAATTTTATTAAGAGAGAGAGAGAGAGTCATCTGGATCCCTTTCAGGGGGAAGAGGCACTGTAGGATAAGTACCCTAGTGCCGACCAGCCATCATTCGCCACATCAATAAGTGCACCAAGTACCCAATAACTAGTAAGTGGTGGCGGCGCCTACCCTAGCCACAAACTTTTTTTATTTTTTATTTAAATCAGGTCAAACGTTATATATAAAATAAATTTCATTAACTTAAAATAAAATACATAATTCAACACAAACGAATAGTAATAAAATTAGAAAAATAATCCTAAATATCATCTTCCTCCTCGAGGTATGGTAGATCGTGAGCTTCAATATGAATAAGAAGATCACTTTTAAGGAGAAAATGTGTATTTTGATCCATCAACTCCGTAAGTGCTGAGTTATCAAAAACATGTTCAAGTTCCTCTAGCTTCTCCACGAAATAAATTAGGCTACCATTGGTTGAAAAATCGTTTTCATAATCGATTGGCAGTAGGTAAATACCCAACTCTTCATACGAATGATTAACCATGAAAATGAAAATGAGTATAGAGTGTTGAGTGAAATGAGATGGTTATGAGTGACAATGGGTTAGTAAGATATCATTATTTATAAAGTTTAAAAATTAGGCACTTTTTTTAAATTTAAACGGTCATATGACCGTTGTGGTGCACAATCAACGGTAATAAAGTGGAAATCTCGAGCGGGTTTCCGAGCTGGCCAACACAACCTGCCATGCCTACCCGTGGGGTGGCAGCGGTGTACTAGCTTGGGTTTGAATTCGTTGAGGGCTACCCGGTGGTGCCCCATCCCCCTTCAAGTGGAAGACTCAACAAGTCTTGCAGATTTTCAATTTTTAGTCTAGAGGCACTATTAATTGAGATCTTTGTCAATTCTCAAATAGCTCTGACTATTGTCAATTCATGGCTTATCCTATCAGAAGCCCATTTTAGAATTTTTAAGCTAGTTGGATTTCTTGGGGTGATGTTATTTGATGAGTTTAGGGAACTTGTTTTCCTAAGACTTGCCCAAGTAGTTCTTTAGGCTTTACATCTGGATGCCCAAACATCAATTCATTCTTGATCCCTTCTTTTCCTGTTTCTTCTTCATATTTCTTCAATTCTTCTACAGACATCTCTTTTTACCTTTTGAGGTAGCTTTTAATAGCTGAAGTGATGTTCCTTGCAGTTGAAAGCTCAGAAGGATCGACTAGAGATCTGATAGAAATGTCTATTTCTTCATAGTTTGGCCTTTTGGGGACTAAGGTATCTTATGCTCTTAAATCTTCATGTTTCTTGTAGTTCTCTTTGATTGTTAGCTCATGCCATCTGGCCACTGATTGCATGGAGCCAAATTTGGCTTCTATCATCTTCTCCTTCATCATTTTTAGTTGAAGTGCCTTTTGGCCAACGGGCTTTTTACCGGCTCCCCAATTGGGAGGAGTGGGTTTGATATCAGGATTGAGTTTCATTTTCTCAATCCTCAAAATTTCCTTAAAATTGGGCATTTGTTGCTTTATAAGGCTTGTTCTTCATTATGTGCTCCATGTAATCTTCCCTTAATGCTCTTTTGTGGTTAGGGTCACTTATAGGGCCTTGTGAAGCCTACTTGCTGACATCCTTAGCATAATCTTCAAGTCTATTCACTTTAGGGAATTCTTCTAATAATATTTATTGGGCCTCTTTGTCTCCTTTTCCTTTGCCTTTAACTGCTGAAATGATCTCTGCATGTTTAAGTTTTAGTTCCAAGTATTCTTTGACATTGGAAGGTTTTGGTAGATCTTTCAAAGATGGGAAAGAGAGCTGGCTAGGTTCAGATGATGAATAAAAAGGCTGTATTTATTTTGATACAGTTTATAATTCCAATAGATGTGAATAGATGGTTATGGCAGTTGTGGTAGATGGTGGAGCTGTGATAGAAGGTGTTGTGGTGGTTATTATTTTGATAGGTGATGAATCAAGAGTTTCTTCATCATCATCTTGGATAATGAATTTCGCTTTTTTGGATCTGGTTTGAGGTGTAGGTGTTTTTGTTAGTGGTAGAGGGATTTTTGTAGATGGTTTTCTTTTGATGAGTAGCCATTCAGGAAACTTCTGAGATTGTGAAGGTGTAAGTGTAACATTTGTTGTCACTTTTGAAGTGCCAACAAATGTTTGGGCGATGGAAGTAGTGGTTTTGATAGTTGGTGATGGTTTTGTTGAAATAGTACTTTGGGAAATGATGTATTGAAAAATACATCTCTCTTTCGTGTACATTTTGTATATTTTTAGTAGTTTTAGATTAGTATTTAGTAGAATATGCATACTCTTGATTGAATTGTGATTTCCAGGTCTTGGGAATGAAGAATAGCTGAAAAGGTCGAAAAACGATTCTTATATGTCAAAAACCGAGTATTGGGTCGAATTCAGGAGCACAAGAGCTAAACTGGCACAAAAATCAAGTAAAAGTATGTGCTCGCGTCGCGCATTCCATGAAGGCCATCTCCTCCCGTGACGCAAGGAAATGTAATTGGTCCAGAGTAAATTTAACACGCCGCGTCGCATGTTTTGAAGATCATAAGCTCCCTGCGCGACGCGAGGAGGCTATTTTCGCAGAATAATTTATCTGCTTCTGGGTTTTGAGTTGGTGGTTGTTATAAAAACATTATAAACTTTGTATAACTAGAACCCTATGAATGGAGGATTGCTTTGGACGAAATTGGAGATCAAGAAACTGAATTTGAAGGTTTTGAAGCTCCGGTTGAAGATTCGAAGGTCGAGGGTCAAGGCTGCTCATGAGTAATCATTTGGGTTCCCTCATTATTTACTTTCGTTGTTTTGACCGTGTTTCATATATTTGTTCTTGGATTTTGTTTACAAGATGATTGTTGGCTAAGGACCTGTAAACTACCCAGATTAGGATGATTAATTGATAAAGTTTGGCTTTTTATTGTTCGTGACTATTTTCTATTGATAATTAACTTCGTAAAAGATTTGGTAATACTAGTTTGATGTGTTTGACTATCTTTACGTGTTTGATTTCATGTTATTACTTTCACACGTATCTTGATGAATGTCTTTCATATAATAGGTTCGTGTTAGATTGTTTGCAATGGTGTTTATAGTCTTTCGGTTAATTGGCCAATACACCATAGGAAGTAATTTCGTGAATCAAGTAGGTCTAGGTGGGCTACTAATCTAAAAACCTGTAAAGTGAGGGATTGTTGGTTTGTCTAGGTTATTAGATCACTAAAAGTAGGTGCTTTGTAAAAAGACCGATTTACTTCCTTTTAATTCATGCTAACCGAGTCAGATTAGGTTATCATGGTCACCTTAGATAACTACACCGTAAGGGAACTTATCACATTAAGGTACTTAGTTAATTCAGTTGGAGGACTGTAAAGAAATCCATATAAAATCAGTATTATAACAGCTTGCTAGTTTCCATAGGTGTCTTCCTGAGAAGGGCTGGGGTTCCTGTTCGGTTTCTTAGTAAGTTTTGGATTTTAAGATCTCGGTTCCATAGTTTAGTCACGTCAATAAAATTCCATTCCGAGTTGAATAGGATTCCAGTCTAGCTAGTTATTTCATCATCTGAGCAAAATTCCAAAATCTCGTTTGCGTCTTTAGTTCATTTCCTTAGTAAATAATTAATTTAATTGCAATTGTAGGATTTTAGAAACCCCACTTAAAACATAAATCAATTATCGTGTCAGTCAGTTTAGTCTAGTTAGTCTAATTTACGTAATTCAAAGAGTCTTGTGGGTTCAATTTCCGGACTTGCTTAGCTTGCTAGAGTCGATCGGTTACCTTGCCGGTTAGTAGTTTAGTTGAGTTTTAGAGAGTCTAGAGTATAATTTTGTGTCTAGATTAGGTTAATTTAGTCGTTGATTGATAAACTACTTTTAGCGCATCATGAAACCTCTAATGAGGGGCCTTGATTGTCTTGAATTCTTTTTCTTTAAATAATCTCTCGTACTATCAACATCATCTTTGCTTCCCTTGTATCTTTCCTCTTTTCTTTTTCAATTTCTGCATGTCTGCCTTTTTGGCTTCAGAAGTATCAAGCCTCTTTTGGGCTTTCTATATAAGAAGATTGAGTTTTCTCATGCTATCACTCTCCCCTTTTTGTCATCATCTACGTATTTGGGGAGAATGGGAGCTATATGTGGTTTGAAGAATATGGTCTTTGATGGCCTTATCTCTGCTTGAGTATCTTTATACCTAGCATCCATCATGTTTCGTATCAGCTCCATTTGCATGTTGATTATTGCCTCTGCAGATTACTTTGAAGATGAAGGTACATCTGTGCATGCACCCACATTTCTTTTGCTATATTTTCATTGGTTGGTGGAGCTCTTCAGTTTTGTACCAAGGTCTTCATTGTATCTTTAATCTCATCAATACAAGACTCTAACTTGGATATTTTCTCCGTCAAATCCTTGTATCTTAACCCATCACCTAAATTAATAGGATCATCTGAGTTCCAAGTGCGAATTTATCTTGGTACTGGGGACTTCCAACTGATATTGAGTGTACAATTGTAGACTCAACAATTGTTGCCTTCAAGGAGGTCTTAGCCATGAAACCACCGTCCAGCTGTGAGAAGTGGCTGCCTCACTTGAAAACCCTTTAAGTGTATCTTGACACACAAGAGGTGTAGCCTCTTCTGCTTGTGGGCTAGCAAGGACTTCTGAACTTGCCTTAGTCACTTGTTGTGGCATACTTTTACTGATATGTTATTAAGAGGAACTGGGTAAGCAAAGGTGAGTTTTGTCAATTACATCAAGCAATGATTGGAATGTGGGATGTATAATTTTTGTGGGTGGTGGATATGTGAGGAGTTTGTCAATTGAATCATCTCCCTCTTTATTTGGTTCCCCTGTGTCTACAACACTATCCTTTTGTGAGGATATGTGAGGAGTTTGGCTACGTAGATATGTCTGCATCTGTTGTGAGGAAGTAATAACATATGTTTGTTGTCTTTGTGTTACAAAAGGGATCTCTGACATCTCAACCTCTAGAGATACCTTCTTTTTGGGTTCTCTTTTGGATTTCGGGATGAAAATGGAGATGGTTTGTGTGGAAATTTATGATGTGGTACCATAGTGGTGGGTTGATCACAGTGGGCATCTAGGCTCATCAAAGGCATTTTCTTAAACATTTTCTAGAACCACCGTCTAGCTATGAGACTGTTGCTTGGTTTTCTAAAACATTTTCTTCAAGGGCATTTTCTTTACCTTTTGAGGCCATCATGTGTGTAAATGTTTCATATGAAAGGCTATTCATTTCAAGAGCTTCACCTTGTTCAACTTTTTCTGTTTTTAAAACCTTTTGAAGGTAAAAACTTATTAGCCTTGGATATAAAAGGAAAGGGTTGCTAGTTTGCCTTTTGATCGCTTTTATGTTTGCTACCATATCCATAAACAGTGTTTGCGATAGCTTCTAATATGTATCTGTCAGTATAGCATATACAAATACTGAGTTTTTAGGTGTATTTCATTAAAAGAGGTGGTTTTGGCAGAAAGCAAACCAAAAGTGTGTGTAACAATAATTTCATTTATGATGAAACATGTGGTTTGAAATTGTGGCTCCCACTAGTGGAGCATCATATCTTCTTTCTATGAACTCATTCTGTAAGTCATTTTTAGGAATAGTTTCCATGCCTACTATGTCGTTCAAGTTGAAGGTTGTGGAAATGGATTGTACGGCTACTAAGATTTGTTCCCCTTTAACCTTTGAGGTGATTGTGAATGGCTTTTTGTTTCTTAGCAAGAAATCTGCATTTACCAAAATTCACAGAGGGTATCCAGATAAATTGGTGCGTGGACAGTGAGTACGATATGGTATTTGGATGATAAAATCTTTTGGAAATCTTTTGATTTAAAAAGCGATGATTGTTAATTGCAATTTTGGAGTTTATTTCATTTAGAAATGCTCTTGATTTGATGAAACTTTGGTAAAGAAAAACTCTTTTGAGAAAGCGTTTTATAGGGTTTATGGAGTAGCGATGCTAACGTGGCCAATGGGTACTTTTTAAGTGACGTGGCAATCCTTTATATATTAAGACAAAGCTTTGTTTTAACATGGACAAGGTCCCACTGAGGAAACCCCTTGATGAAGTAATGTAGGGTCTGTTTTGGCAAAGGTCTGTTTTAAAAACGTGGTTTGTTATCAACAAATGTATGGGTGTATAAAACAATGGTTGTTGCATCTGTTTGACTTTGGTCAACAGATGGATGGAAAAATATGTGTGAAACCACTGTTGGGTTAAGAACAAAGTTTGGAAGAGAAAAGGGGTTGCTTTTGCAAAAATAGTGGTTATGTTTGACTTTGTTAGTCAAACAGTGGATAATAATCTGTGGTTCTGTGTTGCAAACAGTGGTTAACAAAGGTTAAACAAAGTTTTGAACCGCTAAAACAGATGTTTCACTCTTTTGAACATAGTTTTTGTCTTTTTTTGGTGATTTTTGAACAATCTATTAATGATTTAAAAACAAAACTTTTGATTTTCGGAATACTATCTTAATAATTTTATTAAGAAAAGACCTTTCCGATGAATTTTTCAAAAATATTTTCATGTTTTTATTCAAGTGATGATATGTGCTAAGGAAACCTTTCTTTGCATTTCTAGAATGCCAACAGATGTTCCCTGGAGATCGTGGAAATGGGTCAATTCTGTAGAGAAGCCAAATCATTTTTTGTTATGGATTTGGTACTTTCTTCCAATGTGTCATCCCTTTGGCAATGGTCTTTTGTGGTGAGTAATTTTTAACCAACTTAAACAATTGTTGTTGACCCTCTACAAGTGCTTTTACACTTGGGTCAACAGTTGTTTGACCATTCCCAATGAGCTGATCATATCCATGAGGGTGCCTGTTTATCCTTGGCCTATGGGGCATGTGCCAGATTCATTATATCTATAAGGTACTCTATGACATGGTGGTTGCCCATAGCCTCTGGGATATATGTTTGACGATGATGCATCAGCGTTTTGAACATCCATGTAAACAGGGTTTTGGTTTACTGCCCTTATGACATGTGGTTGGACAGACTCAAGTCTTTTAGGAGCTGGTTGTGGTTCCCTTTTGATAGGATCAGCTTACGTTTTTACGACCATTTTCCCTTTTGACCTATTCTTGTAAATGTCATAGAGTTTTAGGAATGAGCACTGTTGAGTCACATGATTACTTTTACCACACTTAGTGCACCCAAGTTTTGATTCGCAAATATTGTTTCTTCTGGATATCATATGCTTTTTAATCTGAAGCAATTTTTAGTCATATGATTTGTTTTTCACAAAATTCACAAAACATATTTGCAACCTCATCTTTCTAATCACTTTTCTCTTCCTTTTTGGCAACATATGTTTGGTCATTTGTTTTAGATTTAGTGAGAGAAAAGATTTTTCTCTCAGGTGCTTTGAGACCATATGAGTTTATGAAATCAATAGGTTTGAATTTTTCAAGCACATCACATTCATCAGACCATGTTGGTTAAAATTCATATTTTTCTTTTTCAGTCTAAATTGAACTTTGTAGTTTTTCAATAGTGATCTTTTTACCACTTGGTTCTGTGATCTTGATTTCTTCCCCTGTTGGAGTTGGTTGGTTTAACTTCAACCATTTGAGAGTCAAGGTGAGTTTTGTTTTGGTCATTATCATGTTTTCTGAATCCAACTCCAAATTTCACATTGCTTATGATTTGCTTTTCAAAAAGCCTCTCATAACTAGTACATGATTCTATCCATTTTTCCCAGGTGATTTGGGTAGATTTCAACTCATTTTTGCAACTTTGATATTTCTCTATCATAGTTTGGATTTGGTCCTTGGTTGTGATTGCTTCATGTTTAAGACTACTGAATTCTTGGTCCTTTTCAGTTAGTCTTGTTTAAAATCTCTTTTTAATTTTTCAAGAACAATTTCACTAACTTGAACCTTCTCCCTAAGGTTTTCATTCACCTATTTGATGTTTGCAAATGCTATGATGCATTTGTCAAAACACAATTATTTGAGAATGTGAGGTGATACCTTAGAAGCAACAACTTGCACAAGATCAACATTGATGCATTCGGTGGAACTTTTGGGATGATCTTTTCCAGTCCTTTTTGCATGGCCTTCTCCATAAACGGATGTTTGTTCTAGATCCTCAACAGTTTCACTAACAGTCTTTACTTTACCTTGATCTGTGACATTTGTTCCTTTTCAACCATTGTACAATACCGAACAATTTGAATCCAATGAAATCTTGTGTTTCATTTCTAGGATTGTATAATTACGTGTGACATTTGCACATTTTCAGTCCTTGTACAATTTCAAACTCTCAAACGTTTTCTGGAAGTAAAATCGTAAAGTGTTATGCAAACGTAATCAGTTTAACGCCACGTACACTTCGGAACAAGGAAATAAGCTAAACATACCCTAAATACCCTTTACATAACTTAGATATAAGTTTTGAAGGGTGAAATATGACAAAAACACGCTTACACAAGTCCAGGGACTATTTTCGACAAACTGCGAAAGTTTGTTGGTCCGTATTTAAGATACGAACCACATGTACAAATCCAAACATTTTTATTCAATAAAATATTGTATTTTATTGATGAGAATGCAAAAATTTCTATCGTTGCACAATTTCGTTCGTTTTCGTGTTCGTTAAAGCGTTTTACGTAATTATGCAAAACGCATAACCGTACAACCGGACAAACTGACATCCATGACATTTCCAGGAAAAATCCAAGTTACATATGCCTTAACACCTTTATATAACCTAAATATTATGTTAAAAGGGGTTAAAAGTAACAAAACGCGACAATAAAAGTCGAGGGGCCAATGTCAAAATGTGAAAATTTGGGGTTCAGAGGGCCTTACGGACCGTAAGACCCTACCCTTATGGTCCGTATGGAGGTGCCAGACAACAGAACCATGGTTGCAACTTGGCAGCTTATCCTTCAAAGCTTTGGGCTCCATGTTCACGCAATTCCCAGCTTTGTACCTGCAATTGACATGTGTTTAAGCCACCCTATGATCATGCCAACACATGGGACACTTGTGATAATCTTATGGCTTCAAAACAACTATAAATAGCAACCAAAATCCACCATTTTCACTTTCTCATTTCCATCTTCTTTCTCCCACTCTCTTGGAGCTTGCTTCCAGCTTTTGCTTTTGGGGGCCTCCTAACTTAGTTCTTATAGTGTTCCCAACACAAGTAAGTACTCTCCCTTAGTCCATTTCATTTATTTTGGCTATTTTGTGCCAAAAGTCAAACAATTTGACTTTCAGTTCTCACCATATTTGGTAAAGTCAAAGTTCAACTGAACTTTGCAACGTGATCGTAATCACGAAGGTTATAATCCCTTATGATTGCACCTTCTGATTACCACGTTTACTAGTCGAAGTGACGGGTCAAAGTTTCGGTCAAAATGCACATTACGTGCGTTTTACGACAGAACTATTTTCGGGTATCAAAAGACTAAGTTTTGATACCAAATCAATTTTGAAACTTAGTTAGACATGTTTTCACATGTCTAACTCGTCACTTCTAGTTTAGTGCTTACTTAGGGTCGTAAGTCGAGTGTTCTTGACCACCGCTTGACTTTCGAATCCGACACGTTTGGTCGATCTTAGGATCTGACCCAAACACATGTATGTGACCATAGTTTCATAGGTAATGACCTACCGAGGTTATACCTTATGGTCACGTTGTTTGGTTAGTGTTATGATAAGTCGTTCTTATGTTCTTAAAAATTACCAAAATGCCCTTTTTTGCGCATAAATTCATTTTAAGCATATGTAATCAAATTTTTGACATACAAACTGGTCTTATAACACTTTAAAATATGTTTAGGCATTTAAGACTTATCATAGGACATGTTTAACCATCCGAACAAGCGTTTACGCGAATGACACGTTAAAATAGCGAAAACTACCTTAACGGGTCATAACGGGTCAAAAGCACTTAGGATCACTTTCAAATCAGAATGTTAAGTTTATTAAATCATGCCATATGTATAACATTCGTGGTAAAACGGGTTCTAAAACCCGCTCCGTTGAATAATTCAAATATAGGATATGAGGTTTCGTTATGTAAGTTATGATAATCGTACAAATACGCTATGTTAAATTCATTAATTAATAAATCAATATAAAAGGTTTAAAAAATAATAATAAAAAAAATGTATAGATATATATTAATATCTATACTGAAATAATAAAAGAAAAATAATAAAAAAACAAAATATCCAATAAGTGTAGACCGCGGGTTTCGAACCCGGGTCTCCACCCAAACGAAACACACAACACACCACCATACCACACACATTTATCTGTTAAAGTTCTAAACTAAACAATATTAATACAAGGTCTCGAAATCGAATTTTGAACAACTGCCTTGTAACAGTCAAGCTTGAAATCAGGAAATCATCAAACATCCGTTTCTTTTCTTCCTCTTTGCGATCAAAAGGCTAAAACCGTTTTTCAATCAAGTAATCAGACTCAATCATTGAGTCCATAACGATCGATCAGTTAAAAAAATCAATTCCGGAAATCAAGTTCGGCCGAAACTTATGAAACCAAAGAATCCATTCCATTATTGCCTTACTCTATAAATAGGACTTCTAGAGCTCAGACAGAAATCACCCACACTCACCTCAAACTCCCTGTAGAGCCTCTGTCGCAAGTTATACATCGCTGGAATTTGGTTCAGTCGCCGGAATCAACACCGGAGGTCGGAAAAACACCATTGTCTCGGTATACCACTTCACCTAATTCTATTCATTCTTTTGTTTTCGCATCTTTTTATGTTTAAAAGTTATGTGGTAATCGAATTAATCGGATTAAGTAAGAATCGGTGTATGTATCATATTGAAATGAAGAAGATGAACTGGAAGCATGTTTAAAAGAAATAAAAACCGGTGTTTAAACCAGGTTAGACACACAGTCCAGCGGTGGACTCTGTGCATTTTAACTAAAAGGTCATGGGTTCGAGTCTATAAGTTACCGGTTTCGCCAAAGAAACAAACTCTTTTTATGACCCGGTTATAGGTCAGCTCAGCATGTATATAACATTTATTGAAAATCTTGTATCCACCAGGTTAGACACACAGCCCAAATGGTCAGGCTGTGTGCACATGTAGCGGCAGACATGGGTTCGAATCTGGTTGGTCACGATACTAGATATCCAAATCTTTTAATATAAGCAAAATATATTTGAACCTAGTTAGTATATATAAGTAATTAAATTCAGAGATATGTCGGGTTAGACACGTAGCTCAGTTGGTAGAACTGCGTGCACGCGTACGGAGGTCATGAGTTCGAACCTCACACGCTGCCAATAATTCTAGAAGTCAAACCGGTTCGACCCGGTCAAACCTGTTAAAGGTATATTTTTTATAACTATTTTCTTTATTTATTTTAATTAAAAATCCTTTAAAATACCTAAAAAAGTAAGACTTTTTTTTTAAAAAGGGTTTTAATTCGTAATAAATACAATAAAAACAAATCTAAAAATCTAATAAAAGGTATTAGTTAGAAATATTAATTTCAAATGAAAGCTATATATATTTATCTAATTATTTATGTGATTAATTAGGTTAGTTTCTCTCGTCGGTTGAATCTTAAATCGTACGCGTTCATTATCATCAAGGAACGCACCCACTGTGAGTGAATTCTTACAAATTCCCATTTTTATTCATGTTTTGGGGTATATCATGTGTTGTTTCATATATTTCGTTTATTCAAACACTTGTGCTATTACCATTATATGATCTAACATGTGATGTAAATGTTAGTTGTTGTATTGCGTGTTTACATTTTTGTCAAGTTGCGTGCAAATCATTCATTAGGCCCATCAGTTCCTCGTTGGAGACGGGTTGAGCATCAGGCGCCTCATTAGATCGGCTCCTTTTGATTGAGCCTTGATCTCATTTTTCATGATATGTGTCACACCCTCAATTTCCACTTGCGGAGTTTTACCGCGAGGCGTTTTGAACAAACCAGAATCTGAGACACTAGTAACGTCGAACGACTCTATATGATTTGTTAATACGTTTTCCAAAATCATTTGTTTAACCATTCATAGTTAATTTTAGATTGTCTTAGTTTGGTTTCAATGTTTAGCGGAAGCATTAGTTTTCAAAGTTGAGCGAAAGCATTAAAGTAAAGTAAAGGAACGGGCGCCAACACGAACGCCAAAACTAAAGAAAAACCCAAACAATATTCGTAAATGAGACTCGATAAAAAGAAGTCTTGATCAATGCAAGTGAGTGCACCTAGAGCTCCTAGCGTCCTGAGAAACATGTAAAGAAACAAGTGTCAACATTAAAGAAGAGTGAGTTCACAGGTTTTCATAAGTTCATTTGTTCGGTTATAAGTTTGTTTCCCCCGTTATCCCTAACCCGGGATAACGATTTAGTTCCATTATTCCCAACCCGTAATAATACTGATGGTTCCATTATTCCTTACCCGGAATAATAATGATGTTCCATTATTCCTAACCCGGAATAATAATGTTGTTGGTTCCATTATCCCTAACCCAGAATAATATTGTTGATTCGTAATTAAGTTCAATGTTAACATGTAGGTAGCGAGCCTAAAGTTATGTCACGTAAGTGTTCGCGATCGAAGCTGACTGTTGTGCCTCCGTGTTGCCAGGCCTATCAATGACCATGGCGAAGTTAGGCCAAATTATTCACCCGTTGACCATACCCGGTCGGCTAGCGCGACTAGCTCGGGTGGGGCTTGTCGGGCCCAGTAGTACTACTTATAATTTCCCCGCTATCTAACCCAATACTAACGATCCGAGAGTTTGTCGAGGACTTGTGTGATATAGCTGCTTAGTGACCATAACGTACATTAACATTAACTTAGTTACCGAATAGTTTAATGACGTTAATTTCGTATAGCGTAAAGAGATAGAGTTGTAGAGTGTATACATGTTTCTCCCCCTGTTGTTTAAAACCGGATAAAATTAGGGGCCGTGAACTCACCTTTAGTTGCTCGGTTAGTGTAACACAGAAGTAGCAAATGATGGGACCGTTAATTGCGTCCTAACAAGTCAATTGATTTAAAGTTAGTGTGTGAACACACCAATACAAACCCTACACATAACTAACACACAATGCGGTACACACAATAACAAATCCTAAGACCCAATCATGCATGCAAGTATCATCATGCCAACATAGTGATCAAACCAACCTATCATGAACACAATTCAATCCATGCAACACTTTGGTACACACATTCGCAAGTTCTCAAGTTTCAGCTTGTATACTCATAATTAGGCTGTTTTCAAGGATTTTTATAAAATAGTTCCAACGTTCCAAAAATTCCAATTTTTTTACAGAAGGTATCAACTAAGCTGTAGAATTTTATGTAAATTTTTCAAGTTCTAACAATTTACTAATTATTCATAAATATTAATATACTAGGCTGCAGTCAGATTCGTCGCTTTCTGACTGCAGTCCACGGGAGAATTTATTTAAAAATCACCATTCATCCAATTAACAAAATTGCAGTGGGAGTTTCCCGGAAATTTCCATCTCCAGTTGCTGTGCAAATTTCGTGATTCGACTCTCTACAGATTATGAGATCCGACTCGATAAACAACTAACAAATTTTCAGAATTTTCACAGCTTTAGTTACTGCACTTAATTGGCCACTTAAAAATATCAAACGACCTCAGAAAAATATGAATCCAGTGCCATTAGAATCGTTTTTCAAAAATATACGTTTTAGGCTTCAGAAAATCCGTTTTTCAATAAATAATAACCAAGTTACAGCCAGTTGAAGTTGGCTGTAAACACCATTCAGCATCCTGATTTCAGCATTTTATCGCAATATAACACGCTTAAACAATCGAGACGTTAAATATAAACGATCAAGAAGAGATTTATCAATCATATATCATCATATACATCATACTCATGCAAACCCTAATCATAATATATGGTTTTTATCACAAAACGCAGCCTAATGATTCTTGATTCCAACTAATCATCATAATCGCAAACTCGCATAATTTATCGAACTAACATCATACACTTTCATAACAATGATTCTACCATTACATACAAGCATGATCAAGAGTTTATAACCCTAATATGAATTTGCAAAACAATGACAAAACCCTAACCTTTAACAATGAAGATTAATGAACCGGGAACGAGATGGGATTCGAATCGGATGTTGAAGAAGATCGCGACCGAGAAGAAAAGTGGGAAGAAGGCTGCCGTCGGCTCCTTGGGGCTAGGGTTTGTGTGTGTGTTTTTTTTTACATAACACATGCATATATGTCTATATATAGTGCAAGAGGGCAAAGAAAAAGCAAAAAGGGTTTGCGGTTGGATGCTCGCGGCCGCAAGGGTTTGGGTGGGGCGGTTTGGGTCTTTACCTTGATCCTCAAGTTTTGGTTAATCCCTTGAGTCGCAAGGAAATGAGGTCGACTCGTTTCGCGGCTCGGTTCGATTCGTCTATATATTCACTATATATATATTTTTATAACTAAAAAACACGAAATCGAAACATAACATAATAACTCACCGAACTTATAAACGTTTAATACACATAGCACGTAGTTCACTTGATAAGTTCACAAAGTTAGCGTAATTATTTCAAGCGTGTAAATTAAATCTCCGAATCAATTTAGCGTAGGAATGAATAACCGTGAAGTAGTGCATTTAAGATATCTGAAAAACCGGGATGTCACATTATCCCCATGTTGAAAGAATTTTCGTCCCGAAAATTGAGTAAACGCGGGTTAGAATGCAACGCACAGGTTTAGGTGCTGGCCATGGTGTTACGAGCTATCTTGCTCGTACGATGCTCTGGCCATGGTGTTACGAGCTATCTTGCTCGTACGATGCTCTTCCTCGAGCGAGTCGGTCTTTCCTGTAAGGTGTCGGATCATCCATCCTTGTGCTAAGATGGTTTCCTGCATTCTTTCTAGCTGTTTTTGTTGTGTATGCACCAGGATTCTAAGCATGTCAATTCCTATTTCTACAGGATTAACCGGTTCAACCGGTACAGCAATAGTTGGGCGTAACGACGACTCCTCCCCCAGAGCGAGCCTCTTCCTTGCTGCTGAGCGTGTCTCCACGCCATAAGGTGGTATGGGTTCCACCATTGGTGCCTTTCCTGGTGCCCTTGGTGGCGTAAGTCTGTCGGACGATGATGACGATGAGGATGATGACATTGCCTGTTTGGTCGTGTAGTTAGTTATGAGTTGTTTTCATTTCTTATTATGAAGGCATAATCTACCAAACACAATTGCGATATATTGCATAACAAGATATAATAATTCGGTGCCAAACTAAGTCTAGTGTCGTGATATCAGCTATAGTAGAGGTCTACTTCTAATGCAAACCTGGTTCTCTATAGCTAGTGGCTCTGATACCAATCTGTCACACCCTCAATTTCCACTTGCGGAGTTTTACCGCGAGGCGTGTGAACAAACCAGAATCTGAAACACTAGTACGTCGAACGACTCTACATGATTTGATAATACGTTTTCCAAAATCGTTCATTTTAGATTTTATATCAATTACCAATATTTAGCAGAGCATTAGTTTTAAGTTTGAGCGGAAGCATAAATAAGTAGATGATGCGGACAAATGAAAAATCCCAAAACAATATTAATAAATATGACTCGATAATGATGTCTTGTTCAATGCATGTGCGTGCACCTAGAGCTCCTAGCGTCCTGAGAAACATGTAAAGAAACAAGTGTCAACATTAAAGATAAGTGAGTTCACAGGTTTTCATAAATTCGTTTGTTCGGTTATAGTTTGTTACTCCGTTATCCCCCAACCCGGGATAACGTATCAGTTCCATTATTCCAATCCCGAAATAATAAGTTGTTGCTTCCAATATTCCCATCCCGGAATATTAAGTTGTTGCTTCCAATATTCCCATCCCGGAATATTAAGTTGTTGCTTCCAATATTCCCATCCCGGAATATTAAGTTGTTGCTTCCAATATTCCAAACCCGGAATATTAAGTTGATCCGTAATTAAGTTCAATGTTAATATATATAGGTAGCTAGCCTAAAGTCATGTCACTAAGTGTTTGCGATCGAAGCTGACTGTTGTGCCTCCGTTTTGCCAGGCCTATCACATGACCATGGCGGTGTTAGGCCAATTATTCACCCGTTGACCATACCAGGTCGGCTAGCGCGACTAGCTCGGATGGGGCTTGTCAGACCCAGTAGTACTACTTATAATTCCCCCGCTATTTAACCCAAATACTAACGATCCGAGGAGATTGTCGAGGACTTAAGTGATAAAGCTGCTTAGTGCCCATAACATTACATTAACATTAACTTAGTTACCGTATAGTTGCGTGACGTTAAATTCGTATAACGTAAAGAGATTTAGTTTGAGAGTGTATACATGTTTCTCCCCCTGTTGTTTAAAAAACCGGATAAAGTTAGGGGCCGTGAACTCACCTTTATTTGCTCGGTTAGTGTAGCAAAGCTATTATAAGAGATGGGACCGCTAGTTGTGTCCTAACAAACCAATTAATTCCTCGTCAGTGTGTAATCACACCAATACAAATTCCACACGCAATTTACTCACAAAGTGGTACACACAAACAACATATCTAACACTCAAACATGCATGCAAGTATTCTCATGTGATCATAGAAATCAAACAACTTATCATGAACATATTCCAAATCCATGCAACACTTTAATGCATAAAATCACAAGTTATCAACTTTCTGCTTAACACTCAATTATTCAGCTGTTTTCTAGGATTTTTATAAAATAGTTCTAACATTCCAAAAATTCCCATATTTTTACAGCAGGTGACATTTATACCATAGAAATTTATATAATTTTTCTAAGTCCTAAATCTTTACCAATTAACCATAAATATTAATTCACTAAGCTGCAGTCAGATCTACCGCTTTCTGACTGCAGCCCACGGAAGAATTTATTTAAAAATCACTGATCGTCCGATTAACAAAATTCCAGTTGGAGTTGCCCGGAAATTTCTATACCTAGTGGCTGTACAAAATTTATGACTCAACTCCCTACCGATTTTAAAATCTAGCTTGACAAACAACTAGCAAAATTTCAGGATTTTCACAGTTTTAGTTACTGAACTTATTTAGCCCTTTAAAAATATCAAACGACTTCAGAAAATTATGAATCCAGCGCCATTAGATTCCTTATTCAAATCTCTACGTTCTAGACATCAGAAAATCCGTTTTTCGACAACTATCGACCGAGTTACAGCCAGATGAAGTCGGCTGTAACTATTATTCAGCAGACTGTTTCAGCATCTCTTTATAATAAACTCGTATAACTCGTT
Source organism: Scalesia atractyloides (assembly GCA_947069175.1). NCBI lineage: Eukaryota > Viridiplantae > Streptophyta > Magnoliopsida > Asterales > Asteraceae > Scalesia > Scalesia atractyloides. Next base: position 44,389,426 of record CAMTDV010000006.1, read on the forward strand.
CATGCGATTAGCCTAGGCGATCAAGAACCGATTTTTAATCATAGATTAATACTAATAACCTATCCATGCAACCCTACTCAATAATTCTAGTCTTTATAAACAAAACACAGTCGCAAGCTATGAGTTCCGAAAACAATCATGCATGCAATAATGATAGTTCAGCCGATTAACAACATACTTACTACCTTTAAACACACATATAATCCGAATGAAATCTTGCAAACAATTGTAATTCCTAACCTTTAATATTAAGCTTAATGAACCGTGAGTAGATGAGGAATCGACGATCAATAAGCCGAGACTTGGACAGGATTGCTTCGGATGTGATGAAAGTTGTAATCGGGAAAGTGATTAGCAAAGGCTGCCGCGATCGAAGGAAGTGAGCAAAGGCTGTTTGCGGTTGAATGGAATGAATGATCAGCTGTTCGTGATTTATGGAGCAAGAGAAGGCAATTTTTGCTATTAGAGTTTGTTTTTTAGAAGGAAGCATGCATGGGTTTCGTAGATATAGGCGCAAGAGATAAGGATTGCGGATTTTGGTTTGAGATTTTGGCCGAGGAACTAGGGTGGTTGGTTTGGGTTTGATCTCGGTCGAAAAGTCTGATTTGGTTTGGTTTGGGTAAGCATATGTGGCCGATGATACTTGGATTGCTTTGGTTTGAGTTTTGGGCTTGGTCTCGCGGCCAGAACTTGGGTTGGTTTGATCTTGTGGCCGTGTGGTTGGAGTTTAAAGCTTAGGCGTGATATCGGTTTGGGTTGCTCTCGGTTTGTGTTTAATTCTCGTTCTCGGCCGAATACTTGAGTTAAGGTTTAAGACTTGTTAACTCCTAGAGTCACAATGAATCACTTTGGTTCGTGTCGCGGTTCGGTTCAGTTCGTGTACGTATCTACTCTAATTATTCAACTACTTAAAACAATCACACAACACACATCACGTGTTCATTTAATTCGTACACGTTCGTACACATAGCACGTAATTAGTTTGACAAGTATTACGTTTAAGTTATCCGAAAAACCCGGGATATCACAGATGATGGACGTTGGCACTCCGTGCCGAGAAACTACTTCCTTTATGTAGATGCGAGTCAACTTATCCATCTTATCTGTTTCTTTAATCGCTAGAAAGTGTACGGACTTAGTTAAACGATCCACAATTACCCAGATGGTATCGCAACCACCCAAAGTTCGCGGGAGTTTAGTGATGAAGTCCATCGAGATCTGATCCCATTTCCACACCGGGATCTCAGGTTGTTGGAGTAGCCCCGATGGCTTCTGATACTCTACCTTGACTTTCGCACAAGTCAAACACTTGCTCAAGAGTTCGACCCAGCGACGCTGTCGCATGTTCAACTCCTTCTGATCAAAGATGTGTTGGAGGCTTTTGTGGTCTGTGAAGATTGTGCACTTCGTTCCATAGAGGTAGTGTCTCCAAATCTTAAGTGCAAACACTACTGCTCCCAATTCCAGATCATGCGTCGTGTAGTTTTTCTCGTGAACTTTCAGCTGTCGTGATGCATACGCGATGACCTTATCGCGTTGCATGAGTACGCATCCCAATCCCTGAATGGAAGCATCACAATACACTACGAAGTCATCTGTCCCTTCCGGCAAGGACAGAATGGGTGCACTGCAAAGTTTCTGCTTCAGCAATTGAAATGCTGCTTCTTGTTTTTCACCCCAAGCATACTTGATGCCTTTCTGGGTGAGGGTAGTGAGCGGTTGTGCAATCTTTGAAAACCCCTCGATGAAGCGTCTGTAGTAACCAGCCAATCCTAAGAATTGGCGGATCTCCGTCGGTGTCTTAGGTGCTTCCCAGTTTTTAATGGCTTCAATCTTGGCAGGGTCTACGTGAATACCCTTCTCATTCACTACGTGCCCGAGGAACTGAACTTCCCGAATCCAGAAATCACACTTCGAAAGCTTGGCATATAACTTTTCCTGTTGAAGTAGCCCTAGCAGTAATCGTAGATGTTCCGCATGTTCTTCTTCACTTTTGGAGTAGATGAGTATGTCATCGATGAACACAATGACAAATTTGTCGAGGTATGGTTTACACACGCGGTTCATGAGGTCCATGAATACCGCAGGTGCGTTAGTGAGACCGAATGGCATGACCAAGAACTCGTAATGGCCATACCGAGTGTGAAATGCCGTCTTGGCGATATCCTCCTCCCTGACGCGTAGCTGATGATAACCGGACCGTAAATCAATCTTAGAGTAGTAACTTGACCCTTGCAGTTGGTCGAATAGATCGTCGATGCGAGGTAACGGGTATCGGTTCTTGACTGTAACCTTGTTGAGTTCCCTATAGTCAATGCACATGCGGAAAGTCCCGTCCTTCTTCTTGACAAACAAGACTGGAGCTCCCCATGGCGAAACGCTTGGTCGAATAAATCCTTTTTCTAGCAGCTCTTGAAGTTGGGTAGACAGCTCCTGCAGCTCGGCTGGAGCTAGGCGGTATGGAGCCTTGGCGATAGGAGTTGCATTGCTTGCCAATTCATTTCAAACTCCAATTGTCGATGTGGTGGAAGACCAGGTAGTTCTTCTGGGAATACATCGGAAAAATCACGGACGACAGGGATGTCTTCTATACGTTTCTCGTCCTTAGGCTGTTCGGTAATTAGTGCGAGTAAAGCGAAGGAATTCTTTTTCCGAAGATACTTCTGCGCTTGCATGTATGAGATGATGTTGGTGACGGCGCTTGCCTTATCGCCTTGTACTGTCAGGATTTCGTCGTTCGAGAGCGGAATACGGATAGATTTTTCGAAGCAGAGAACTTCAGCCCGGACGTCGGATAGCCGGTCCATTCCGACTACCACGTCAAAACTACCCAGGGTAGTTGTCATCAGATCAATGGTAAAAGCGTGGCCCGCGAGTTTGAGTTGACAGCCGGATACGATTTGGGTCACGTCTACCGATTTACCATTGGCTAATTCTATCACATAAGGGGTCTCTAATGGTTTAAGCGTGAGATTTAGGTTCTTCCTAAAAGACTCAGATATAAAACTCCTATCCGCACCCGTATCAAAAAGCACAGTAGCAAAATGTTCATTAAGGGGAAACTTACCGGTGACCACGTTCGTGTCGTTTCTGGCCTCTCCGCGGCCCAATGTAAATGCGCGACCCTTGGCACCTCCTGTGCCACCGTTCCCATTATTGTTGTTGTTGTTATTGTTGTGGTTGTTGTGGTTGTGGTTGTTTCCACCATTGTTGTTGTGGTTGCGCAACTGTGGGCAGTCTCTTCTGAAATGAGCAGTGCTACCACATTGATAGCATCCCCGGTTTATACCCTGGGGCTGATTCTGATTTTGTCGGGGCATGGTTTCCCCACGACAATCCTTTGCCGCATGTCCCATCTTGCCACATCTGTGGAAGCGAATTCCGGCACAAGGGCCGTGATAATGAAGATTGCAGCGATTGCACTGCGGCTTTCGACCTACATAGCCGCCTGCATTCTGGTTGTTGTTGTTGTTGTTGTTGGCGGAATGATTTTGATGACCCCGGTGGCTGTGGTAATGATTGAACCGTTTCTGGTTCCCTTGCTGCGGATGTGATGACTAAGACTGTCGAACAGTGGAGTCTTCAAATTTTCTTTTGTTATCTGGGGCGACTTCGGTGGTACCCCGTGCTGGCAGTTTCTTCTGTTCCACCGCTTTATCGGTGAGTTTGTGAGCCAATCGGATTGCTTGATGTTCAGTTACAGGGTTACTAGACATCACCATACCCTGAATTTCCGGAACCAAACCCCGAGATAGAACTCGAGTCTTTTCTCCACCGTGTTGGCCAAATCGGGACACAGAAATACTAGGTCATGGTGTTTTGCAGTGTAAGCTTCAATTTCCGATCCCACCATCTTGTGGTTCCATAGAGCTTGCTCCAATTGTTGCACTCTGTCTCGTGGACAGTACTCCTCTTTAATCAGGGCCTTGAACTCAGTCCATGCCATTGCGTTCGCAGCTATAAGTCCACGTGTTTGGACTTGTGCATTCCACCATGTCAGTGCCCCATCTTCCAGTGTTGAGGCGGCATATTTGACCTTGTTGGCCTCTAAGCAGTTGCACATTTCAAAAACGGATTCCGACTTTTCGATCCAGCGGACCAGTCCAATGGGTCCTTCCGCCCCCGAGAACTTGCTTGGCTTTGCGTCAAGGAACATCTTATAGGGGTTAAAGCCCCCTCCTGCTGACAGAGAACAGGAAGTCAGCAAGGAATTTTACTAGCCTCACTATTAGATTTTCACGCGAAAATTTAATAATGGTTACCTGCCGGCTGGTTCTGAACACCCGCTAAAGCTGCGTTCACATGCTCCTGAATCATGGTAGCTAGCTCTTCGGGCGTCAAGTTAAGGTTTCCATGTCTTCCTGTCGCCATTTAGATCTTCGAAACACAACACAAACACACCCTGATAAGTCTATATATCCAATATAGTTATCCTACTTCGTACTTTAATAATTATTAAGTTAGGTCAACTCAATATGTTAAATAGTCAAAGAAATACTTGATTAACTGGAATTTCAACGTCTTACAAAAGTGCAATCAAACATACGAATTCACTATAAAGTCTCAGGTTTAAATACAAGTGGGAAAATAATAAACTGAAGGAAAACAAATAATATAAACGAGACGTGTCAGTCGTCTACGTCTCCATTCCCCAAGTCACTGTCGTTGCCGTCATCCTGTGCGGCATTTCCAGCTTCTTCAGCTGGGTCCTCCTCCGGATCCTCTTCAGGATCCTCCTCTGGATCCTCTTCTGGATCCTCCTCTACCGGCACTGGAGGGGCAGGTGCTGGTGCAAGTGCTTGATTTTGTAGCTCCTGAATGTTCCAACTATTTTCCAGGACTCTGTCCTCCAGCCAGTCGGCTCTTATCTGCTCAGCACGCAGATCTCTGGCCATGGTGTTACGAGCTATCTTGCTCGTACGATGCTCTTCCTCGAGCGAGTCGGTCTTTCCTGTAAGGTGTCGGATCATCCATCCTTGTGCTAAGATGGTTTCCTGCATTCTTTCTAGCTGTTTTTGTTGTGTATGCACCAGGATTCTAAGCATGTCAATTCCTATTTCTACAGGATTAACCGGTTCAACCGGTACAGCAATAGTTGGGCGTAACGACGACTCCTCCCCCAGAGCGAGCCTCTTCCTTGCTGCTGAGCGTGTCTCCACGCCATAAGGTGGTATGGGTTCCACCATTGGTGCCTTTCCTGGTGCCCTTGGTGGCGTAAGTCTGTCGGACGATGATGACGATGAGGATGATGACATTGCCTGTTTGGTCGTGTAGTTAGTTATGAGTTGTTTTCATTTCTTATTATGAAGGCATAATCTACCAAACACAATTGCGATATATTGCATAACAAGATATAATAATTCGGTGCCAAACTAAGTCTAGTGTCGTGATATCAGCTATAGTAGAGGTCTACTTCTAATGCAAACCTGGTTCTCTATAGCTAGTGGCTCTGATACCAATCTGTCACACCCTCAATTTCCACTTGCGGAGTTTTACCGCGAGGCGTGTGAACAAACCAGAATCTGAAACACTAGTACGTCGAACGACTCTACATGATTTGATAATACGTTTTCCAAAATCGTTCATTTTAGATTTTATATCAATTACCAATATTTAGCAGAGCATTAGTTTTAAGTTTGAGCGGAAGCATAAATAAGTAGATGATGCGGACAAATGAAAAATCCCAAAACAATATTAATAAATATGACTCGATAATGATGTCTTGTTCAATGCATGTGCGTGCACCTAGAGCTCCTAGCGTCCTGAGAAACATGTAAAGAAACAAGTGTCAACATTAAAGATAAGTGAGTTCACAGGTTTTCATAAATTCGTTTGTTCGGTTATAGTTTGTTACTCCGTTATCCCCCAACCCGGGATAACGTATCAGTTCCATTATTCCAATCCCGAAATAATAAGTTGTTGCTTCCAATATTCCCATCCCGGAATATTAAGTTGTTGCTTCCAATATTCCCATCCCGGAATATTAAGTTGTTGCTTCCAATATTCCAAACCCGGAATATTAAGTTGATCCGTAATTAAGTTCAATGTTAATATATATAGGTAGCTAGCCTAAAGTCATGTCACTAAGTGTTTGCGATCGAAGCTGACTGTTGTGCCTCCGTTTTGCCAGGCCTATCACATGACCATGGCGGTGTTAGGCCAATTATTCACCCGTTGACCATACCAGGTCGGCTAGCGCGACTAGCTCGGATGGGGCTTGTCAGACCCAGTAGTACTACTTATAATTCCCCCGCTATTTAACCCAAATACTAACGATCCGAGGAGATTGTCGAGGACTTAAGTGATAAAGCTGCTTAGTGCCCATAACATTACATTAACATTAACTTAGTTACCGTATAGTTGCGTGACGTTAAATTCGTATAACGTAAAGAGATTTAGTTTGAGAGTGTATACATGTTTCTCCCCCTGTTGTTTAAAAAACCGGATAAAGTTAGGGGCCGTGAACTCACCTTTATTTGCTCGGTTAGTGTAGCAAAGCTATTATAAGAGATGGGACCGCTAGTTGTGTCCTAACAAACCAATTAATTCCTCGTCAGTGTGTAATCACACCAATACAAATTCCACACGCAATTTACTCACAAAGTGGTACACACAAACAACATATCTAACACTCAAACATGCATGCAAGTATTCTCATGTGATCATAGAAATCAAACAACTTATCATGAACATATTCCAAATCCATGCAACACTTTAATGCATAAAATCACAAGTTATCAACTTTCTGCTTAACACTCAATTATTCAGCTGTTTTCTAGGATTTTTATAAAATAGTTCTAACATTCCAAAAATTCCCATATTTTTACAGTAGGTGACATTTATACCATAGAAATTTATATAATTTTTCCAAGTCCTAAATTTTTACCAATTAACCATAAATATTAATTCACTAAGCTGCAGTCAGATCTACCGCTTTCTGACTGCAGCCCACGGAAGAATTTATTTAAAAATCACTGATCGTCCGATTAACAAAATTCCAGTTGGAGTTGCCCGGAAATTTCTATACCTAGTGGCTGTACAAAATTTATGACTCAACTCCCTACCGATTTTAAAATCTAGCTTGACAAACAACTAGCAAAATTTCAGGATTTTCACAGTTTTAGTTACTGAACTTATTTAGCCCTTTAAAAAATATCAAACGACTTTAGAAAATTATGAATCCAGCGCCATTAGATTCCTTATTCAAATCTCTACGTTCTAGACATCAGAAAATCCGTTTTTCGACAACTATCGACCGAGTTACAGCCAGATGAAGTCGGCTGTAACTATTATTCAGCAGACTGTTTCAGCATCTCTTTATAATAAACTCGTATAACTCGTTCATGCGATTAGCCTAGGCGATCAAGAACCGATTTTTAATCATAGATTAATACTAATAACCTATCCATGCAACCCTACTCAATAATTCTAGTCTTTATAAACAAAACACAGTCGCAAGCTATGAGTTCCGAAAACAATCATGCATGCAATAATGATAGTTCAGCCGATTAACAACATACTTACTACCTTTAAACACACATATAATCCGAATGAAATCTTGCAAACAATTGTAATTCCTAACCTTTAATATTAAGCTTAATGAACCGTGAGTAGATGAGGAATCGACGATCAATAAGCCGAGACTTGGACAGGATTGCTTCGGATGTGATGAAAGTTGTAATCGGGAAAGTGATTAGCAAAGGCTGCCGCGATCGAAGGAAGTGAGCAAAGGCTGTTTGCGGTTGAATGGAATGAATGATCAGCTGTTCGTGATTTATGGAGCAAGAGAAGGCAATTTTTGCTATTAGAGTTTTGTGTTTAGAAGGAAGCATGCATGGGTTTCGTAGATATAGGCGCAAGAGATAAGGATTGCGGATTTTGGTTTGAGATTTTGGCCGAGGAACTAGGGTGGTTGGTTTGGGTTTGATCTCGGTCGAAAAGTCTGATTTGGTTTGGTTTGGGTAAGCATATGTGGCCGATGATACTTGGATTGGTTTGAGTTTTGGGCTTGGTCTCGCGGCCAGAACTTGGGTTGGTTTGATCTTGTGGCCGTGTGGTTGGAGTTTAAAGCTTAGGCGTGATATCGGTTTGGGTTGCTCTCGGTTTGTGTTTAATTCTCGTTCTCGGCCGAATACTTGAGTTAAGGTTTAAGACTTGTTAACTCCTAGAGTCACAATGAATCACTTTGGTTCGTGTCGCGGTTCGGTTCAGTTCGTGTACGTATCTACTCTAATTATTCAACTACTTAAAACAATCACACAACACACATCACGTGTTCATTTAATTCGTACACGTTCGTACACATAGCACGTAATTAGTTTGACAAGTATTACGTTTAAGTTATCCGAAAAACCCGGGATATCACAGATGATGGACGTTGGCACTCCGTGCCGAGAAACTACTTCCTTTATGTAGATGCGAGTCAACTTATCCATCTTATCTGTTTCTTTAATCGCTAGAAAGTGTACGGACTTAGTTAAACGATCCACAATTACCCAGATGGTATCGCAACCACCCAAAGTTCGCGGGAGTTTAGTAATGAAGTCCATCGAGATCTGATCCCATTTCCACACCGGGATCTCAGGTTGTTGGAGTAGCCCCGATGGCTTCTGATACTCTACCTTGACTTTCGCACAAGTCAAACACTTGCTCACGTAGGTGGCTATATCCGCTTTCATGTTGGGCCACCAGTACGCAGCTTTAAGGTCTTGATACATCTTATCCGAACCAGGATGGACAGAGTATCGGGATTTGTGAGCTTCGTCCATGACTAGCTTTCTAAGGTCTCCGTAGAGAGGTACCCATATACGATTCATGAAATACCGGGCTCCATTGGGTTTTACTTCCCAATCGCGTTCCATTTTTCCCACCGATTCGGCCTTGATGTTTTCTTCCTTAATTGCTTCTAACTGCGCGTCGCGTATCTGTTCGGGTAACCCCGAATGAATAGTGAACTGTAGTGCTCGTACCCGACGAGGTTTCAAGTGCTCCTTCCTACTGAGGGCATCAGCTACCACGTTAGCTTTACCCGGGTGATACCGAATGGCACATTCATAATCGTTCAAGAGTTCGACCCAGCGATGCTGTCGCATGTTCAACTCCTTCTGGTCAAAGATGTGTTGGAGGCTCTTGTGATCTGTATAGATTGTGCACTTTGTTCCGTATAGGTAGTGTCTCCAAATCTTAAGCGCAAACACCACTGCTCCCAATTCCAGGTCATGTGTTGTGTAGTTTTTCTCGTGAACCTTCAATTGTCGGGACGCATACGCGATGACCTTATCACGTTGCATGAGTACGCATCCCAATCCCTAAATGGAAGCATCACAATATACCACAAAATCATCAGTCCCTTCCGGCAAGGACAGAATGGGTGCACTGCAAAGTTTCTGTTTCAGCAATTGAAATGCCGATTCCTGCTTGTCACCCCAAGCATACTTGGTGCCTTTCTGGGTGAGGGTGGTAAGCGGTTGCGCGATCTTTGAAAATCCCTCGATGAAACGACTGTAGTAACCAGCCAAACCCAAAAATTGGCGGATCTCCGTCGGTGTCCTGGGTGCTTCCCAGTTTTTGATAGCTTCAATCTTGGCGGGGTCGACGTGGATACCCATATGCCCGAGGAACTGAACTTCCCGAATCCAGAAATCACACTTCGAGAGCTTGGCATATAGTTTCTCCTGTTGAAGTAATTCAGCAGTAATCGTAGATGTTCAGCATGTTCTGCTTCACCTTTAGAGTAGATGAGTATGTCATCGATTAACACAATGACAAACTTGTCGAGATATGGTTTACACACACGGTTCATGAGGTCCATGAACACCGCGGGTGCGTTGGTGAGACCGAAGGGCATGACCAAAAACTCATAATGGCCATACCGAGTACGAAATGTCGTCTTAGCGATATCCTCCTCCCTGACGCGTAACTGGTGATAACCGGACCGTAGATCAATCTTGGAGTAGTAGCTTGACCCTTGAAGTTGGTCGAAGAGATCGTCGATGCGAGGTAATGGGTATCGGTTCTTGACAGTAACCTTATTGAGTTCCCTGTAGTCGATGCACATGCGGAAGGTCCCGTCCTTCTTCTTGACAAAAAGGACTGGAGCTCCCCATGGCGAAGTACTAGGTCGGATAAATCCTTTTTCTAACAGTTCCTGAAGTTGGGTAGACAGCTCTTGCAACTCGGCTGGAGCTAAACGGTATGGGGCCTTGGCGATAGGAGTTGCATGGTTCGCCAATTCGATTTCAAACTCCACTTGTCGATGTGGTGGAAGACCAGGTAACTCCTCTGGAAATACATCGGAAAAATCACGGACGACGGGGATGTCTTCTATACGTTTCTCGTCTTTAGGCTGTTCGGTAACCAGTGCGAGCAAAGCGAAGGATTCTTCCTCCGAAGATACTTCTGTGCTTGCATGTAAGAGACGATGTTTGTGACGGCGCCTGCCTTCTCGCCTTGCACCGTCAAGATTTCGTCGTTAGAGAGAGGAATACGGATAGATTTTTCGAAGCAGAGAACTTCAGCTCGGACGTCGGATAGCCAGTCCATTCCGACTACCACGTCAAAACTACCCAGAGTAATTGTCATCAGATCAATGGTAAAGGTGTGACCCGCGAGTTTGAGTTGACAGCCGGATACTAATAGGTCACATCTACAGATTTACCATCGGCTAGTTCTATGACGTAAGGGGTCTCTAAGGGTTTGGGCGTGAGATTTAGGTTCTTCCTAAAAGACTCAGATATAAAACTCCTATCCGCACCCGTATCAAAAAGCACAGTAGCAAAATGTTCATTAAGGGGAAACTTACAGGTGACCACGTTTGAGTCGTTTCTGGCCTTTTCGCGGCCCAGGGTAAATGCACGCCCTTTGGCACCTCCTGTGCCACCATTTCCATTGTTGTTGTTGTTTGTTATTGTGGTTGTGGTTGTTGTTGTTCCCACCATTGTTGTTGTTGTTACGAAGTTGTGGGCAGTCTCGTTTGAAGTGGGCAGTGCTACCACACTGATAGCACCCCGGTTAACACCCTGCTGCTGACCCTGGTGTTGATTTTGATTTTTCGGGACATGACTTCCCCGCGACAATCCTTTGCCGCATGTCCCACCTTGCCACATCGTTGGCAGCGATTTCCGGCATAGGGCCGTGATGATGAAGGTTACAGCGATTACACTGCGGCTTTCGACTTACATAGCCGCTTGTGTTCTGGTTGTTGGCGGGCTGATTATTGTGACCCCGGTGACTGTTGAAATTATTGAACCGTTTCTGGTTCCCTTGCTGTGACTGGGCTGACGAAGACTGTCGAGCAGACGAGTCTTCAAACTTTTATTATTAAGGGGCAACTTCAGTCGTACCCCGAGATGGCAACTTCTTTTGTTCCACCGCCTTATCAGTGAGTTTTTGCGCAACCTGATTGCTTGATGTTCAGTCGCAGGGTTGCTAGCCATTACCATACCCTGGATCTCGGGGACCAGACCCCCAAGGTAAAACTCGAGTCGTTTCTCCACGGTGTTGGCCAGATCGGGACATAGAAATACCAGGTCATGATGTTTCGCTGTGTATGCTTCAATTTCAGATCCCACCATCTTGTGGTTCCATAATGTTTGCTCCAACTGTTGAACCCTGTCTCGCGGACAGTACTCCTCTTTGATTAGGGCCTTAAACTCGGCCCAGGCCATTGCATTTGCAGCAATAAGTCCACGCGTTTGGACTTGTGCATTCCACCAAGTTAGTGCCCCATCCTCCAACGTTGAGGCAGCATACTTGACTTTGTTGGCCTCCAGACAATTGCACATTTCGAACACTGATTCGGACTTTTCAATCCAGCGAACCAGTCCTATGGGTCCTTCTGCCCCCGTGCATTTGCTCGGCTTCGCATCGAGAAACATCTTGTAGGGGTTAAGACCCCATCCTGCTGACAGAGGACAGGTAGTCAGCGAGAAATTCTACTAGCCCAACTATTAGATTTTCCCATGAAAATTTAATAATGGTTACCTGCTGGTTGTTTTAACCCCTGAATTAGAATGGTTACGTGTTCTTGGATCATTGCGGCTAATTCTTCGGGCGTCATGTTGAGGTTTCCGCGACGTCCAGTTGCCATTTTAGATCTTCGCAAGACAACATAAACACACACCGATAAGTCTATATATCCAATATAGTTATCCTATTCCATACTTAAATAATTCCTCAAATTATGTCAACCCAAATAAATTAAACAGTCAAAAGAAATATTCGATTAAATAAAATTTCAACGTGTTACAAAATGCCAACCAAACATATCAGTTTACTATAAAATCTCAAGTTTAAACATAAGTAGGAAAATAAATAGACTGAAGGAAAACAAATGGAATAAGCGAGACGTGTCAGTCTTCTACGTCTCGATCCCCCAAATCGCTATCGTTGCCGTCATCCTCCACGGCGTTTCCAGCTTCTACAGCTGGGTCTTCCTCGGATCCTCCTCTGGATCCTCCTCTGGATCCTCTTCTGGATCCTCCTCTAGATCCTCCTCTACCGGCGCTGGAGGGGCCGGTGCTGGTGCGGGTACTGGTACAGGTGCCTGATTCTGTTCTAGTTCTTGAATTCTCCAGCTAGACTCAAGAACTCTGTCTTCGAGCCAGTCGGCCCTTAGCTGCTCAGCACGAAGATCTCTAGCTAAAGTGTTACGAGCTATTTACTCTCATGTTGCTCTTCCTCGAGCGATCCAGTCTTACCTGTTAATTGTCGTATCATCCATCCCTGTGCTAGGATGGTTTCATGCATTCTCTCTAGTTGTTCTTGTTGCTTTTTATCATATCTCTAAGTAGGTCTTCCCTACTTCTAACGAGTTAACCGGTTTGACCGGCATCGCGATGGTCGGCGTGAGGACGACTCCTCCCTAGAGCGAGCCTTTTTCTCGCAGCTGAGCGTGTCTCCACGCCATGAGGTGGTGAGGGTTCCACCATAGGTGCCTTCCCCGGTGCCCTTGGTTGCAAAAGTTTGTCGGATGATGATGATGATGACATTGCCTGTTGGGTTGGGTAGTTAGTTACGAGTTGCATTCGATTCAATAATGCATTCATATTTTACATAACATAGTTGTGGTATAACACATAACAAGATATAGACAGTTCAGTGCCAAACTAAGTCTAGTGTCGTGTAATCAGCTATAGTTTAGGTCTACTTTTAATGCAAACCTGGTTCTCTATAGCTAGAGACTATGATACCAATCTGTCACACCCTCAATTTCCACTTGCGAAGTTTTACCGCGAGGCGTGTGACAAACCAGAATCTGAGACACTAGTAACGTCGAACGACTCTATATGATTTGTTAATACGTTTTCCAAAATCATTTGTTTAACCATTCATAGTTAATTTTAGATTGTCTTAGTTTGGTTTCAATGTTTAGCGGAAGCATTAGTTTTTAAAGTTGAGCGAAAGCATTAAAGTAAAGTAAAGGAACGGGCGCCAACACGAACGCCAAAACTAAAGAAAAACCCAAACAATATTCGTAAATGAGACTCGATAAAAAGATGTCTTGATCAATGCAAGTGAGTGCACCTAGAGCTCCTAGCGTCCTGAGAAACATGTAAAGAAACAAGTGTCAACATTAAAGAAGAGTGAGTTCACAGGTTTTCATAAGTTCATTTGTTCGGTTATAAGTTTGTTTCCCCCGTTATCCCTAACCCAGGATAACGATTTAGTTCCATTATTCCCAACCCGGAATAATACTGATGGTTCCATTATTCCTTACCCGGAATAATAATGATGTTCCATTATTCCTAACCCGGAATAATATAGTTGTTGGTTCCATTATCCCTAACCCGGAATAATATTGTTGAATCGTAATTAAATTCAATGTTAACATGTAGGTAGCGAGCCTAAAGTTATGTCACGTAAGTGTTCGCGATCGAAGCTGACTGTTGTGCCTCCGTGTTGCCAGGCCTATCACTGACCATGCGATGTTAGGCCAAATTATTCACCCGTTGACCATACCCGGTCGGCTAGCGCGACTAGCTCGGGTGGGGCTTGTCGGGCCCAGTAGTACTACTTATAATTTCCCCGCTATCTAACCCAATACTAACGATCCGAGAGTTTTTCGAGGACTTGTGTGATATAGCTGCTTAGTGACCATAACGTACATTAACATTAACTTAGTTACCGAATAGTTTAATGACGTTAATTTCGTATAATGTAAAGAGATAGAGTTGTAGAGTGTATACATGTTTCTCCCCCTGTTGTTTAAAACCGGATAAAATTAGGGCCGTGAACTCACCTTTAGTTGCTCGGTTAGTGTAACACAGAAGTAGCAAATGATGGGACCGTTAATTGCGTCCTAACAAGTCAATTGATTTAAAGTTAGTGTGTGAACACACCAATACAAACCCTACACATAACTAACACACAATGCGGTAAACACAATAACAAATCCTAAAACCCAATCATGCATGCAAGTATCATCATGCCAACATAGTGATCAAACCAACCTATCATGAACACAATTCAATCCATGCAACACTTTGGTACACACATTCGCAAGTTCTCAAGTTTCAGCTTGTATACTCATAATTAGGCTGTTTTCGAGGATTTTTATAATAGTTCCAACGTTCCAAAAATTCCAATTTTTTTACAGAAGGTATCAACTAAGCTGTAGAATTTTATGTAAATTTTTCAAGTTCTAACACTTTACTAATTATTCATAAATATTAATATACTAGGCTGCAGTCAGATTCGTCGCTTTCTGACTGCAGTCCACGGGAGAATTTATTTAAAAATCACCGTTCATCCAATTAACAAAATTGCAGTGGGAGTTTCCCAGAAATTCCATCTCCAGTTGCTGTGCAAATTTCGTGATTCGACTCTCTACAGATTATGAGATCCGACTCGATAAACAACTAACAAATTTTCAGAATTTTCACAGCTTTAGTTACTGCACTTAATTGGCCACTTAAAAATATCAAACGACCTCAGAAAATATGAATCCGGTGCCATTAGAAGCGTTTTTCAAAAATATACGTTTTAGGCTTCAGAAAATCCGTTTTTCGAAAAATAATAACCAAGTTACAGCCAGTTGAAGTTGGCTGTAAACACCATTCAGCATCCTGATTTCAGCATTTTATCGCAATATAACACGCTTAAACAATCGAGACGTTAAATATAAACGATCAAGAACAGATTTATCAATCATATATCATCATATACATCATACTCATGCAAACCCTAATCATAATATATGGTTTTTATCACAAAACGCAGCCTAATGATTCTTGATTCCAACTAATCATCATAATCGCAAACTCGCATAATTTATCGAACTAACATCATACACTTTCATAATAATGATTCTATCATTACATACAAGCATGATCAAGAGTTTATAACCCTAATATGACTTTGCAAAACAATGACAAAACCCTAACCTTTAACAATGAAGATTAATGAACCGGGAACGAGATGGGATTCGAATCGGATGTTGAAGAAGATCGCGACCGAGAAGAAAAGTGGGAAGAAGGCTGCCGTCGGCTCCTTGGGGCTAGGTTTGTGTGTGTGTGTGTGTTTTTTTTACATAACACATGCATACATGTCTATATATAGTGCAAGAGGGCAAAGAAAAAGGAAAAAGGGTTTGCGGTTGGGTGCTCGCGGCCGCAAGGGTTTGGGTGGGGCGGTTTGGGTCTTTACCTTGATCCTCAAGTTTTGGTTAATCCCTTGAGTCGCAAGGAAATGAGGTCGACTCGTTTCGCGGCTCGGTTCGATTCGTCTATATATTCACTATATATATATTTTTATAACTAAAAATCACGAAATCGAAACATAACATAATAACTCACCGAACTTATAAACGTTTAATACACATAGCATGTAGTTCACTTGATAAGTTCACAAAGTTAGCGTAATTATTTCAAGCGTGTAAATTAAATCTCCCGAATCAATTTAGCGTAGGAATGAATAACCGTGAAGTAGTGCGTTTAAGATATCTGAAAAACCGGGATGTCACAATATGTCATGCTTTGGTGTGCATTAATTGATATTATGTGGGTTGTGGCTAGATTTACATATGTGTATACTCATATTTGGTTTATGCACATTTTTATTTGATAACCAATATAAATAACTACTTCAAATGTTTAAATAAGATTTACTCGCCAACTTTTGTTGACCTAAAACCCTATTTTTACACATGATACAGGTGGACAAGTTGAAGCAAGGAACACATAGGGAATTGCCTTAGAAAAAAAATTAAGAGTTCTTGAAATGTTGTGTTTAGAACATGTGGTGTTTGTATGTTCATTGAAATTTGCTTTTTTTTAAATTGTAAATAATAAATATGAAACCTATTAGTAAATGTCATGAGCTTTGGTGATAACCCAATCATGCCCCGACTACCATTTCCGTTGCGGGTCAGGGTGTGACAGATTGGTATTAGAGCTTTTGACTATAGGGATATAGGATAGGTTATTAGTCCCTTAGAGCTTATACTATAGTCGATTAGATTTTTAATTGCTTATGTGGTTACATGCAAACTTATGATGTTTATTTGTTTCACATTTTCCATAAAATGCATGCAAGCACTTTCACTATCATTTTCTGTGATACTTAATGAGTTATAAATATTGTCAAACATAACATGCTTACATATACATTCATCACGCACGTATCAATTCTCACATATTTAAAGCATTCTCATATTTCTTTATTCAAGATTTTTTGGTGTTTTTCGTTTTTCAATCTCATCAAAGTGAGTTCTACGACGGGCATGTAGTAACTGGAAGGGTACAAGTACCGGTAGTCGAAACGTCCTGTCTAGGTTGGTATTCGTATAAATCCAATATAACGGACTAGTTTGCCTACCTGGGGACTAACGATGAGAGTACGAAGGACCTATTAGGCCAAAGCATGCCACACCAAATATCGTTCGAACTAACCCCACTTTGAGTTGTCATTGTGTCCATACCAGGACACCCTCCGACCTTATACTTTGCAGTCATTTTTTACGATTTTCATTCGGGTGGCGCAAGTGTTAACAGGCCAACACCAATGTGAACCCTACCAGAGCCCAGTAGTCATGGGGGCCCACATGACCACCAAGGCCAAGTATGGGGACATGGAGGCCCAAACATGAGCAAAGCCTAAGACATCCTATGGATGTAGCAAATTAAGTTTCTTCATTTGTTTTGTAAATGTTCATTTCTAAAACGCATGACACCTAAAACGTCAAACTCATACTCTCGATACGTATTCCCTGTGGATGTCTTCTAGTCCTCTCGTAGAGGTATGAGATTAGGAAAATCCCGCGAGCGCATGGCTGCCCAAATCGCTCAACAAATGGCCGCCGTAATACCCAACATCGTAGTTCAAGTCCAACAATCCCTTGTCGCCAATCCTATCACCCCAACCAATCTAGAAGGACAAAATGTCGCCAACCCTCCTCTCAACACACACCTAAATGCAACTTCAAGCATTTCAAATCCTGCGATCCTCCAAAATACGAAGGGACTGAAGGTGTCACCGCTCTCCTCCATTGGTTTGAGGAGATGGAAAACACTTTTCTCAATTGCGACTGCCCCGATGATTGCAAGGTGTGATATGCTACCGTTTGTTTGTTCGGAGTAGCACTTACATGGTGGAATACAGAGAAGGGCAAGCGAGGTGCTGAGGATGCTATGACTTTGACTTGGGAAGAGTTGAGGGAGATCATGACAAGGCGTTTCTGTCCAAGAAGTGAAATCAAGAAATTAGAAGATGAGTTCTACTCTTTGAAACAAAAGGAGGGCGACCACACCACATACAACAAGAGATTCCTTTAGTTGAATCAGATAGTCCCCAACTTGTTCACTCCCCTCTACCGTTTGATCGAGCACTACATTCGAGGTCTTCCTTCAAAAATTCAAAACCCTGTAATAAGTACCACACCTGCAACTTTGGAAGCAGCAATGGAGTTAGCTATAGAGCTCACCGAAAACCACATACGGAATGAAGACTTCAAGAAGGAGAAGAAGAAGGATAAAGCATCAACCGAAACCACAAACTCAACCCAGACCGAATCCTCTTCTCAACCCACTTCTAAGAGAAAACGAGATGGGCAAAATTTCGTTGTCACCCAAGGCAATCAACCAGCTCTACAAGCCGTATCCCTCCAAGGCAAACAACCAGCTCCACAAGCCGTACCCCTCCAAGCTATCCCAATCACTCAAGTAGCACCCAACTCTACTTACCCAAATAAGAAACCTACATTGGACCTCACCCTCAATGCAACACCTGTTTTTATCACCATCCATCTACCATACCTTGTCGACTGTGTGCTAATTGTGGGTGTTATGGTCATTTGAGCAAAACTTGTCGTACCCCTCAAAACCAAGCTCCACCCCTACCCAAAACATGATCCAATCATATCAACAACCCCAATACCCCATGGTTCCACATATTCGAGCTTGCTTTAATTGTGGGGACCCTACCCATTTTAGAAACACGTGCCCTCGATTGGTTAACATCATAAACGCCCAAGCTCAAGCAAACCCAGTTAACCAAGCAAATCAAGAAAACCCAGCACTACCACCGTAAGAGGAAGAGCTTACAACATCAACGCCAATCCCGTTGAAGATAATAACGGCCCAAACGAACAACCCAACTAGCCTTTCATCACCAAGAGTCAAGACTCAACTCCAACCGTCTAGTTCTTAATGTTTACTCAATCTTTGTGTATCCCTGTTATAATTTGGGAATTTATGTATCCAAGAATTTTAGTGCAAATTGATATTACTGTTTTATTTCATATCTTTACTCATCGATTTAATTTTCATATCATCATACATCACGACGTATCTCGAAGTTGGGTCGTGTCTCACTTTTTCATAGACTGACCCCTTCATCATAGCAAACGAGAGAGGTATTGTCGCCATTCAGTCAGGTATCCTTTCAGATTTGAGACTCAAGCTTTGGTTGTTGTGTTTGTTTATGTTTTAGAGTCACATAGAACTAATCATAACTTACTGACAAAGCCAATGAAAATTTGACAAGAATATGGTGGATACGCCGCTGGTACTTCCTATATATAAGTATTCTTGTCAAAGGATCAAAAGCATTATCAGACGGTTATGAGAAGTTCCGTGTAGGTTTTAATATTGACATAGTTGAAGTTTTTGTTTTGATATAACCTTATCTTTTCAACGCATCAATTCTCTCAAAACTCTTATGCATGAGATCATATCCAGTCAATCAACTCTATGTATCAACGCTTTTCATCTTAGGCATCAAAAAGCGATTTCTGTAGCAGGGTATTTAACCCTTATAGGAACGTTACCGCCTCAACCAAAATCCAAGCATCACACCTCCCTTTTTACATTAAAAGATGTTCAGGTATTAGTCCGAGTACGTTGGGAGTCAAAACGAGGACCCGACGGGAATGAGAAGACTCAATGCGCGAGAAATACCCGCATCTTTTTTTCCGGTTAGACTACTACTTAAATTTCGGGACGAAATTTCTAAAAGTAGGGGATACTGTAACATTCGTGGTAAAACAGGTTCTAAAACCCGCTCCGTTGAATAATTCAAATATAGGATATGAGGTTTCGTTATGTAAATTATGATAATCGTACAAATACGCTATGTAAATTCATTAATTAATAAATCAATATAAAAGGTTTAAAAAATAATAAAAAAATAATGTATAGATATATATTAATATGTATACTGAAATAATAAAAGATAAATAAAAAAAAACAAAATATCCAATAAGTGTAGACCGCGGGTTTCGAACCCGGGTCTCCACCCAAATGAAACACACAACACACCACCATACCACACATTTATCTGTTAAAGTTCTAAACTAAACAATATTAATACAAGGTCTCGAAATCGAATTTTAACAAACAGTCAAGCTTGAAATCAGGAAATCATCAAACATCCGTTTCTTTTCTTCCTCTTTGCGATCAAAAGGCTAAAACCGTTTTTCAATCAAGTAATCAGACTCAATCATTGAGTCCATAACGATCGATCAGTTAAAAAAAATCAATTCCGGAAATCAAGTTCGGCCGAAATTATGAAACCGAAGAATCCATTCCATTATTGCCTTACTCTATAAATAGGACTTCTAGAGCTCAGACAGAAATCACCCACACTTACCTCAAACTCCCTGTAGAGCCTCTGTCGCAGGTTATACATCGCCGGAATTTGGTTCAGTCGCCGGAATCAACACCGGAGGTCGGAAAAACACCATTGTCTCGGTATACCACTTCACCTAATTCTCTTCATTCTTTTGTTTTCGCATCTGTTTATGTTTAAAAGTTATGTGGTAATCGAATTAATGGATTAAGTAAGAATCGGTGTATGTATCATATTGAAATGAAGAAGATGAACTGGAAGCATGTTTAAAAGAAATAAAAACCGATGTTTAAACCAGGTTAGAAAAAACGGACTGTGTGCATTTTAACTAAAAGGTCATGGGTTCGAGTCTATACGTTACCGGTTTCGCCAAAGAAACAAACTCTTTTTATGACCCGGTTATAGGTCAGCTCAGCATGTATATAAGATTTATTTAAAATCTTGTATCCACCAGGTTAGACACACAACCCAAATGGTCGGGCTGTGTGCACATGTAGCGGCAGACGTGGGTTCGATTCCGGTTGGTCACGATACTGGAATTTATCAAATCTTTTTAATATAAGCAAAATATATTTGAACCTAGTTAGTATATATAAGTAATTAAATTCAGAGATATGTCGGGTTAGACACGTAGCTCAGTTAGTAGAGCTGTGAACGTACGGGAGGTCACGAGTTCGAACCTCACACGCTGCCAATAATTCTAGAAGTCAAACCGGTTCGACCCGGTCAAACCTGTTAAAGGTATATTTTTTATAACTATTTTCTTTATTTATTTTAATTAAAAATCCTTTAAAATACCTAAAAAGTAAGACTTTTTTTTTTAAAAAAAGTGTTTTAATTCGTAATAAATACAATAAAAACAAATCTAAAAATCTAATAAAAGGTATTAATTAGAAATATTAATTTCAAATGAAAGCTATATATATTTATCGAATCATTTATGTGATTAATTGGGTTAGTTTCTCTCATCGGTTGAATCTTAAATCGTACGCATTCATTATCATCAAGGAACGCACCCACTGTAAGTGAATTCTTACAAATTCCCCTTTTTATTCATGTTTTGGGGTGTATCATGTGTCGTTTCATATATTTCGTTTATTCAAACACTTGTGCTATTACCATTATATGATCTAACGTGTGATGTAAATGTTAGTTGTTGTATTGCGTGTTTGCATTTTTGTCAAGTTGCGTGCAAATCATTCATTAGGCCCATCAGTTCCTCGTTGGAGACGGGTTGAGCATCAGGCGCCTCATTAGATCGGCTCCGTTTGATTGAGCCTTGATCTAATTGTTCATCATATGTCATGCTTGTGTGTGCATTAATTGATATTATGTGGGTTGTGGCTAGATTTACATATGCGTATACTCATATTTGGTTTATGCATATTTTTATTTAATAACCAATATAAATAATTCCTTCAAATGTTTAAATAAGATTCACTCGCCAACTTTTGTTGACCCAAAACCCTATTTTTACACATGATACAGGTGGACAGGTTGAAGCAAGGAACACATAGGGAATTGCCTTAGAAGAAAAATAAAGACTTCTTGAATGTTGTGTTTAGAACATGTGGTGTTTGTATGTTCATTGAAATTTGCTTTTTTTTTTTAAATTGTAAATAATAAATATGAAACCTATTAGTAAATGTCATGAGCTTTGGTGATAACCCAATCATGCCCCGACTACCATTTCCGCTGCGGGTCAGGGTGTGACAATATGAGTCCCAACACTCATTTGATTTATAGAACTTCATTTGATCCGATCCGCCAATTAAAGTCCCGACTTATTAAAATAGTTATCCGATATTAGAAGCCACTTGAATCCTTGATCCTCCAAGCTTTGTTTGATCTTTTATACAAGACTTACACGCAATCCCATGTGAGTACATAGTCCCCTCTTTTACGTTTTCCAAATGTTTTGGGGTGATTCATATGTTCCTATCACTACTTTCTTTGTTTTCATGACATTATACATGCTTTGATCACATATTAGATATGGTACATCATTTCAATTGCATTTTGGCTTCGTATGTTTACCTAGCATTCCTAGCACATTGATTTCGAATACACTTTTGCTTCGTATGTTTACCTAGCATGCCTAGCACATTGATTTCGAATACACTTTTGCTTCGTATGTTTACCTAGTATGCTAGCACATTGATTTCAAATGCACTTTGCTTTGTATGTTTACCTAGCTTGCCTAGCACATTGATTTCAAATACACTTTTGCTTTGTAAGTTTACCTAGTATGCCTAGCACATTGATTTCATATACACTTTTGCTTAGTATGTTTACCTAGCATACCAAGTACATTATTTCAACGACATCTTGCTTCGTATGTTTACTTAGCAGCACTAGTGCATGGTTTCAAAACATTTTTCATAACACGCTTACATTGTCCATGACATATTGGTGCGTTGAATATACAATGATACATTCATTAACATTGATCACGTCGACCGGTAGTATGTAATGGTGCCATAGGATTGACAATCTCGTTCTCGCTTCCTAGGTTTGTTTGGAAGTGAACCTTAGGGAACGACAGAATCCGATGAACATTGATAGACCTTTGTCCTTATAAGGGTCTATCCGACAGTCAACAAGGCTTGAATGTATTCGCCAACAATCTTAATATATGTTTTTACAATAAAAGCAATTATTTATAAGACATAATTTATGATTTAAAGAAAACCTTTTTTTATTCAAAGACATTGTTTTATACAAGGCATTTTGGCTATTCAAGACATTATTTCCAATGGTTTAAGCAAAGACCTTTTTGTTTACCATACAAGGCATTGGTTTATACACGACATTTGAATTTCACAAGACAATATACATGACATTTGCTTGCACAAGACATTGTTTACACATAGCATTTGTTTATACAAGACATTAGTTTTAGTAAGTGACTTAGATAATGAGGCGTGTGTAATATGATAAAAGCATGGTGGATACGCTGCTGGTACTTCCTATATATGAGTGCTTTTATTATATTACACATCGTAGCGTTATCTAAATCACTTCGAACAAAAAACAAGACATGACATCTTTTACACAAAACACATCTTTTATATAAGACACTAGGTTATCACCCATGAATACTCGCGGATGGGAAAATTTAATTTGCATTAATCAAATTATGTCGTTAAATAAGATAAAAACACATGTTTTCAAACGTTGATGAACACATATGAGAGAGAGAGAGAAAGAGAGATTCGTGAGTTCTTGATGTTATTGTAATTGTGTGACATTTATCTCTCTAGTTATCTCTTCTTATATACATCCAAGTGGAAACATTGATTAGATAATAAGGATAATTACGCCATCAAATAATTACTAACTAATCTAATCTAAGGAATAAACATATATATATAATGTAATAAATTTTCAAACACTTGACCATAGCACAATAACACATTCAAATTGTACTTTGACACTAAAACATAAGTAAAATGCCTCTAATCAAAGATATCTTATTTCACTTATGCCGATCTGTTAGTAAAATAGTAATCGCTTGTGAATAAATGGTTTGTAGGCTCCACATAACAGTCGCACAGCAAGCAAGTTTGAGCATAAACTTTGATTTTCCTTTTAGCTAACGTTTAGTCTAAAATTTCATACTTTTTCTTATACTCAATAATTTCTTTAGTCTGATCATTAATCAACAACTTGCTAACAGAGTAGTAAGAATCTGAAACATACGCACGACCTAAAAACATAAAAAAAATAGTTTAGTCTTTGCTTTTTGTTGAAAAAAACTAATAAAAACTATATACGTGTAATCTTTGTAAAGAAAAATAATATAATAATCTAATGTAAAACCTCAATGCCACTTCAATTTACCAACTGAAGAATGATTACACATGGTCTGTTTTCCGTGTTATCTTTCAAGTAATCTTGCATTTGATCAACAAAGACTCCCCATAAAGTAACATATATTTTAAGCTTGCTGAAAAAAATAAAACATATTACGCCTTTAATTATTGTTAAAAAGTAATTATGCAAGATATAAAAGATTTTTCACTCTAGATCTCTTACTTCCAAGTTCTGTTTTGTTCGGATGCCGTTTATCATATGGTACTCCAGCTCAAAACACTGTAAAACTTCATCGATAACATCTAAAAAACATAAAACATTTTTTTTCGGTCAAACAGTGTTGTGAACAAAAATACGAAATATATTAGTAGCACAAATTTTTATTAAGATATGATACTTACCAATTGTGCAGTCTTTCTTTGGTTCGTCTGCCAAAATAGACGGAAAGGTTGCAAAGGCAAAATTAAAACCAACATAAACATCGACCAAAGAAACAAATTTAAACATAGGTGTAAGAGAATCAATGTCCTTTCACGACACTCCTTCCCAATACGACCCAGAAGATAATCTTTTTATTGAAATTTATAAACATATAATCGTTTCCTTTTTGCAACCAAGAAACCAGTTCGATCAACTAATCACCATCCCATTAACGAACTATTAGAAATTTACTAATACATTTCCTTGATTAACAATAGACATATTAAATCAAGTTCTTACAAACAGGTATTCTTATCATCAGACCGCTGGAAGATCCAAAGTTTTAATAATCACCTTTGTTGACTGGTTTCTCTTCTTTCTTCAAATCGCGCATTTCTTCTGAATCTTTCTACAAATTCAAAAAAAAAACCAATAAAAACCCTAAAACGATTAGAACTGAGGAACTCAAGAGTAAATCATGAACAAATTATATGAAAATAGAGAAATTACTACCTGATGTCGTTGCTCTAGGTTTGAGAGAATAATCAGATCAGCGAGATATGCAGAATTCAGATTGATAAACCTGAGATCTTGTCGAGATATATTGGACATGGTGAAAATTTTATAGCATTTGTACCTGTAATACGTCAATCCCATTTGTAATTTCAAAATCAAAACAATGCAAATATGCAATCTTTCGAAATAACATACGATGGTAGGGGAAACTGACCCGACACCCACACTGCTTTCTTTTCATAACCTCAATAGATGTAACAAAACTTAACAAATTAAAACCCTAATTTGAACTGATTGGTAAAAAAGATGTAATATGAACAGAAATAAACAATAATATGAACAAATCAGTGTAGCCAATACCACATGATCCAATCGGCTTGAATCGAATCGCCATCGCCTTCATCTTCTTGTATCGTTCTTCACGAATTAAACCATCACGCAACCATGTATAAGAACCCTAATTTGAATAATACAAAATAGAACCCCAAATCTGAAAAATAAAGATTTAATAGAGTAGAACCCTAATCTCAAGAATACCACACTTGCAGATATCCTCAGTAGAGATTTTTGAAACCCCAATCTGAAAATAGACAATACTTAGTAATGAGGAAACATAGGATGAACATTATCAATCTGAAAAATAGACAATACAAATAAAGTTAACATCAATAGAACATTTATGCCAGAATCGAAGTTGTTATTACCTGATGTTGAAGTTGTTATTACCAGAACTGAAGTTGTTAGCCAAGAATCAGAAAGAAAATTTGATAGTTTAGGGTTTGAAATAGGAGATGATGTCGGCAGAGCAGTGGCGTCAATTGTTGGAGGAAATTAGGGTTAAGATTGGCAAAGGAAAAGAGATTATATATTCGGGTGACTCAAATCCAGATTCCAAACTGAAAAAAAACGGATCCCGCGACCAACTTTGTGTTAGGCTATTTAGAATGGCTTCCCCCAAAATCACAATATACATACCTCATAATATGTCACATCAACAAAATTGCTTCACCGTCACATGCCAAATAGCCTAAATCATGTCATTTATTAATATATATAGATATCATATTTTGTACATGTTATTCTCATTAGGTTATTTACTTAACCTTGCATCATTTCTTTCAAATCATTTGACTTTCATATGATTTTATAAAAAGAAAACATCTTTGTAAAGGTTCATGGCTACTTTTTAGTTAAACTTTTCTTTTAAACCTTCAAAGCCATGAATCATCATCACAAAACTTATGTTACTCACATGCATTTTTATGCTGACGTTTTATTTTCACATATGTTTCAGGAGCGAATGTTTGAATTGAGCATGCTTCACTTAGGGCGGACTTGGGCCTTAGTGATATAAAATCATGAAAGACAGTTCAATTCATGTTATGTTTCCTGTTTAATCTAAGAAAATGTAAACAATTTGATTTAATAATACAGAACTTTAAGTACCATGGTTGTCAAACAATAGTTCTGTTACGTGACTCCCCAAGGATTCCGTCGCGGTTTGTTGTTTTACGCGTTGGAGTGTGACATGATAAGCTTCTCCTGAGATACATTCAATTTCCATAAAACAAAGGTTATCATTTTCATCATTTGTTTTTGTTATTAGAGAAAAGTTTTCATCAGTTAGATCCTTTGATAGACTACTCCAGTCAACAAAGCCTTGAGTGAAGAAACTTTATTTATTGGCATATGCAGATGTAGGAGCAGGAGTGATAAGAGGTGCTTGAACATGTGAGACATGCATTTGAACGTACGGGACTTGAGGAACAGGTGTTTATAAAAGTTAGTTACTCTTATTCTTAGTAGGGCCACCTGGTGCAGAAGATCTATTTCCTCCAAGTCTATGGGATTAATATGTCTCAGATCATCAAGGATAAACGACAAACTATCAAGGCCATGACTATCATCTTTTGCTGTGAATGCACAGTTTGAGGAATACTGGTCAGAATTGATATTTGTTGATATATTAATGTAGTGATCAAAACTCTGATCATTTTGTATTCCTGAAGATGATCCTTCTTGACTCAGATGTCTCGTGCTTCCAAAAGCATAATCGTCGGACAATTTTCTAGTTTCCTGAAACTTCTTTTCTGGACAAGCTCTCTCTCAAATGTTAAGAGCATTCCATGAAGCTAAGTCAGGGTTAGGTCCTTGAAGTCAGGGGTTGTTCTCATCACTATGGCTATTGTGTCCCAATTCTTTGGAAGTGATCTTAAAAATCGGTTACTTAAAGTTGATTTACGAAATTCCTTGTTTACCAACTTTAATTCACTGATTAAGCATTAAAATCTCTCAAATTGTTTTGTAAGGGTTTCTCCCTTGACGTGTGTGAAAGTCTCATATTGTAGGTTAAGGAATTCTTGAGTGTTCTTGATCACATCCTCCGTTCCACTCTTTAGCACTATTGCAATGTAATAGGCTGGCATTGATTTCATTTGGCGAGCCATGGCCACAATGCTAAAGGCCTTTGCATCTAGCTCAAATTTTTGGAAATATTGCTCTAAGTTGTTTTATGGCTTCTTTGGCTCTTGAACACTCAGGTTTTTGGCACTAGGGACCATTGAAATGTGAGGTCTAAATATAACAGACTTCTGACACCCAATGTTCTATAGAGCAAGTACGTGAGCAATCCTCCGTTGCCAGATATTATACTCAAATCTAACAAGCATAGTGTAACATTTGTGTAAATCGGGTTTCGAAAACCTGCCTCTTTTATCAATCAAAGAATATTTGTTTACATGTTTAGTTATTTATTTATATATAATGATTAAATTAAATGTTTAAAAATAAATTTATAAATAAAATTTAAAGATTTAATCCATGAATTAAGAAAAACAAATCAACTAATTAATAATTATTTATAATAATAATAACAACTAAGGAAAAGCGGTTTTAAAAATAAATGGGTGAACCGGGAGTCGAACCCGGGTTCCCCCGGATACACACGCACAACAAACACCGCTGCGATACACACATAAGTTGTGTAAATTCTGGTTTCTTATTATATCTATATTGAGGCTGAGAAGAACTTGCAATCCACAACCACACCTCCTCGCCGGAGAATCACGCGTGTTTCCTAAACAAATTCGACATCTGTCCGTCTAAGTTTGGTAAACGCACAGCGGCGATTGAACTGGCAATCAATTCGAACTAATTACCAAAACCGAGCTCTCGACTCTCCACTATAAATACCAGTCGAATCCCCCTTCAGAACTCGCTCATATTCTCTATTTACTCTCTAAAACTCGGTCGTCGAAAAAGTTCTGTTCCACCCGAGAACCACCGAAATCGTCGGAATCCACCCACCGGAATCGTGCCGCCACCTCTGTTACGGTAGACCTCTTCTACTATTCTTTTTAAATTTCACCTAATTAACATCATACGCGGTCGATCACTAACAAAAATCAGAATGAATAAGAAAATCTATTCAGGCGGGTATAAGTTATGGTTTAATTTTAAAATGAAGAAGACGAAGTGGGTTAAGTGTTTTTACGTAATTAAAACGAATGTTTCAAATGGGTTAGACACACAGTCCAGTGGTGGACTGTGTGCAAGCACAATATACATGTCCCTGGTTCGAATCCGGCTCATGACCGCATAAATACACATAACCGTTTTTATATTGGATGAAATATATCAATGGCAGTATGTATACAAACGTAATTAAAATCGGGTTAGACACACAGTCCAGCGGTGGACTGTGTGCATTACACGCGAATGGTACCGAGTTCGACCCTTGTGCCTCACCGACCCCCCCGAAATAAAATCCATTTTTTAAGACCAAATTTCATTGACGCACAGTAAGTTGTTAAGTATAATAGTATTCCAATATTAAGCGGGTTAGACACCCAGCCCAACTGGTTGGGCTGGGTGCAAAATAACACTGAGGTCGCGGGTTCGAGGCCGACCCTTCACACCGGTCCGATAATTTAAAAATGTTTTTAAATTAAATGATTTCTGAAGTAAATAAATAAGGGTATAAGAATAATTGAAAACAGAATCCTTACGGGTTAGACACGTAGCTCAGTTGGAAGAGCTGCGTGCACGCAACCGCGAGGTCTCGAGTTCGAATCCTGTCACATGCATTCAATTTCACACACAAACCCGGTCAGATCTAATTGTCAGATCTGACAGTTTTATTTTTTTTTTAAAAAAAAAATTGAATTATATGTCATATATCCTTATATTTTAGCAAAAAGTAATACATCAAAATATAACTTTGAAGGTTATAAAATCTCAACAAAATACCACAAAAATAACCTAAAAACCTAACCAAAAAGTAGTAAGTCCAAATATTAATTTGTTTATATTTTTGTTATCGTATTATTATCTTAGGTTAGTATTCGTTCGTCGATCAAATCCTTTCCTCGTGAGCTCTCTCTTCCACTCAAGAATACGCACCCAAGGTGAGTGAATCTCTACAAATTCCCCGTTTTAATCACGTTTTGGGGTGTATCATGTGTCGTACCAAGCCTTTATTTTATCTAAACACTTGTGCTTATATCATTTTGTGATTAAATGTAAATTGTTTGTTGTGTGGTTTATATGTGGATTAAATTTATCATTTCAGTGCACTCATTTCATTAGGCCCATCAGTTCCTCGTGGGATACGGGTTGAGCATCAGGTGCCTCATTAGATCGGCTCCGTTTGATTGAGCCTTGATCTCAGATACATCATCATTCGTGTTATATACTTATTCAATGTGGTTTGTGATTGGTTACATATATATATTTGCTCACATGTGATTTATGCACAATTTTCTTTAATAAACCAAAATAAGCAGTTATTTAAATGTTTTATCAAAGGTTCACTCGCCAACTTTTGTTGACCCAAAATCTCCTCTGTTTTACACATGATACAGGTGATCAAGTTGAGGAAAGAAACACTTAGGATGGCCTAGAAGAATAAACAAGTTATTGCTTTGGAACAAACATTTAGATTTTTTTTATTGTATTTGTATGAAAATTATGTTGGATATTTAAACTGTAATTCGAATATAATATATATGAAACTTCTTAGTAAATATCATGAGCTTTGGTGATAACCCAATCATGCCTCGTCTTTTATTCCGTTGCGGGTCGGGGTGTGACAGATTGGTATCAGAGCTTGTGGCTATAGGGATATAGGATAGGTTATTAGACCCTTAGAGCCTATACTATAGTTGATTAAATTTTAATTGTTTATGTGTTACATGCAAAAATTCATGATGTTTATATGTTTCACGTTTATTTTCACACCCAATATTATGCAAGCACTCTCACAAATACATGTTAATATGCAATGCTCATCACAGTTCATATCCTCATAACATGTCATATATATGAAAGCACACACCTCATGATTTCCATGATTTTTGCAACGTTTTCGTATTTTTCAAATCACATCAAGGTGAGTTTCATGACGGGCATGTAGTAACTGGAAGGGTACGAGTACCGGTAGTCGAAACGTCCTGTCTAGGCTTGGCATTAGTATAAATCCAAAATAAAGGACCCGTTTGCCTACCTGGGGACTAACGATGAGAGTACGAAGGACCTATTAGGCCAAAGCATGCTATACCAAACGTCGTGTGAGCTAACCCCACTTTGAGTTGTCATTGTGTCTACACCTGGACACCCTCTGACCATACATCTCGCAATCATGTTTTACGATTTTCATTTGGGTGGTGCAAGTGTTAACCCGCCAACACCAATGTGAATCCTACCAAGCCCAATAGTCATGGGGCCCACATGACTACACATGCAATGGTATGGGGGACATTTGGAGGCCCAAACATGAGCAAACCCAAGACATCCGATGGATGTAGTTAAATTAATTTCAGTTATGTTGTTTTCATTTTTTTATGACACATGACACCTAGGAAATTCTTGAACTCACAATCTCCCTATACATATTCCTGTAGATGTCTGCTAGGCAATTACGTGGAGGTAGAAGGTCAGGGAAGTCAAATGAACGCTTGGCCACGCAAATTGCTAAACAAATGGCCGCAGTGCTTCTTGACATCGTGCTACAAGTTCAGCAAGCTCTCACCGCTAATCCCATAAACTCTCCCAACCAAGAAGACCAAAGCGGCGCCAACCCTCCTCCCAAAACCCCCAAATACACCTACAAACACTTCAAGTCCTGCGATCCCCCAAAATATGAAAGGACTGAAGGTGTCACCGCTCTCCTTCACTGGTTTGAGGAGATGGAAAACACCTTTCTCAATTGCGACTGTCCCGAGGACCGTAAGGTACGTTTCGCGACTGGAAGATTGTTTGGGGTAGCCCTTACCTGGTGGAACACGGAAAAGGGTAAGAGAGGTGTTGAAGATGCCATGGCCTTAACATGGGAAGAGTTAAGGGAATCATGACGAGACGCTTCTGTCCAAGAAGCGAAATCAAAAAGCTAGAAGACGAGTTTCACGCATTGAAACAAAAGGAAGGAGACCACACTTCATACAATAAGAGATTTCTCGAGTTGAACCAGATGATCCCCAATCTGTTCACCCTATTATACCGTCTAGTCGAACACTACATTCGAGGTCTCCCCTCGAAAATCCAAGATTCGGTTTTAAGCACTTCGCCTGCAACACTTGAAGCCGCAATGGAGTTAGCTACAGAACTCACTGAAAATCGCATTCGAAACGGCAAATTCAAAGATGAGAAGAAGAAAACACCCATTGAGACTCCAACTCCAAACCACCTAGGTTCATCCTTGAAGTTTGCTGGCAAGAGGAAGGGAAATGGCAAGAATTTTGCTGTCACCCAAACCAACCCTCCCATCACTGCTGCCCCAATCACCCAAGTTGCCCCTCCAGCCGCACCATTCAAAAGTCCATACACTGGCCCACACCCGAAGTGTAACCGTTGTCAATACCATCACCCTCCTGAAAACCCCTGCCAACATTGCACCAGTTGTGGCCGTGCGGGTCACACCACCAAACCAGCCGTACCCTTCAGCGATTGAACCGCAGTCAACCTCCAACCCAAACCCAAAATCAAATAGTGGGCCAAGCCCAACAACCCTTACTTCTACCGCCTGCTCAACTCGCAGCCCAACCATACTACCAACCCAACTACCCCATGATGCAACCCATGCGAGCCTGTTTCAATTGTGGGGACCCAAACCATTTCAGGAACACCTGCCCACGCCTAGTGAACATCATCCATGCCCAAGCTCAAGTAAACCCGGTAAACCAAGCTAACCAAGCTCCTTCACCTGCTAGAGGAAGAGCTTTCAATATCAACGCCAACCAAGCCAGGGCTGACAACAATGTGGTCAATGGTACGTTTCTCATAAATGGTAGTTATGCATCCATATTATTCGATACTGGTGCGGATAAGAGCTTTGTGTCTTTAGAATTCGAATCTATCCTCGACCAACCTCGTGATAATCTCGTTGAATCTCTAACGGTGGAAGTTGCTGACGGAAAACCCACCTCATTAAATTCTATTATACGCGATTATACTCTCACCCTAAATGATCACGATTTCCCAATGATCTCATTCCTATGAAATTGGGAAGTTTTGATGTTATCATCGGCATGGACTGGCTCAGCCAGTATCATGCTGAAGTGGTGTGCCACGAAAAATTCATTCGTATTCCTCTCGCCGACGGTCAGACACTACGTATCTTTGGGCAAAC
Organism: Scalesia atractyloides; assembly: GCA_947069175.1. NCBI lineage: Eukaryota > Viridiplantae > Streptophyta > Magnoliopsida > Asterales > Asteraceae > Scalesia > Scalesia atractyloides. The sequence goes on from CAMTDV010000006.1 coordinate 44,421,866, forward strand.
CCCTTCGAAAGGACTCAAATTGATGTCCTGCCTGCCCGAAGTTATCTTCGCAAGAACTACGTCGCATTTCAAGCTCACGTCGTCAAGAAGGGAGGCAAGGAGAGGAAGCTCGAAGATATCCCAATTGTGAAAGAATTCCCGCAAGTTTTTCCCGACGACGTTTCAGGACTTCCTCCTGTGATAGAAGTCGAATTTCGAATCGATCTTATGCCTGGCGCTACACCGGTCGCAAAATCTCCTTATAGGTTAGCCCCATCCGAGATGCAAGAGTTGGCCAGTCAACTGCAAGAGTTGACTGACAAAGGATTCATACGTCCTAGCTCATCGCCTTGGGGTGCGCCTGTTCTTTTTGTGAAGAAGAAAGATGGAACCTTTCGCATGTGCATTGATTATAGAGAACTCAACAAGTTGACAGTTAAGAATCGCTATCCACTGCCTCGTATTGATGACCTTCTAGACCAACTTCAAGGCGCCACCTGTTTTTCCAAAATCGACCTTCGTTCTGGTTATCATCAGCTTAGAGTGCGCGAAGAAGATATCCCAAAAACCGCCTTCCGAACTCGCGATGGTCATTACAAGTTCATGGTTATGCCCTTCGGTTTAACCAACGCCCCCGCTGTCTTCATGGATTTAATGAATAGGGTATGCAAACCCTACCTTGACCGTTTCGTCATAGTCTTCATCGACGACATTCTTATCTACTCCAAGTCAAAATCCAATCATGAGCGACACCTTCGACTCATTCTTACACTCTTAAGGACTGAAAAGCTTTACGCTAAGTTCTCAAAATGCGAATTTTGGTTAGGAGAAGTACAATTCCTTGGTCATGTCGTCAATGACAAAGGGATTCATGTCGATCCTTCAAAAATCAAGGCAGTACAAGAATGGCAAGCGTCACGTACCCCTACCGAAGTTAGGTCATTTCTCGGCTTGGCTGGTTACTACCGATGCTTCATTGCCAATTTTTCCCGTATCGCCATTCCGCTCACGGCCTTGACTCACAAAGGAAAACCCTTCATTTGGGGACCTAAGCAAGAGGAGGCCTTCCAAACTTTAAAGCGAAGGCTTTGTGACACACCTATCCTTACACCCCCTGAGGGTTGTGATGACTTTGTGGTTTATTACGACGCATCAACGCAAGGTCTAGGCTGTGTATTGATGCAAAGAGGAAAGGTGATAGCCTATGCCTCTAGGCAACTCAAAGTTCATGAAAAAAATTACACCACCCATGACCTAGAACTTGGAGCCGTCGTGTTCGCTCTCAAGATATGGAGACATTACCTCTACGGTACCAAGTGTGAAATATACACTGACCAGAAGAGTCTCCAACATATCTTCAACCAGAAAGAGTTGAATATGAGGCAACGGAGATGGGTCGAACTTCTTAAAGATTACGACTGCGAAATTCGGTACCATCCTGGCAAGGCAAACATGGTGGCCGATGCGCTCATTCGAAAAGGATATGCGAACTCTATTCGTCTTCTATGTTCGCAAATCATAACCGACATCAAAGATCGAATTCGGGCACCATGTTTCTGTGACGGAAAATGACGTACGCGATGAGCTGTCATGTGGAGCTGAACTTAAAATTGAAACCAAATCCAATGGTATTCTATACTATTTAAACCGCATATGGATTCCTGATCGCGACAACCTTCGTGATTTCCTCATGAATGAGGCACACAAAACACGATACTCTGTACACCCAAGAGCCGATAAGATGTATCAAGACCTACGATACACCTACTGGTGGCCTGGCATGAAAAAGGATATCGCTGTTTTTGTTTCGAAGTGCCTTACCTGTTCCAAAGTAAAAGCTGAACATCAAAGACCTTCAAGACTTCTAGTCCAACCCGAAATACCTGTATGGAAGTGGGAAAACATAACTATGGACTTCATTACCGGGTTACCTCGCACCTCCAGTGGGTATGACACCATATGGGTAATAATCGATCGTCTTACAAAATCATCTCATTTCATTCCGATTCGCGAGGACTTCAAGAACGAGAAGTTAGCTCGTATCTACATCAGCGAGATCGTAAGCCGTCATGGTGTACCGTTAAGCATCATTTCAGACCGTGATGGTCGTTTCACTTCACGAACATGGCGAGCCGTACAAACCGCTTTGGGTACACGGTTAGACCTCAGTACCGCCTTTCACCCTTAAACTGATGGCCAATCTGAACGCACCATCCAAACCCTTGAAGACATGCTTCGAGCATGTGTCATAGACTTCAAAGGGAACTGGGACGCTCATCTACCATTAGTCGAGTTTTCGTACAACAATAGCTATCATTCAAGTATCAGCATGGCTCTTTTCGAAGCTTTATACGGTCGTAAATGCCGATCTCCAGTATGTTGGCGCAAAATTGGTGAAGCGCAAATCACTGGACCTGAATTGATTCAAGAAACAACCGACAAAATCCTTCAAATTCGAAATAATCTTCTAGCGGCTCAAAGTCGTCAAAAGAGTTATGCTGACAAACGACGAAAGCCCTTGGAGTTTGACATTGGTGATCAAGTACTTTTAAAGTATCATCGTGGAAGGGAGTGGTTCGTTTTGGCCAGAAGGGCAAGCTAGCACCACGCTACGTAGGACATTTCAAGATACTCGAAAGAGTAGGTCCTGTAGCATACAAGCTTGACCTACCAGAAGAGCTTAACAGAATCATCCCACATTCCACGTATCAAACTTGAAAAAGTGTCTCGCCGACGAAAACCTCCATATTCCTCTAGAAGACATTCAAGTCGATGAATCGATGCACTTCGTTGAAAGACCAGTGGAAATCATGGATTTCGGTGAGAAGCGTTTAAGGCGAAGTCGTATTCCAATCGTCAGGGTGCGTTGGGAGTCAAAACGAGGACCCGAGTTTACTTGGGAACGTGAAGACTCAATGCGCGAGAAATACCCGCATCTCTTTCCAGTTGCAACCACTACTTAAATTTCGGGACGAAATTTCTAAAAGTAGGGGATACCGTAACATGTGTGTAAATCGGGTTTCGAAAACCCGCCTCTTTTATCAATCAAAGAATATTTGTTTACGTGTTTAGTTATTTATTTATATATAATGATTAAATTAAATGTTTAAAAATAAATTTATAAATAAAATTTAAAGATTTAATCCATGAATTAAGAAAAACAAATCAACTAATTAATAATTATTTATAATAATAAAAACAACTAAGGAAAAGCGGTTTTAAAAATAAATGGGTGAACCGGGAGTCGAACCCGGGTTCCCCCGGATACACATGCACAACAAACACCGCTGCGATACACACATAAGTTGTGTAAATTCTGGTTTCTTATTATATCTATATTGAGGCTGAGAAGAACTTGCAATCCACAACCACACCTCCTCGCCGGAGAATCACACGTGTTTCCTAAACAAATTCGACAGCTATCCGTCTAAGTTTGGTAAACGCACAACTGCGATTGAACTGGCAATCAATTCGAACTAATTACCAAAACCGAGCTCTCGACTCTCCACTATAAATACCAGTCGAATCCCCCTTCAGAACTCGCTCATATTCTCTATTTACTCTCTAAAAATCGGTCGTCGGAAAATTCTGTTCCACCGGAGAACCACCGAAATCGTCGGAATCCACTCACCGGAATCGTGCCGCCACCTCTGTTACGGTAGACCTCTTCTACTATTCTTTTTAAATTTCACCTAATTAACATCATATGCGGTCGATCACTAACAAAAATCAGAATGAATAAGAAAATCTATTCAGGCGGGTATAAGTTCTGGTTTAATTTTAAAATGAAGAAGACGAAGTGGGTTAAGTGTTTTTACGTAATTAAAACGAATGTTTCAAATGGGTTAGACACACAGTCCAGTGGTGGACTGTGTGCAAGCATAATATACACGTCCCTGGTTCGAATCCGGCTCATGACCGCATAAATACACATAACCGTTTTTATTTTGGATGAAATATATCAATGGCAGTATGTATACAAACGTAATTAAAATCGGGTTTTTAATCGGGTTAGACACACAGTCCAGCAGTGGACTGTGTGCATTACACGCGAATGGTACCGAGTTCGACCCTTGTGCCTCACCGACCCCCCCGAAATAAAATCCATTTTTTAAGACCAAATTTCATTGACGCACAGTAAGTTGTTAAGTATAATAGTATTCCGATATTAAGCGGGTTAGACACCCAGCCCAACTGGTTGGGCTGGGTGCAAAATAACACTGAGGTCGCGGGTTCGAGGCCGACCCTTCACACCGGTCCGATAATTTAAAAATGTTTTTAAATTAAATGATTTCTGAAGTAAATAAATAAGGGAATAAGAATAATTGAAAACAGAATCCTTACGGGTTAGACACGTAGCTCAGTTGGAAGAGCTGCGTGCACGCAACCGCGAGGTCTCGAGTTCGAATCCTGTCACATGCATTCAATTTGGCACACAAACCCGGTCAGATCTAACTGACAGATCTGATAGTTTTATTTTTTAAAAAAAAAAATTGAATTATATGTCATATATCCTTATATTTTAGCAAAAAGTATTACATCAAAATATAACTTTGAAGGTTATAAAATCTCAACAAAATACCACAAAAATAACCTAAAAACCTAACCAAAAAGTAGTAAGTCCAAATATTAATTTGTTTATATTTTTGTTATCGTATTATTATCTTAGGTTAGTATTCGTTCGTCGATCAAATCCTTTCCTCGTGCGCTCTCTCTTCCACTCAAGAATACGCACCCAAGGTGAGTGAATCTCTACAAATTCCCCGTTTTAGTCACGTTTTGGGGTGTATCATGTGTCGTACCAAGCCTTTATTTTATCTAAACACTTGTGCTTATATCATTTTGTGATTAAATGTAAATTGTTTGTTGTGTGGTTTATATGTGGATTAAATTTATCATTTCAGTGCACTCATTTCATTAGGCCCATCAGTTCCTCGTGGGATACGGGTTGAGCATCAGGTGCCTCATTAGATCGGCTCCGTTTGATTGAGCCTTGATCTCAGATACATCATCATTTGTGTTATATACTTATTCAATGTGGTTTGTGATTGGTTACATATATATATTTGCTCACATGTGATTTATGCACAAGTTTCTTTAATAAACCATAATAAGCAGTTATTTAAATGTTTTATCAAAGGTTCACTCGCCAACTTTTGTTGACCCAAAATCTCCTCTGTTTTACACATGATACAGGTGATCAAGTTGAGGAAAGAAACACTTAGGATGGCCTAGAAGAATAAACAAGTTATTGCTTTGGAACAAACATTTAGATTTTTTTTAATGTATTTGTATGAAAATTATGTTGGATATTTAAATTGTAATTTGAATATAATAAATATGAAACTTCTTAGTAAATATCATGAGCTTTGGTGATAACCCAATCATGCCCCGTCTTTTATTCCGCTGCGGGTCGGGGTGTGGCACATAGGAGGTTTGTTACGGAAGCCGATGTTATGGGGATCGTTTTGTGCCATTTTCTTTTGAAGAAAAACAGAGTACATGTGAAATACTTGTGAATTCAACACTTTGCAACTCAGAGTTGTGAACATATTGGATCTTTGTGAGCTGATTTTTGATTATTAAACTGATTGTGAAATTATGTTTAATGTGACCAAGTTCTGATACCAATTGTTATGATCTGAGTTTTATCAAACTTGTGGTTTCTAAGCAAAACAAGAACAAACAATTTATAAACTGAAAGACAAATAATGCAAACACACAACTAGGAAGATATTTCAAAATTGCTTTGTATTGAAATCCACTGATTAAATTTACAGTCTAATGATTTTACAATCCCCACCTCAGCCTAGTCACTCACAGATCTTTCATACAAAAGAAAGTGCGTGAAGTGATGAATATATCTCTAACAGGTGAGATCTATTTATACTAAGTATAAAGGATTTGTTTGCAATCAGCTGATGTAACCTTCATGAAATTTTCGAGGCTTTAATTTTCCTACTAAATATTCGTTAACACGAACATTATAATTTTAACTTAGCATCGTTATCTTAACAAATCTAAGTGTCACATACCTTGAAACCTTCCTAAAATTAATTCGGAGGTTAGAATCGCCAAAACATCGAAACTCAAAGTCTAGGGACTAAAACTACAAAAAAAACCTTAGGTTACCATGTTATACCACCTAGCAAGACACTAATCACTTCCTAAGGCACTCATAGACATTTGTCTTAACCATCTTCAAGATCTAAACACATCATAGGACATTAATCATCTCCTAAGACACCCATAAACACTTGTCTTGCTCGAGTTTTGCCACCTATCTTCTCCTTTGCCACACTTCTTCTAGTGTTGACACCTCAATGGACACTAATCACATTCTTAAGCCTCCATGGAAAGTTTTCTTAATCTCCTTAACCTCCCTTCACTATAAATAGCATGGTTTGATCACCATTTGATTCACACCAAACTCAAAACACAAACAAAGTCTTATGTTAGTTCTCTAGTTCCTACTTTGCAAGCTCGTCTCAGTCTTTTGAATGAATCCTTTGAAGTTATCCTAAGTAGTAGTAAGTTCCCTTCCTTTAGCTTTTTCAATAAATAAATAGTTTCGTAGCTTATTTCCGTTCGAACCCCTATTTTTACGCATAATAAAACTACTAACAAGAACACATAAGTATTTTTCCTACTTTGGAAAGATTCTGTGTTGTCAATTTGAATGACCATAACTTAATCAATACTAAACCAAATAAAGTACTCTTATTTCATGATTAAGTGTTCCAACGATATATGATACACTTAACGATATTTCTGCCTAGACCCTCAACCGTTTAAAACCAAACTGAAGCGCAAAACTGGATGATTTGTAAAAATCCACGATTTTGATCATTTTCCGTGTTCCAAGCAGAAATATTTTCTAAATGAAAGTTGTAGAACACACTCTGATTTATTAGACTAGAAATTTTAAAATTTTTCGACATTGTTTACTATTTTTAAAACATAAAACGAAAACCACAAAAAATGCAAAACTCTCTCGTGCTACAAGTCATCTCTGGAACATGATTTTCTCTTAATCCACAATCGCGCCTAGATACGCCATTTTTTGGGTTTCATGATTGTAATGATCGTATTGCCTATGACCAACTATCTTTTACATAGTCAATAACACTATTCATTTCTACATCTCTGGCATTTAAAAGCGATTCCTTTAATTGGGTATGCAAACCTTATCAAGAACGTTACCGCCTCAATAAGATCTATACATTTTGATATATTTAGTTCGAGCGTATTCTCAGCAATGTTAGGACTTGTGTTTAACACTTTTTACCTAACATTCTTAAAGAACAATTTGACCTTAAGATTCGAGTCCCTAATGCTATTACTAAATCTAACCGATATCATTTACGCCTACAAAAGACCCTACACCTCGTCCTATACGTGCAGTTTTCTCGTAATTTCGGGACGAAATTCCCAAAAGACAAAATTGGAACTCCGAAATCCGACCCGGATAGTGAACCGGACCCTTTTCAATTCTAATAATTTTTATTATTTTTAATATTTTATTATTAAATAAATCGCCAAGTAACACGCTGGGTACCGGACTTAAAACGTTAAATGTATAGAGGTTTTCAGTTAGTACGGGTAGTTTTATATAATATAAGTATTAACGGTTTTAGCTATGCTAATTAGTAAATGTTAGGATCTGAGTTTATAAGGCTTGTGATTAAACAAGTAATACCAAACAAGATCATCAAAAGAATAATTGGTACATTTAGAGCATTGTCCATTCAACAATTTCTACACTTTAGTTAAAATAGAAATCACAATATTTTCTTCCATTTTCAATTAAATTAAATAATACTTTTTATACATTTATTATTACATTTTCTCTCCTTCACCCACAACCACTTTTAAAATATATTAAAAAAATATAGAAGGTGAACAATGTCCCTCAAATATATAGATAACAGAAAACATTTACTCTCTCCTTCACTTACAACAACCTTTTAATATAAAGAACATACTCACAAGTATTCGATGAAATGGATATGAATGCTCTTATAATAAGTGATATCCATGTATTAATTATTACAAAATATATTAAATGAAAAAAATATAAGTAAAAATTGTAAGGTGAAATGAGAGAATGTCATGTAATAGTAATTGAAATCCTTGTTTGTTAGAAGTTAAATCTTCTTAATTTAAATAAGTTTGAATTTTGAAATGAAAGTAACTTATGTTAAATCTTATATATATATATGGATGGTTTAAAATAAGAATCATCTTGAGTTATGAGAACCGGGAGAACTAGACCATTTAAAAGGTTTTTCCAAAAACAAAATTTCTTAGAAATCATAAAAATCACTTGTTTCAGCAAAGAAAAAAATGCCGCACACACACATTTACATGAGGTGTAAAAACAATATTAATCTTCGTACAAAATTTACACCAACGCGTAAAAAAACTTGCATCAGTCAAAAATACCGACTACAATTCTGTTTTTAGTGTTTCTTATTATACTAAAACAAATTTCTCTACATGAAAACTTCTTATTAATTAAATTTAATGCTAGTTTAAATCTTACATCTGTATCATAAATTTTTTAAAGGGAGGAATAAATATTAAATGATTGTCATCAAATAAAATTATTTTTAGAATCAGAAAAAAATTCCTTTAAATGTCCTTGACACTATTCACAAAGTTTGTCTATTAATAATAGAGCCTCAGTCAAAACTACCGACTACCATTCTTTTTTTAGTGTTTCTTATTATACTAAAACGAACTTCTCTACAAGAAAACTTCTAATTTAATTAAATTTAACGCTAGTTTAAATCTTAAATTTGTATCATATTTTTTTAAAGGGAGGAATAAATATTAAATGATTATCATCAATTAAAATTATTTTTAAGATAAAAAAAATCCTTTAGATGCTCTTGACACTATTCACAAAGTTTGTCTATTTGTATCATAATTTTTTCAAAGGAGGAATAAATATTAAATGATTATCATCAATTAGAAATTATTTTTAAGAATAAAAAAAATCCTTTAGATGCTCTTGACACTATTCACAAAGTTTGTCTATTTGTCTATTAATGATAGAGTAATTTGTCTATTAATAATAGAGTAATTCTTTATAATTTGATAATTGATTCTGCTTCTTATATTATCACAACAAGTTTTCGAACTTTTTGGAATTTGGAAATTCTCCCTTTATATGTTTTCGGTTATCATTAGTATCTAAACAGACAAAACATTAATTATCGACATCATATATTATATAATTTCTGTTATACACATTATTTATTTGTAAACTTTTTACACATTATTATATTTTCATTCTTCTTTTATACAACGTGTCTGTTATACATACTCGTGTAATACACGAGACTATAATCTAGTATAATAATTTATGAATCATCTAAATGAAAAAAAAAAAAACAAATTAATACACTTTTTCTAAATACATAACCGCCTGATGTTTATCTAGTTCAATTTACATTTAGAAAATAAAATTGAAAACATAAAAACAATATAAAACAAAACATAAACAAGATTGTATAGACGAGTTTTTGAGGCAGCCATGTGTGGTGAGTATAGCAAAAGGACATACCATATGTAAGTTTTGGTACATAGACAACGTGGGGACATGCCCCATTGGCCCTTCTACTATATGTTTCATACAACTTCATCTATATCTTTCAATCAATTTTATTTGTGTTTTTTAATAACATAACTTCTTTGAAATTAAATGATTGTAGCTAGAGATGTATGAATTTGTAGTAGTTTGATTTAAAGCTTGACTTTTCACAAAATAAATGGCGTATGTGTGATATTGTTTTAAAAACTAGCCTGGACCGGACAAATTGGTTCAGTTAACTGGATCAACAGCCTATTTTTATAACAATTTGAGCGTCGATCTGTCAAACCTAGATGGGTGGTGAATATAAGATACAATAAACCGGTTAAAATCTTTTGGTTAAGTTTTTTTTTTCTTGTTTCATAAACCCCTAAAATAAAAGTGACATAAGATTGATTATATATGTACCACACCTTTTGTTATTTTCAAATGTTTTGAATTTATTTATGTTTACAAGAAACGTAGCTTTACCGACGCCATCTGTGAAAGCCATCACTAACGAAGGGAATCCATCAGGGAAACTATATTATACCGGTCATCAGCGTAGCGCCCCTAGCGACGGATTACCGGTAAAAGTTTCCAACGGATTACTGACGCCTCTACTTTGGCCAATATTTATTCTCTGGCCATAACTTGACTCATTAACGGTGGACGGTTCTACGGCTCGTTTTTTTTACCAACGGATGATGCATGGGTAATCCGCCGGTAGTTATCTATTTCTTAGAAAAAAAATTGAGTAATTTATATTTTCCAATGAAAAAGAGTAAACCTCAATTTACAACCCTGTGATATGGGGCAAATATAGACGCCCCTAAAAACTTATTTCCGTTTACAACCTCAACATTTGAAAAGCGCTACGCTTTACAATCTTCTGTGAATGATCGTTAGGTTGACCATTGTTAAGTCTGAGTTTACAAGGTTTGTAAAAAACTAACAATTAAACTCAACAAAATTTTGTATTGCTATAAAGATATGTAATCACAAACGAGAAGACATCATTAACAATTGTTTTTCATTGATTCAAATGTTTTACAAAAGACTGATTCTAGAGACTCCCCTTCTGAGTGATTGATGTGCGCAAAATGCAACATATAAATTACATCAAACAAGGCATAAAATCAACCCTTTTTCGGTACTAATGTTGGAAAAAGCGTGTTTCTTTGTTTACTTTTAAATTACAGGATTAAAAGAGCTTAAACGCATAAAAGGAACAAAGTAACAGCAGAAACCAACACAAGTACTAAGAAGAAGGATTGACACGACATGCCGACCACCCAATCACATCCAAAACAATAAAAATAACGAAGACAGAAGCACAGGCACGGGGCTATGCCCGCCAGGCATGGGGTCGTGCCAAGTCAAGATTCTCGGCAGAAAAGGACATACAACAAAAGACAAGCAACACGGGGTCATGTCAGCTCAACACGGGCTATGCTCAACTCTAAGATTCGCAGAATCTGAGATAGTACAGCAAGTACACTAACCACGGGGCCGTGCTCTGCACGACGGGGCATGTTGGTACAAAGACCTGACATCTTCAGTTAATAATAGGAGAGAAAAAGTCCACCACGGGCCGTGCCAGGCGGGCATGGGGCCGTGGTCGCCTTCTGTTTTCAGCTATAAATAGAGGTGCTTGGCTTTAGAGAAAGGCATCCCTTGGCAAACCACTTCTCTCACACTTGCCATCAGTCCACCACCACTACAAAACACCAACACCCACCACTATCATCCATCTTTCATCTTTTAGAGTATGTAGTAGTCTCGGGATCCAAGATTGATCGTAAGAGTTCTGGTCAAACAAAGGTCATACTTGGCTAAATCTCTTACATCACTTGGTGAACACAAATCTTTTATATATTACTTTTGATTTCCAATCTTTGGCAACTTTTAATTTGGATATGTATTAATGACTTTAATAACTAGGATTTTTATTGAAAGTAAACTTTATTTAAACATTTCTTAATGTTTCGTTGATTCACTCGTTCGTGTCTTTACGATTTATATAAAGTACGTTAACTACTGGAAGGGGGTTAGAAGGTTGTTGGGGGTAAAGTTAGTGTATAGATCCTGCGAGGACTTGGTTCAAGCTTATTTGGACTTCCCTTGAGGTAGATAGCATCAAATCGGGGAAGTAAGAACGACTTGAACCCCTTATAAATAAACTACTATTAAAACTTTACTTGGCCTTGCGGGACTGTATCCCTGTTGACTCACAACAATATGGCCGAGGGTAACATCGCCTTCACAAGAGGGGCGTACCACTTTTCATATTAATAACTTACTTAATTATCTTCCAATAGTCTGACCTTGCGAGAGTGTATTCCTGTTGACTTGAACCAATAGATTGAGGGTAACGTCGCCTTCACAAGAGGGCCTACTACTATAACTAAGATAATCTCTTAAAATGCCCAAAGTGCAGAAATCATCAAAGGATATGTAAAAGAGGAGTCGGAACCAAGTGATTCTTTCTTGTCTATTTGTTTTCCTTTTTAGTTACGTTTTTTTTACTTTTGTATCTTTTAAAACTTTCAAAACTTTTATAAAAAATTGGTTAGATTAGAAGTTAACAATAAGCCGGTATTTAAAGTTCTTGTGTCCTTGGACGAACTCGGTATCTTACCATCACTATACTACGTCCAAGTTGGGTGCACTTGCTCTAACGTGTGTAGAGTGGTAGTATTGTATCCTGTTTTATAAATTTAAAGCTTGATCTACGAATAAAAGTGCCTAAAATATAACAAAATTTATAACCCGCTCACATCACGTCACTGATCATTATAAAAGAGACGTTTGTACAAAATAAAAGGTAATGGGTAGTGATAAATAGATCTTTAACAGATTAGATACATTTATACTAAGTATGGAAGCTCTATTTGTGATTGGCTGACATCACCCTGAATACTGACATCTAACATTCCTAACAGAAAAGATTCCACAGATGTTGCAAACATCTATGTAAATATAACATCTGATCTACCTATGCTAAACATTGATACAAAACAAGTACTGTTACATTGGAAAACTCTGTTTGGACTATCCTCTGTTGTTTTGATCCAAACATCTGTTTGGCAGACAAATATTTGGTCTTCTTCATCAGACCTTTGCTTTCAACAGACTTTAGGCTTCAACAGACCTTGTTTCTTCTTGAACAACTGTTCCAAGGCTTTGATCAAATATTTTCTTATCTTTAACATATGCTCTGATTTAGGTGTTTAAGATTCACTATCTTTGGGGTGAATCTAGTTCAAACTTCTGTCTATTTCTTTTACTTGATCATGTTTAGACTTTTAAATGTCATATGTTCTTTTGTAGGTCCATCAATCTCCCCTAGAACAGATGATACCAAAACAGATGTTTATTCAATCAATTTTTATTCCTCTTCAACTTATCTCTGATTTAGGATTTAATTACTTCTCAAATCTTTCAAAGAGTAAGTCATCAGCATCCCTTTCGAGTGGAAGATCTAGTAGATCTTGCAATCTTCAATTTTTAGGTTCATCACACTATTCATTGAAGTCTTTTTCACATCTCCATTTGCCCTGTCTATTGTTAATTCATGGATTGCTCTATCTAAGGACAATTTTAGAATTTTAGATGCTAATGAAGTTACTAGGACTTATTTTATTAGAAGAGGTGAAGGAATATGCTTTCCCAGGACTTGCCCTACTAGCTCTTCTGGTTTAGCATCAAGATGCCCATACATTAGCTCATCTTCTTATCTTTTTAGGGTCTTCTTATCCATTCCTTTATCATCTTCTTATCTTTTTAGGTCTTTTGTAGACATCTCCTTTTTGTCTTTTGAGATGGCTTCTAACCATTGAGGAGACATGTTTTGCAGATGGAAGTTCAGAAGGATAAGCTAGAGAACCGATAGGAAAATCTTCATAGTTAGGCCTTTGGGGGACTAGGGGATCTATAACTCTTAATGCTTCAAGTTTCTTGTAGCTGTCTTTGATTTTTTGCTAATCCACCTGGCCATGGATTGCATTGATCCAAATTTTGCAGCTACCATCTCCTCTTTCATTCTTCCTGATTCAACTATTTTTTTACCAACAGGTTTTCTACCTACCGCCCAGCTGGGAGGAGTAGGCTTGATATCCGGATTGAGCTTTAGCATCTCAACCCTTGTGATTTCTTCTAGGAGGGCTTCTGTAGTCCAACCAGAGAATTGAGCTCCCGTGCTCTACAAGGCTTATTTTCATTATAAACTCCACATAATCTTTCCTAGGTTCCTTTTTGAGGTCAGATTGTTTACTGGTCCATGAGAAGCCTTTTGACTGACATCTTATGCAAAGTCTTCAAGTCTATTCACTTTTGTGAACTCTGCATACATAATTTGTTAAGCCTCATTATCACTTTTGCCCTTGCTTTTATAAGCTATTATCCTTCCAGCCTGTTTGATCTTTAGCTACAGGTACTCTTGTACATTTTTAGGCTTTGAGTATCTTTTGAGGGATGGAAAGGTAAGTTGGCTAATGTCAGTTATGGGGTAGAAAGATTCTATCTCTTTTCATACATTACTAATGGGTCAAGTATGGTAGTGGGTGGTGATGTAATGGTGGGTGTTGTGGTTGTGGTAGTGGTATTGGATGGTTGAGTTGTGATGGATATTGCTGTGGTGGTTTTGGTTTTGATGGGAGATGAGTCAGGAGTTTCTTCATCGTCATCTTGGACAATGAATTTACTTCCCCTGGTTCTAGTTTGAAGTGTTTGTGTTTTTTTTCGTGGTTGTGGAAGTTTTGTTGTTGGTTCGCTTTGGCAGTGTTGGTAGTGTAGTTGTAACATTTGTTATCACCTTTGTAGTGGAAACAATTTTTCGAACAATGGGGGTAGTGGTTTGAATGGTTGGTGTTTGGATAGATGTGACAGTGGTTTGGATAGTTGTTGCAGCAGTGCTTTCTAGAATATGTGTTGAAGAACCTAACAATTTTTTGGACAATGGGGGTAGTGGTTTGAATGGTTGGTGTTTAGATAGATGTGACAGTGGTTTGGATAGTTGTTGCAGCAGCGCTTTCTAGAATATGTGTTGAAGAACCTTGATTATATTGGATCTTCTTTCTTTCAATGATCGTTTGCACTCTTATCTGTATGTTAGCTTCCCTTGTATCCATCTTCTTTTCTTATTCCACTACTTTAGCAATTTCTTCTTGTCTTGCTTTTTTAGTGCAGCAATGTGAGGTCTTTTTCCAGCCTTTTTGACCAGAGGTGAGAGCTTTCTCATGCATTCTTCCTCCCTGTTTTTGGCATCATGTTCATATTTAGGGAGAGTGGGAATTTTACTAGTGTTTTCATTGATAAAGTATTTGATGGCTTTAACCTCTGCCTTAGTATCTTTGTACTTGGCATCCACCATTTGTCTTATCAACTCTACTTGCATGTTTTTTTCTTCTAAAGCTTGCATTTGAAGGTGTAGATATGTTTGAACATATGCCTACATTTCTTTTGTGATGTTTGCATTTGATGGTTTAGTTTTAGAGTTTTATACCAAAATCTTCATTCTTTCGTTGATTTCTTCAACTGATGACTCTAACTTGGTGACTCTCTCCATCAATTTAGGATACTTTAACCCATCACCTAATTTAATAGGATCATCTGGATTCCCACTAGAGGTGGTTGTACCTGGTTTTGAACCAGTTGCCCTTTTTTCTTGGTATTGGGGACTTCCAACTGATAAAGAGACTATTCTCTCAACAGTTGTTGCCTTTAAAGGGGTCTTCATGATGTAACTACTATCCAATTGTTAGACTGTTTCTCTACAATTGTCGTAGCTACCCCACTTGAAATACCTGCAAGTGTCTCTTGAGACACATAATGTGTTGCCTCCTTTGTTTGTGGGTTAGCAATGACTAACTCTGGCTTAGTCACTTGTTGTGGCTTATTCCTTGTGATTTTTTGTTGGGAGAAAGTAAGTGTTTCCAGAGTTCTATGGTCAATTGCATCAAAAAGTGGTTGGATTGTATGGAAAATTGTGGGTAGAGGGGTTGGATTTAAGTGAAATATCTCCTTCTTGATTTGGTTCCCTATTCTTACAACACTCTCCTTTTATGAGGATGAGTGAGGAGTTTGGATAGGTGGAGATGTTTGCATCTGTTGTGAGGAGAAGTAACAACAGATGTTTGTTACATTTGTGTTATAGCAGGTACACCTATGGCATCTCAACCCCCAGGGATACCTTTTTTTGTTTTTCTTTTGGATTTGGGGATGGGAATGGAAGTGTTTTTGTAGAAATTTCTTGTGTGTGTTCCATAGTGCTAGGTTGTGGACTGTGGTCACCAGGAGCAGTGGGCTTAGCAACAGATGTTGCAACATCTGTTGCTTGGTTTTGCAAAATGTTTTCTTCTCCCACATTTTTTTCTTGACTTTTAGTCATCATGCGGGTGAAACTGTCGTTTGAAATACTGTTAATTTCAAGAGCTTGACCTTGTTCAAAACTTTCTGGTCTCAAAACATTTTTCAAGTAAAAACTTAACAGTCTTGGATATAATAAAAAAGGCTTGCCTGTTCCATTCTTATTTTCTTTTATGTTTGCTACCAAGTCCATAAACAGCCTCTCGGATAGCTTATAATTTGAATTTTCAGAAGATAGCATACCCAAGATACTGAGTTTTTAAGGGAATTTCGTTAAAAGCAGTGGTCTTTGCAGACAAGCAAACTAAGAGTGTATGGAAAAGAAATTTCATTTCTGGTGGGAATTTTGGTTTAAAAAAAGTGTTTTCCCTCCAGTTAAGCTTCATACCCTTTCTATGAACATATTCTGAAGATCATTTTTAGGGATAGTGTCCATACCTGCCAAATCCCGTAGATTGAACATGTTGGAGATGGATTCTGGAGTTATTTCAACATGTTCTTTATTGATGGTAGATGTGATTAGATGGGGTTTTTTGTTTTGAAGCAAAATTTTGCATTTGCCAAAATTCCCTAAGGGTGGAAGATGGATACAGGCGTTTACGATGAGAATGTCAAGATAATTGGATGAAGTGAGGATGTCAATGATGGAATGAAAGACCGTATTCTTGCTGTGTTTTTACAAGATACGGTAAGTAGTTATGAGAAGATTTCAGTTTGAGAGCCATGATGAAATTAGGTCAAATATTTTTGAAAATATTTTAATCAGTTAACCTTTTGATTTAAAGCACAGAGTTGCGATTTCTATCTCATAGTTTTCTCTATTGAAATGCGTTTGTTGTGATGAAGTTTTGGTGAAGTGAAAATTCTGTTGGAAGAGGGTTTTTATAGGGTTTTATGGAATATTGATGCCAACGTGGCTAACGGTTACCGTTTTAGATAACGTCGCCAGTTTTTATTCGTTATGGTAAACTTCTATTCAAAAAGTGGTCCCTTTTACGAAACTGTTTAAGGAAGATAGAGAAGATCTTTTTTCAAAATATCTGTTTGAAAACTCTGTTGAGACTCAAAAAATGTTAGAATGAAAAAATCAAGGGTTGGTACATCTGTTTGACTTTTGGTCAACAGATGGTTGGAACCCATGTTTGAAACTTCTTTTGAGTTAAACAAAGTTTTGAGTGAAAACAGTGTTTGTTTTAATGAAACAGTGGATCTGTTTGACTTTTCGTAGTCAAACAGTGGATAGTGAATCATTGGTTCTTTTCTCTTAAACAATGGTTAACCAAGGTTAAACAAAGTTTTGAACTACTGAAACAAATGTTACACTCCTTTGAATAGAGTCTTATTTTTCTTGATTTTATCAATCTTTACTTTGCTTTTAGGAATAAAATTTTGATTTTCTTGTTAAAAAAACATATTAATGTTGCAAGAACCTTTTGGTACATTTTTGAAACATTTTCTTTCTTTATTAGGATAGATATATGTGTTAGAGTAGCATTTGTTTGCACTTTTAAATTGCCAACAAGTGTTCCATGTAGATAGTGGTGAATAGATCAATTTTGTAGATGATCCAAAGTAATATCTGCTTTGGATTTGGTGGTCTCTACCACTGCATCAGCTACTTGGGATTGGTCATTTGTCATAAGAAGTTTTTGTATTATCTCTAACAGTTATTTCCGACCCTCTGCAAGTGCTTTCACACTTGGGTCAACTGTTGGTTGACCATTCCCAATGAGGTGATTGTACCCATGGGGGTGTCTATTGATCCTTGGCTTCTATGGCATGTCCACAGGTTTTTAATACCTATAAGATACCATGGTGCATGGTGGTTGCCCATAGCCTCTTGGAAGTGTGTGTGGTGAAACCGATACTTGACTATCACTGTGTGCAGGGTATTGGTTCAAGTTTTGTATGCCAGGTGGTTGACTGGACTAAACTCTTTTGGTAAATAATTGTGGATCCCTGTTGACAGGGCCATCATCCCTTTTGAAACTAATTTTCCTTCTTGAACTATTTGGATTGATATCATAGGGTTTTATGAAAAGAGCATTTGGGTCAAATGATTGAGTTTTCCATAGATAGTGCACCTAGGTGTATCACTATGGATTTAGTGGCTCGGTAACGATAGAGACTTCGTTTAGGTTTGGTTGTTTACTTTGTCGGAACCTATATCAATGTATTAGCTACACATTGATTGATCCAAGATTTTCATAGACGCTATGCATACCATTATTCAATACAAAGCTATTCAAATGTTATAAAGATTCATTTGTGACAACAAAAACACATGAATTCACCAACATTATTGTTGACTTTTTAACTTAACATGTATTTCAGGAAAGTAAAGTTTGCATGGTTGGAAATCAAGCAAGAACAAGAAACGAGTAGCGATACCATATTTTGAAGGATTTGTCTTTTATATACCACTTTTGTGCGGGGATATATGAGCCAAAACCTTAACTTACAAAACCTATATTTTGTTGAAAGTCATTTTGTAAGCTTAATACATTTGGATGTGTTGTAAACAATATACTTAAATCTTGTGTCGTGATTTCATATAATATTTGGTAATGGCATCGTGGTTTATTTTTATCATGTAGAATGTTTACACTGTCGAATGCAATGATAACCTTTCATGGTCACACACATGCGCTTCCGCTACAAGCAAGTTGGACATGTGGCAATTGTTGTTGTAATATCCGTTGACACTTTTAAATTTCCAACAGATGTTTGGTGTGGATGATAAATGATTTGGGAAGTTTTGGCCTTTTTTGCTAGAGGTGTAGGTTTTGGTGGTGGAAGTTTTCTTAGGCTAACACTCTCCCCTTTTTTGGCATCATCTGCAGGATACCAGGCTGTTGGAATGGTGCATGTTGCTTAAAGAATATGATCTTTGATGGCTTTAAGCTCAACTTGAGTATCATTGTATCTTGCTTCAATCATGTTCCTGATCATTTCCATGTGTAGGTTATGGGTGGTGCGAGCGGGTTATAAATTTTGTTATATTTTAGACAATTTTGCTCGTAGATCAAGCTTTAAATTTATAAAACACGATACAATACTACCATCTACACATGTTAGGGTAAGTGCACCCATCGTGGAGTAGTATAGTGATGGTAAGATACCGAGGTCGTCCAAGGACACAAGAGCTTTCAATACCGGTTATCGTTAACGTCTAATCTAACCAAATTTTTGATAAAAGTTTTGAAAGTTTCAAAAGATATAAAAGTAAAAATGTAACTAAAAAGGAAAAAATAGACAAGAAAGAATCATTTGGTTCTGACTCCTCTTTTACATATCCTTTAATGATTTCCGCACTTTGGGCATTTTAAGAGATTATCTTAGTTATAATAGCAGGCCCCTCCTGTGAAGGCGACGTTACCCTCAACCTTTTGGTCTGAGTCAGTTGGGATACAGTCCCGCAAGGTCAGAATATTGGAAGATAACTAAGTAATTTACTAATGAGAAAAAGTGATATGCCCCTCTTGTGAAGGCGACGTTACCCTCAACCATACTGGTCTGAGTCAGCAAGGATACAGTCCCGCAAGGCCGGGTAAAGTTTTAATAGTAGTTTATTTATAACGGGTTCAAACTGTTCTTACTTCCCCGATTTGATGCTATCTGCCTCAAGGCAAGTCCTAATAAGCTTGAACTAAGTTCTCGCATGATCTATACACTGAACGAGACAAGAACTTTACCCAAACACCTTTCTAACTCCCTTCTAGGTAGTTAACGTGCTTTATATAGAAAAGACACGAATGAGTGAATCAACAAAACATGAAGAAATGTTTAAATAAAGTTTACTTTCAATATTAAAAACTAGTTATTAAAGTCATTAATACATACCCAAATAAAAAGTTGCCAAAGATTGGAAATCAAAAGTAATATATAAAAGATTTGTCTTCACCAAGTGATGTAAGAGATTTAGCCAAGCCTGGCCTTTGTTTGGCAAGAACTCTTATGATCATTCTTGGATCACGGGACTACTACACACTCTAAATGTTGAAAGATGGATGATAGTGGTAGGTATTGGTGTTGTAGTGGTGGTGGACCGATGGCAAGTGTGAGAGAAGTGGTTTGCCAAGGGATGCCTTTCTCCAAAGCCAAGCAACTCTATTTATAACTGAAAACAGAAGGCGATCACGGCCCCGTGCCTGCCTGGCACGACCCCGTGGTTCAGTTTTTCTCTCCCATCATTAACTGCAATTGTCAGGTCTTTGTACCAACGCGTCCCGTGGTGACAGAGAACGGCCCCGTGGTCAGTTTACTTGCTGTACTATCTTAGATTCTACGAATCTTGGAGTTGACCATGGCCCGTGTTGAGCTAGCACGTCCCCGTGTTGCTTGCTTTTGTTGTATGTCCTTTTATGCAGAAAAACTTGATTGGGCACGTCCCCGTGCCTGAGCTTCTGTCTTCTTTATTTTTGTTGTTTTGGATGTGATTGGGGGGTCAGCATTTCGTGTCAATCCTTCTTCTTAGTATTATGTTGGTTACTGTTGTTAATTCGTTTCTTTTATGCGTTTAAGCTCTTTTGATCCTGTAATTTAAAAGTAAAAAAAGAAACATGCTTTTTTCCAACACTAGTACCGAAAAAGTGTTGATATTATGCCTTGTTGATGTAATTTATATTTTTGCGGATTTTTGAACCGAAAGGGTTAAGACTCAAAGGGGTTTAACTAGGGGGGATATGAAAAGGAAAATAAAGGTTTAAAATAAAAAAATGGGTTGTAGTCCTAGTACCTCTATCATTTACTTACTTGACTGGGCACAGCCCCATGCCTGGCAAGCATGGCCCTGTGCCTGAGCTTATGTCTTCGTTATTTTTGTTGTTTCGGATGTGATTGGGTGGTCGACATGCCGTGTCAATCCTTTTTCTTAGTATTTGTGTTGGTTTTTGCTGTTACTTTCTTCCTTTTATGCGTTTAAGCTCTTTTGATCCTGTAATTTAATACTAAACAAAGAAACATGCTTTTCCAACATTAGTACCAAAAAACGGTTGATTTTTTGCCTTGTTTGATGTAATTTATATTTTGCATTTTAGGATCATCTGAATTCCCAACAATGGTGGTTATACTTGGTTTTAAACCAAGCGCTCCTTCTTCTTGGTACTAGAGACTTCCAACTGTTTGTGAATGAAGTATTATTGACTCAAGGAGGTATGTAACTAATGTCCAACTGTGAGACTGTTGTCTCAATAGTTGTAGAAGCTGCCTCACTTGAAAAACCTAAAAGTGTCCCTTGAGACATGATGTGCTAAAAGTAGTTTAATAAAAAACAAACTAAATTAATCTAAACTAGACACAAAGTATTACTCTAGATTCTCTAAAACTCGACTAAACTACTAACCGGATATCGAATCCCCGAGACTCTATTTAACTATACTAAAAGCTCTATCTAGACTGACACGAACATGACTCTAATTGTTTTTATATTTGGGGGGGGGGGGTTTCTAAATATTCCTAAGGATTGCAAATTAAAATTAAAGTAATTAACTAAGAAAGACTCGAACGCATCTAAACTAGGGTTGAACTCAGTAATGACAAATGACTACCTAGGTTGGACTCCCAAATGCTATCATATGGCTTTCTATCGGATGCTAATGTGTTATGGAATCGGGATCTTTAAATGCTAAACCCTAAGAGGAACCGAACAAGACTCCTGACCCTTCTCGGGAAGACACCTATGGAACTCTACAGGATTGTTACAACTACCGATTAACCAAACTCCCTTACGGTTATCTAACGTTCTACAAAAGTGCCCTAAAGTGACCAACTACCTCACGGTGGAAAGTCTAAGGCAATTATGGAACTCGATTTGGTTTAATAGACAAGATATTGGCAAGGCAACTAAAACCGGCTTCTTACAAAGACCTAATCCTAGTAATTTACCAACCTAGACTATTAATAACCTAACACTTAACAACGACTAGAGTAACTAGAATATCCAAATCATTTTAAATCATGAATATTGTTTCTACGGTTTTAGCCAATTCACCAAAAGATTACCCAAACCTGCAATGTGACAACTGTGAAAAATCCCGGTAAACTTTGATTGGCACAAGTCCGTGGTAACCAGACGGGATATGTGTAACATGATATTGTTATGATTATGTGTGATACCCATGACGGAACAGGTACACCTTAATTGGTCCTAAACGTTAAGCATGATTAAAACAATAATTGCACATAGACTTTGCAAATTGCATGACTTGTGTGCTATGCTAAAATCTATGTTATGTCTCGGAGGAATCCGAGAGCACGTCATGGTTGACTGACACTATTAAGGACCAACGATGCGAGGTTGGTGTCCTTAATTAACACGTGTTAAACGGAGACTTGACGTTTAACAGCGCATTAAACCTTTGACGTTGATTATGAGGTTATCGGTAGCATTATTTAACATTTTGAGTTCCAGGAAAAACTTAGTTTTGTGCCATAGACTGTGACATAAGGTTTGAAATAATCAAAGCCCGGACACGCAAAACGAAGCTGCTCCCAGTTGGGGAAACGTCTTCATTCCGGGCATAACATAAGGCAACCAAATGTGCAAGGAACGATCGATCAAGCTTAAAAACACTTAAATGAACGTCAAACGAGAATTTTATGATTAAAACGTAACCATGCTCGGATTTCGAGACGTTATGCTCAGTTTTTAAAACCGAGTCTTTTGACACCAAGAACGCGCAAAACGGAGCCCTTTTCGCAAATCGAAGACGCGTCCGGGACCCGAAAACGGAAGATAAACACCATCTTTATCACACCAACCGAAGTACGAGGTGTCCCCTTGGGACCCACCTCCCAAAACGCCACCATACCCCCCATGTGTAAATAGTTTTTTTTCTTTTTTCAATTATTTTCATCCATTTTTACCAAAAATCCCACCTTTTCTCCAAGAAATCTGCCATAACTCACCTAAATCTCAGCTGGTTACACCCTTAACAACTCCAAATCAAAGTTATTCTTAAGTTCTAAGTGGTTTTGATTGAGTTTTCTTGATTAAACGCGATTTTTAGCCGAAAAAACTCATGTTAATCCAAAAATTTTGAAAGTTTAAACATGTTTATGGGCTGAATAAGAACACCTTGTTATTTACCTGGTGTTATATGGCAGCCATGATACAAACCTTTGGTGTTTGATACCCTAATCAACTCTTATTCGACAAAAATCGCTTAACTATTCGATTAACCGAAAAACAATGAATTAAAGCTTGATTGATCTAAGTTCTAGCATATTTGGGTTGTAATTGATGTGTAGGTACTGAATATAGCTTTCACACACTTCTGAGATCAAGATAAACGCTTGTAATCGGAAGAATCGCTAGGTATAACATTCGAGAACCGAATCTAGGCTAGGCAAGAAATTGTTTTGCGTATAACTTGGTCTGTATAACTTGGATTGAGCCGAAATTTGGTGTGCTGATGTAGGTTATTGTTAGGAAGGTCCACGTAAAATTTTAGAAATTCTGAAATTTTCTACGATTTTTGTTGAATTTTTAACTTCTTAAAGAAAGAACTTCAGAAAAATTATCAAACGAATTTAATAAATCACCGAATTTTGCAAACACCTAAGGAATATATGGAGAATGTTCTGGGAAAATTCGGAGTCTATTGGTTAGTTTTGATTTGGGTTAAAAATCCGCGTTTTTGCGAGTTTTCGGTAGCCGGGAACGCACTGAAACAAAATCGGAAAAATCTCAAAATTTTGTGAGGAGTTCTTGGACATGTAAAAGGTGTTCTGCAATGTTTTTGGAATTTTTGAACTACTTCTGGTATTTAATTTTAATTATGTGGTTAAAAATAGTTTTATAAATAATTTATTTAAATAAGTAATTTAATAAAATAAATTCCCAGAAGTCTTTTTCCATAATCTACAGATTTTTACAGGTTTATATAAAAATTTACAGATTTTTATATAAAATATAGATTAAATGGGAATTTGTGGAATTAAAAATAGATTATTTTAAAGCAATTTCGGCAGTTTACCGTATAACGAACCTGCCGGAACTGGGAACTGATCCAACCCGACAAATACTATAATTGGAATACCGGGAGTATTCCGAGAGATTCCCGGGTAAATTGGGCGCTATGGGTGTGTCCTAAGCCAGTTCGGGAGAATTCCCGACGGTGAAAATGGAAACTCAAATTTGGGCAACTTAGACCCCACAAACACTCAAACTCCCTTGATGGAAAGTTAATCATTCTTGAATAACCACGTGTTGGCACTATTGGTATTCGCGTACCATTATCCGAACACATTAAACTACTGACTTTGGCTGGCACGCGAATCGGTGCCCGGAAGCCAAACTGAAAACAATACTACCCTGACGTCCATCACCATACCAGTGGCCTATAGACTCATTCCGGAGTAAAAAAAAAAACTATTAACCAGATCCAAGTTATAACCATTACCAACTTAGATACTGATTTGAGTCCATACTTTCATGTGGGTTATTAAAGTTGATCCAGCTGCTTGATCACTCTTGTGTTGAGACCACTATTGGCACTGTGAGTTTTCACTTCCCGCTTTTAAACTGTTTTACTGTTTTCTGGGGACTTGCATGTTAAAACCTGTGTTGATGACATCAAGTTGGGAGAAAGTTCACTCCACCACTTTTAGGCCGTGTTGCTATTTTCTGAGATGATTTGCATGTTACAAAACTGTGTTAATTGCACCAACTTGTGATGATGTAAATTTTATAACACACGGTCCGGCAAGCTGCATGTGTCTGTTATGACCCGGTTCGGCGAGCCGCAGGTGCTTGTTGTAACACAGTCCGGCAAGCTGCAAGTGTCCGTTATGACACGGTTCGGCGAGCCGGAGGTGCTTGATGTAACATGGTCCTGCTAGCTGAAGGTGTTTGTGTTGATAAATCCGTGAACTGTGACTTGTGCAATTAAACTTGTTAACACATGCGGTTACACAACAATTAAACTAGTGGAACTCACGCAGCGTTTAGCTGACCCTTTTTAAAACTAACATGCATTTCAGGTAACTCGAGACTGGTCTGATCCGTGTATGTTGTTCAAGACATGTTTGTAGGCGAACCTTGATATAGACGCATGCGGCTTAGAAGAGTTATGTGGTTCATGGGAACACGCAGTTGTAACATACATGTAGTATGTAATCAACAGTTCGTGAGTAATAAAATGTAGTGTCTTTATAAACAATGTGCTTGTACCAGAGGTGTCTGTTGCATCCCGTATTTTTCTTCCGCTACAAGTTGGGGTGTGACAGAGGATGGTATCAGAGCCATTGGTTATTGAGAATTAGGTGCCTTTAAGGAAACCTAGACTATAATACAGCTGGCTTATCGACATCTTGGAAATTAACCTCATAAGTAGTTAGTGAACATCGTAAGTATCCTATTGGCAGTACCAGGATGGCCTGGTGGGGCAATGGTTATTATGGTCCGGAACGTAATAACAACTTGCTCATAGGAGGCAGTGCTGGGAAAGTCGTGGTAATAAACACACTTAAATACGTGAAGTGATACATACGTGCACCAAGGTGACAGTGTGTGAATGTTTGTGCGTGAAGTGATACATGAATTGGGATTGGTGAGTGATGCGTTACTACATATGCCTTCGGGATAGGCAGAAAACTGGTGTTACAGTCCATTCCACATTCCTACTGACAACATATTTAATATCCACTAGAGTTGGATTCCTATCTGTTACTTATACTTTATAATGTGAGAACTTAAGCCTTTATTACGATACGATCTCATCAACTCTATCCTTATAATTATTATAACAACGATTGCATACCAGAATGGTACTTCAAAATGAACATAGATACACAAAGAATGCGCAGGTCGATCTGATAGATCGGGAGGACGTGTACGGATCCTCACTTCACTTCTCGTTGCTTCACATTCGATTGTTATACAATCGCAGAGTCAAACATCTTACGAAACGTTTTCGTCCTTGAACCCGTGATTCATTTGATGGTCCACGGGATTCCTCTTCTGCTTATAATTTTGGCACTAGCTTTAACGTCGTGTGATACTATAATACTTAGTGGTATTCCTTAGCACGTGTTTCGATATATGTTATATCTGAGCATGACGATCTCTGGGTTATGGAGATGGCATGGGGTGCGCGAATACGTTACCCTTCCCGTTGTTACTCGATGCCGGGTTGATTTGTATGTACAGATCTTTGAACGCTTTCTATGTGGAACATCGTTTCGTGTGCGTTGGTATTGTGTTCTTTACGATTAACGATTGTTTTGAAATTCAGTTGGCTATTTGCAAAAAGTAATATGAGGCCCGAATATCGTGGTGAACGGGACATTGATCATGTATATGGGTGTGGTGGATATGCTGCGGTACTTCCTATATATAAACACCCGGCTACATTATCAAGGTACCGTTACTCCGGGCATACGGGCTTCATGTTGCGATCCGTTTGGTTATGTTTTGGGGCAATACAGCCTGAGACTTCGACCCTGTTTTGATACAATAAATGATGCTACAGTTGTTGTAACAACGACACGTATATACGTTGCGATGATTTTAAAATTAAAGGTAGTTGGGGGTTGACATGTAACGACTCTCGGGTTAATCCGGGAAAGGTCTTTTTTTTTCGAAATTATAATAAGACTTTCTAGGGGGTACTACACCCTGGTAGTACTCTGTATTAAACTAGTTTGGTATAGCCGGTGATAGCTTACCCACACCCAATGATTAATTCGGGATAAGTAACAATGTTTTGTCTTTGGTAAGACAATTCAGCGTAATTTATTTCTTTTGACGGGATTTGCTAGAACGTATATCCATTTCTTCGAAATCATTACGTTACGACGACAAATTATACGTATGTCCCCGACTGTCGTCTAGGAAACTATTCGGTTGAAGCACATATTCCCTTTACTAACCGACGTTCGTTAGCAATACAACCTCTAAGTCTTGGTAAGAACACGTACTTATCATTGGTATTGATAACCCAAGAGGATTTAGGGGTAACACATAAATGGAGAAAACCCATCCGTTGGGATCAAAGACCGGCAAAAGGTTGTGTGGATGCGGATGTGATTGTAATAAGACTCGTGCAGGCGAGAACAATTTTGCCTATATTCCTTGCCACCGTTAATACTTCGTATTAACAAGGCACCTCTATGCATATGTTTATTTATAAATATACAACATTAACCGCAGTTTAATCCAAGTGTCAAGTGGTAAACCTCAGTTGGGGGGTGACGTAACCCCAGTGCGAAGTAAGAAAACTATAATAATAAAGTAATCAGAATCATGGCTTCAAATAAACTCAATTTTCCTCACTAACACGGTTGGAAGGTGCTGAGGTCCGGGACATGTAATTACTAATTTAATACACCCTGTCCTTTTAATAAATGTTCACCCATGCTACGGCACGTTAGCTTCCTATGGAACTACGACAGGTGTCTCGGTGATAGAACCAAGGAACTTACAACCTTGAATCCTATAACTCAAAGAAGTAGTGAATGAACGGTACGAAGGGCCGTAACGAAGCTACCTCTTAATGAATATTTAATAAACAAATGACACAAAGTGAATTTTCCGTCGAACAATTATTTTAGTTATATATATTTACGTGTGTCAAATTCGAAGGACGAGATTTAAAACAATGGTATGAAATTTTTATATATTAAACGATCCCTTGTTTTTTTAGCTCGCATAACTTAGTAAAAATATATTCCAAGGAAAGACGAGATCGCCTTTGAGTAGTATTCGAGTACCGTAATACGATGACTAACCCATGTGACAACTCTATATACACGGTTTTGAATCAATATCACCCATATGAAGGTGATGCATTCACGTAAGGGGGTACAGGGGTTTTTGATTCCTTGCGATTAAGGCTTTTCGCGTCATGATACCTACGACGACCGTGCGATTGGTCCAGAGTAGGGACCAACTCAGATACTTATATGTCTATATAACGTATTGGCTCCCCAACTCTACGATAATAATAATAATACATGGGGCACACCATATGTCTTCTCCTCTCCCTCGAAACATTTGAGGAGTCCAAATAATTATACGCGATGTTATTCACAATTCCTATGGGATGATCGAATTTCCCTTTGGAACTTTGTAAAGGTGTTATTTGGTAACGGTCTCCTACATGTGTAGGGAGATGATACATGGGATACATTGACTTTCATCCGTCGATTGGACACAAAATGAACGATACCCTACGCGTGTGAGTAACCAAGAGTATGCGTTAAACGGTGTTGCTTGTCGTCGGGAGTATACGAGAAATAAATTCTTTAAATCAGGGGAGTATTGTTGAACCACCCCTCGTCTTCTTTCGAATGGTTGGTACCTTCAATTGATTTTCAGTTTGATCGATTTAAATAAGTATTCGTGAGATACGATGTTACTGAGAAACTCGATTCTTTGCTAATTTCGAGTGACGACAATTCTTGTGCTACTTAAAGAAACAAGAATGGGAGAAATATTAAGTATAATACTGTATATATACATATATACCTGTGTATTCGTACTACGAGTAAAATTCAAGAGCGGGGGGATGATTGTCGGAAGCTGTTGCGCTATCATTTGCACGATTTTTGTCTCGGTCATTTGTGATGAGTGTTTCAGGGCCATTCTATTATAAACAATACGTATAAACATGTATCCATGTCACATATTCAATCATCCCATATCACCCAATTTCATCACACGCATGAGTTCACAACCTGTATAACCAACATCATTAACATGTATGTAATAATATTCGACATTATGCAACTGTTAAAATTGCACTTGGACTTAACCCAAAAAGGGCCAGTGCGTAAATGTGCTGTCAAAGCATGTCATTGGAGTGACGTATATACGACATACTATGAAAAGCACGAACTACCCTGCACGAAGGAACACGCTCAAAACCAAACTCTCTTGGAAATAGGAATAGTAGGGAGTCGTTCGAATATCGTATTTGGGGTCTTTTGTGCGCGAAACCCACCTGGGGAAAGCTAAACTAGAAATCTAGTAGTCCCATTCATTCCAGATAAAGGGACTAGTGAATCTTCTGGATACGTCCCTCAGATATCATGTCCCTCTAGGGAGGGGATTTCCTTTGATAAGCACGTATTATATGACTAAAATAAGAATAAACTTCGACGCTACAACTATTTCTCCTCAAAATTGAAAAGTTATGTAACATATGATACGAATTATAAATACTTCGATGTGCGATACTAAGTCAAGCTAAATGACCAAAGTGTAGATCGGTGCTTGGTTGGATGCACCAACTGGATGTGAAATGGCATTCATAACCTTTATTCGTATCCTAACCGTCAGAGTGCTAGACTCACCTCGATTGATTACGACTTTCATTTAGCCTTTCTTAAAGTACCTTTGTTATTTCAAGAGGTTGCCGAGCGATTGTGAATCTATGTTATTACACTTCCAGCCGCACGTATTCCTTCCGTGCCCTATTGGGAAACAGATCTGACTAGTCCTATGACAAAGGGTCGAGAAATTCAATGACCCTAGTCTTGACCAACTCTGGGGCCGGATCTTCCTTTCTTATGCACATTATTACGGATATGAGGTTAACGGGGAAGATCATATTTAATGGTTAACGGTCCCTATCGGAATTGGGGAACTACGGATTCGGGCTTAGGCCCATGGTTTCATCAAACCACACGAATTTCTCAATTTGAACCAAGATGGTTTTGCGTGAACGAACTCGACAAAACCCTTACGTATACTCGGTGATTCAAATGGCGGAGGTGCCAAGATGGGGAAGCAACATATCTTCCGATCCTCATATACAGTTCATATTATACCAAGTATGAGTTTGACTCGAAGAACCACGAGATCGAGACGGTCAAGTGGTGATTAACCACCTTGTGACTAGTATGGGCTATATTCGCCTATGCATTAGGTAATCTTTTAAGAACATGATGGGAAACGATTACTTCTCACTGACTGTCTCCATTAACGACATCCTTATGAAACGTTAGTCCAGCGTGACTATGTTCCTACCCTGCGAAGGGCACTCCGTCAATAGGGAACCTTGAGTCGATGACTCGTTGCTTAGTCATCTTTTACCGAATTACCCGTACGTCTACGATCAATGCCGATCCCATGTTTAGGGGCATCATAGTGATACTTGTGATCGTTAGACATTCACCATGCCGTGAGCATTTCCATGTGATATAGTAGCATTCTAAATGTGGTGCTACTGGAATTAAAACCGCATTGGGTGCACACCCTATCATTCCCGGTATATGGAAATTTTTATATGATATCTCTCAGAGAATCACATCGATGTCATCAAACTTACTTGTTTCCTTCTGGAAAAGAGACAGATAATTGTACAACAGCTGGAGCCAAGCTCCCAAAACTTAACAAACGGGGATTATTACTGTAGAAATTCCATATCCCTATGACGTAATCTGACTACTGGTGAGTAATGCGAGCACACCATTGATGTATCTGTGCAAATTCGTTGTTACTCGTGTATATGCTCGCCTTATGGCAGCCGTAGGCTCTTAAAAGCCTTTCTTTTTCTTACTCTCTACCATAGAGTAGGGACTCTCGTGGTCGGTTAGCATTAACCAAAGATACCCACGTACACGGCAGAAAGGGAAGACTTTCACTCACAACTCGGTGAAACCAAATTATTCCCTTTACACAAACATGCGAGGCATGGTACTCACCATTGCGACGTTCGCAACGAACCCTGGGAGAGTACCCATACCCCCCTTTAGGAGGTGTGCTAGAACTAATGTACAAATTCGTAAATGAAACTTATGGTGCCTGAATGGTGAAAATAATGAATGTGAAGAAAACATCATAATTGCAGTTATCTGCAAGATGTATACATAACTCTTGTTCTACTATGAGTCCAACAACACTCTCACTTTCAAATTGGAAGTAATGACAAACGTTACTCTTAACAATACATAGGAATTGTGGATGGACAGATTACACAGCTACTATGTAGCACAATTATCATCTCCGTACAATGATGATACTAAACAAAAAGCGAAAACAGACTTGTCTGTCAGATGACCGACACGAATATACATACTGAGCTCTTCAATGAATTATTAAACTAAATTTCGAGGACGAAATTCTTTCAACCGGGGGAGACTGTGACAATTGTGAAAAATCCCGGTAAACTTTGATTGGCACAACTCCGTGGTAACCGGACGGGATATGTGTAACATGGTATTGTTATGATTATGTGTGACACCCATGACGGAACAGGCACACCTTAATTCGTCCTAAACGTTAAGCATGATTAAAACAATAATTGCACATAGACTTTGCAAATTGCATGACTTGTGTGCTATGCTAAACAATCTCTGTTATGTCTCGGAGGAATCCGAGAGCACGTCATGGTTGACATGATACTATTAAGGACCAACAATGCGAGGTTGGTGTCCTTAGCCCTTAATAACGTGTTAAACGGAGACTTGACGTTTAACAGCGCATTAAACCTTTGACGTTGATTATGAGGTTATCGGTAGCATTATTTAAGATTTCGAGTTACAGGAATAACTTAGTATTGTGTAGACCGTGACATAAGGTTTGAAAATAATCAAAGCCCGGGCATGCAAAACGAAGCAGCTCCCGGTTGGGGAAACACCTTCGTTCCGGGCATAACATAAGGCAACCAAATGTGCAAGGAACGATCGATCAAGCTTAAAAACACTTAAACGAACGTCAAACGAGACTTTTATGATTAAAACGTAACCATGCTCGGATTTCGAGACGGTTATGCTCAGTTTTTAAAACTGAGTCTTTTGACACCAAGAACGCGCAAAACGGAGCCCGTTTCGCAAATCGGAGACGCGTCCGGGACCCAAAAACGGAAGATAAACATCATATTTTATCACGCCAACCGAAGCACGAGGTGTCCCCTTGGGATCCACCTCCCAAACCGCCACCATACCCCCCCATGTATAAATATATTTTTTTTCAATTATTTTCATCCATTTTTACCAAAAATCCCACCTTTTCTCCAAGAAATCTGCCATAAATCACCTAATTCTCAGCTGGTTACACCCTTAAAAACTCCAAATCAAAGGTATTCTTCAAGTTCTAAGTAGTTTTGATTGAGTTTTCTTGATTAAACGCGATTTTTAGCAGAAAAACTCATGTTAATCCAAGATTTCTGAAGGTTTAAACATGTTTAAGGGCTGAATAAGAACACCTTGGTATTTACCTGGTGTTATATGTCAGCCATTGTAACATTTGTCAAAAACGGGTTTTCCAAACCCGCTTCGTTTGTAATCGAATATCAAGTTATAAATGTTTCGTTGCATATTTTTGTTTATTTTGATTTTAAACGTTGCATAATTAATAAACAAATTAGTTTAAAAACTATGATCAATAAAAAGTGAAAATAAAATAAATACAAAAGAAAACCGGCTGCCGGGATTCGAACCCGGGTCAGCCGGGTGAGACTAACGACTTAACTCGCGCTCATATAACCACTCCGCCACTTGATGTTTTCTGTTAGTTCTAGGAATCAATTAAATCTTATGTTCAACCTTGAATCAACCGATTTACGCCAACTGTAACCGTAATCGGTTTCCAAACGTCCAAAAACGTTTGAGTGTTCGCGGTTTTCTGACAATAACCGATACACCGACACCTTCAATCAATTTAGTCTTGAATGGACTTGAATTCATGTGGTGATCGGTTTTAATAACCGAAAATCTACACTTCCTGAATTACTCCAACCATAGCCCCCTTTCGCGACTCAAACTCATCCGCAGAACCTTCAATTTCACCTTCGCTCTACTTTCAGTTCGTCGGAAAAGCTTTTTGAACTCGCCGGACTTTCGCCGGAAAACCGTGTCTTCCATCAAATCAGTAAGTCTCTCAATTCTTTTATCGTCTATCAGTTGTTAAGCTTTTGCAAACTCAAACCCTTCAATCAGAATCAGTTTCAGACGACGATATCGGATAATTAACTCTCGCCGGAAAACTTCTGAAAGTTCTCAATTCTCGCTGTGAAACGGTATAGCCTTTTAAACCTTCTGGTAATTCTGGTTCAGTGCTTCAATTCTGCATCTAGCTAATCAAAATTGTTAATCTGTCCGCTCAGACGAAATCCGTAAAAACAGAGCCGACGACTTCGCCGGAATTCTGAGATAGATCGTTTCTCCGGTATGTTTACTTCCGAAATATTCTCTGCCATTTCATTTTAGTCATTTGAATGGTTGTCAATCGAATTAAACAAGAAACAGTAGAGTAATCGTAGTCTGTGATATTGTAACGAAGAAGATGAAGTAGGTTGTTTAAAAGTTTAATATAATTTGGATATTATCTCGGGTTAGACACACAGTCCAGCGGTGGACTGTGTGCGCACATATATCACACGCCGCGAGTTCGATCTTTGACACACACGTATGCTCTGTAATAAAGATGTTTTATTTTTCTAACTGAACCGGATTAACTCACGGTAGATGTTAAGTATAATAAAAATCGGTATATTAACCAGGTTAGACACACAGTCCAGCGGTGGACTCTGTGCAATACTGACCCACAGGTCCCGGGTTCGAGACCTGTTGCACACTCCGGTTCGATGATTAAAACCCTTTTTGAAAATAAAAGAATTTTGAATAAACTAAAATAGTATATAAATATAATTAAAAACAGAATTATTTCGGGTTAGACACGTAGCTCAGTTGGTAGAGCTGCGTGCACGCGTACGGGAGGTCTTGGGTTCGAGCCTTACCTGGCGCACACTTACACTTTAGCAAACCGGTCAAATGGTCAACAGTCCAGGTCAACGGTCAATGGTCAACGCAAAAGTCAACATTTTTTTAATATTTTTATTTATTTATTTAATTTAAAAATCAATTAAAAATACTTAAATATAATGTTTTTAAAGATAGAAAATAGCCTTAGACTCACAAAAATATATATATAAATCTTATCAAAATTATTAATAAAATCCATTCATTTATCATACTTCCCGTTCTTATTTAGGTTAGTTAAGTCTCGTCGATCAATCCTCCAAACTCGTGCGCATTTCATCATCTTCAACCGAACACACCCAATGTGAGTGAATCTCTACAAATTCCCCGTTTTAATCACGTTTTTGGGGTGTATCATATGTCTTACCATTTATTATATTTAAATCATTGTGCATACATCATATCCATGAACAAATGTGTATTCAACTTGTATCAACTGTTTGTGTGGTTATTGTTTAGATTTAATTTATCATTTTCAGTACATACATTATCATAGGCCGCCGCTCCCCATTACATTATGAGCTTTGAGCTGTTCCCCATTACATTATGAGCGTTAACCGGGCGTTTTCAACATACGATCGGATCCGTTTGATTGAGCCTTGATCGCACAGACATTCATCATAGGCCGTCCGTTCCCCATTACATTATGAGCGTGAACGTGACGTTGCCAACATATACAGTTTCATTCATGTTATATATTCATGCAAGTTGATATGCTATTGTATGTTATTGTTTGTGGTTGTTATTGTTATTGTATGATTATTTACATTTGCTCACATATGACTATTGCACAATTTTTCCTTGATCAAGATAACAAGAAATCAATAATAAATATTTATCTAACAAGGTTCACTCGCCAACTTATGTTGACCCAAAAACCCCTATTTTTACACATGATACAGGTGATCCAGCTGCAGCAAGAAACACATAGGATTGGCTTAGAAGAATAAACTGGTTTAGAGCTTGGATTGTTTAGTTGATTATTTTTCTTTGTATTTGTATGAACATGTTTGGATTATTGAGGATGTAATTTTGACTTAAATAAATATGAAACATATTAGTAAATATCATGAGCTTTGGTGATAACCCAATTATGCCCCGACTCTTATTCCGCTGCGGGTCGGGGTGTGACAGATTGGTATCAGAGCCATGACTATAGGGATATAGGATAGGTTATTAGACCCTTAGAGCCTATACTATAGTTGATTAGAAATTTTTAAGATTTTTTTTGTGTGTTACATGCAAAATTCATGATGTTTATATGTTTTATGTTTAATGTTACATTCAATGTTATGCAAGCATGTTCATAAGTACACATTATTATATAATGCCTATCATGAATCATATTCTCATAACATATCATATCCATGAGAGCACACATCACATCATGATTGTTTTTACAATGATTTTTGTATTTTCAAATCACATCAAAGTGAGTTCTCATGACGGCATGTAGTAACTGGAAGGGTACAAGTACCGGTAGTCGGAACGTCCTGTCTAGGCTTGGCATTCGTATAAATCCAAAATAAAGGACCAGTTTGCCTACCTGGGGACTAACGATGAGAGTACGAATACCTATTAGGCCAAAGCATGCTATACCAAACGTCGTTGAGCTAACCCCACTTTGAGTTGTCATTGTGTCTACACCTGGACACATTCCGACCATACATCTCATAAACATATTTCATGGTTTTCATTCGGGTGATGCGAGTGTTAAACCGCCAATACTAATTGAATCCTACCAAGCCAATAGTCATGGGGGCCCACATGATTTATACGGTGAAGGTATGGGGGACATTTGAGGCCCAACATGAGCAAACCCAAGACATCCTATGGATGTAGTTGCATTATTCATATTTATGTTATTTTCATTTTCTTTAAGACACATGACACCTAAAAAGACTCCATAAACTCACAATCTTCTTATGTATATTCCTGTAGATGTCGACTAGGCAACAACGAGGGGGTAGAAAATCAGGAAGGTCACACTGAACGCTTGGCCACTCAAATCGCAAAACAAATGGCCGCGGTACTTCCTGACATTGTGGTTCAAGTACAACAAGCTCTCGCACAAATCCTACCAATCCTCCCCAGCAAGAAGACCAGAACATCGGTAACCCTCCTACCAACAAGTGCTCATATAAACATTTCAAGTCTTGCAATCCTCCGAAATTTGAAGGGACCGAAGGTGTCACTGCTCTCCTCCACTGGTTTGAGGAAATGGAAAACACTTTCCTCAACTGCGATTGTCCCGAGATCGCAAAGTACGATACGCAACCGGGAGACTATTTGGGGTAGCTCTTACCTGGTGGAATACTGAAAAGGGTAAGAGAGGAATCGAAGATGCAATGGCCTTAACGTGGGAGGAGTTAAGGGAAATCATGACGAGACGATTCTGTCCTAGAAGTGAGATTAAAAAGTTAGAGGACGAATTTCATTCATTGAAGCAAAAGGAGGGAGATCATACTTCCTACAACAAGAGGTTTTTAGAGTTGAACCAGATGGTCCCTAACTTGTTCACCCCAGTTTACCGTTTAGTCGAGCATTATATTCGAGGTCTTCCCTCAAAAATTCAAGATTCAGTTCTCAGCACTTCGCCAGCAACACTTGAAGCTGCTATGGAACTAGCTACTGAACTGACCGAGAATCGAATTCGCAACGGTAAATTTAAAGAGGAGAAAAAGAAAGCCCCGTTGAAGGCCAAACTTCAAACCATTCCACCTCCTCCTCTAAGTTTGCTAACAAGAGGAAACGTAACACCAGAAACTTCGCTGTCACACAAACCAATTACCCTATCCCTACTGCACCATTACCTAAGTTGCCCCCTCACCTGCACCATATAAAAGGCCATACTCTGGCCCATTACCAAAATGCAACCGTTGCCAATACCATCACTTTCCTGATCATCCCTGTCAACATTGCACCGGCTGTGGTCGCGCAGGTCACACTGTTCAAACCTGTCGCATACCTCAGCAACGAACCGCCACCAGCCCTCAACTCAAACTCACCATCAAATAATGGGTCAAGCCCAACAACCCCTACTACTACCACCTACCCAACATTTAGCCAATCATACTACCAACTCAACTATCCCATGGTGCAACCTATGCGGGCTTGCTACAATTGTGGAGACCCAAGCCACTTTAGAAACACTTGTCCACGTTTGGTGAACATTATACATGCTCAAGCCCAAGCAAATCCGGTGAATCAAGCTAACCAAGCTCCTCCACTTGCAAGAGGAAGAGCTTTCAACATCAACGCTAATCAGGCTAGAGCTGACAGCAATGTGGTTAACGGTACGTTCCTTATCAATGGTAGTTATGCATCCATGTTTTTTGATACTGGCGCGGATAAAAGTTTTGTGTCCTTAGAGTTTGAACCCATCCTAAACCAAATTCGTGATAAGCTCATGGAATCCATAACATAGAAGTTCCTGACGGGAAACCGATCTCATTAAACTCTATTATACGAAATTGTACTCTCACCTTAAACGATCACGACTTTCCAGTTGACCTCATTCCTATGAAGTTGGGAAGCTTTGACATTATAATTGGTATGGACTGGCTCAGCCAACATCAGGCTGAGGTTGTATGTCGCGAAAAGCTTATACGCAT
Source organism: Scalesia atractyloides (assembly GCA_947069175.1). Lineage (NCBI taxonomy): Eukaryota > Viridiplantae > Streptophyta > Magnoliopsida > Asterales > Asteraceae > Scalesia > Scalesia atractyloides. The sequence continues at coordinate 44,459,114 of CAMTDV010000006.1, forward strand.
TCCTCTTGCAAACGGTCAGACTCTACGAATCTTTGGAGAAACCCCATCGAAAGGGCTCAGATTAATGTCCTGTCTTCAAGCTCGAAAATATATCCGCAAGAATTATGTCGCATTCTTAACTCATGTCGTCAAAAAGGGAACCATGGAGAAGAAACTTGAAGACATCCCAGTAGTAAAAGATTTCCCGCAAGTTTTTCCTGCGACATTTCAGGACTTCCTCCCTTGAGAGAAGTCGAATTCTGCATCGATCTTATACCTGGTGCAACACCAGTTGCAAAGTCTCCTTATAGGTTAGCCCCATCCGAAATGCAAGAGCTAGCCGGTCAATTGCAAGAGTTGACTGACAAAGGATTCATACGTCCTAGCTCCTCGCCTTGGGGTGCACCTGTCCTTTTTGTGAAGAAGAAAGATGGAACGTTTCGCATGTGCATCGACTACAGAGAACTCAACAAGTTAACGATCAAGAATCGCTATCCATTACCTCGCATTGATGATCTTCTTGACCAACTTCAAGGCGCCAGCTGTTTTTAAAAATTCGACCTTCGTTCTGGTTATTATCAACTTAGATTACATGAAGAAGACGTCCCAAAGACCGCCTTCTGAACTCGTTATGGTCAATATGACTTCATGGTCATGCCATTTGGTTTAACCAACGCTCCAACTGTCTTCATGGATCTAATGAACAGAGTCTGCAAACCCTATCTCGATCGTTTTGTTATAGTCTTCATCGACGACATCCTCATTTATTCAAAGTCTAAGTCTGATCATGAACGGCACCTTCGACTCATCCTTACACTCTTAGAGAATGAGAAGCTTTACGCCAAATTCTCCAAATGCGAATTCTGGTTAAAAGAGGTACAATTCCTTGGACATGTTGTCAATGACAAGGGAATACATGTCGACCCCTCAAAGATCAAAGCAGTACAAGAATGGCAAGCGCCACGTACACCAACCGAAGTAAGATCATTCCTTGGTTTGGCTAGTTATTATCGCCGTTTCATTTCAAATTTCTCCCGCATTGCTGTACCACTCACGGCTTTAACTCATAAAGGAAAACCCTTCATATGGGGACCCAAACAAGAAGAAGCCTTCCAAACCCTTAAACAAAAACTCTGTGATGCACCAATTCTCACTCTTCCTGAAGGTTGTGATGACTTCGTGGTTTATTGCGACGCGTCAGGGCAAGGACTAGGCTGTGTTCTAATACAAAGAGGAAAGGTGATAGCTTATGCTTCTAGGCAACTCAAAACTCATGAGAAGAACTACACCACCCACGACCTAGAACTTGGAGCTGTTGTGTTCGCTCTTAAGATATGGAGACATTATCTCTACGGTACTAAGTGTGAAATATACACTGACCACAAGAGTCTTCAACATATCTTCAACCAAAAGGAGTTAAACATGAGGCAACGAAGATGGGTCGAACTCCTTAATGACTACGACTGTGAAATTCGATATCACCCTGGCAAGGCAAATGTGATGGCCGATGCACTCAGTCGAAAGGGTTATGCGAACTCCATTCGTCTTCTATGTTCGCAAATCATAACTGACATTAAAGATCAAATTCGAGAAGCCCAACATGTTTCAGTAACGGAAGACGACGTACGAAAGGAGTTGTCCTGTGGAGCTGAACTTAAAATTGAAACTAAATCTGATGGTATTCTGTACTATCTAGATCGCATATGGATTCCTGACCACAACAACCTTCGTGAATTCCTTATGAATGACGCACACAAAACACGATACTCTATACACCCAGGAGCCGACAAGATGTATCAAGACCTTCGATACACCTACTGGTGGCCTGGAATGAAAAAGGATATTGCTATTTTTGTTTCCAAGTGCCTTACATGTTCCAAGGTAAAAGCTGAACATCAAAGACCCTCAGGACTTCTGGTCCAACCTGAAATACCTGTATGGAAGTGGGAAAACATAACCATGGACTTCATTACCGGGTTACCTCGCACTTCTGGTGGGTATGACACTATATGGGCAATCATTGATCGTCTTACAAAATCAGCTCACTTTATTCCAATCGCGAAGATTTCAAGAACGAGAAGCTAGCTCGTATCTACATCAGTGAAATCGTAAGCCGACATGGTGTACCGTTAAGCATTATTTCGAATCGTGATGGTCGTTTCACTTCACGAACATGGCAGGCCGTACAAGCCGCTTTGGGTACACGATTAGACCTCAGTACCGCTTATCATCCTCAAACTGATGGACAATCTGAACGCACCATTCAAACTCTTGAAGATATGCTTCGAGCATGTGTCATAGACTTCAAGGGAAATTGGGACGCTCATCTACCATTAGTTGAATTTTCGTACAACAACAGCTATCATTCAAGCATCGGCATGGCACCTTTTGAAGCTTTATATGGTCGTAAGTGCCGATCTCCAGTATGTTGGCACGAAATTGGGGAAGCTCAAATCACCGGTCCAGAATTGATTCAAGAAACCACAAACAAGATCCATCAAATTCGAAACAATCTTCTAGCGCTCAAAGTCGTCAAAAGAGTTATGCAGATAAACGGCGAAAGCCTTTGGAGTTTAACATTGGTGATCATGTACTTTTAAAAAGTATCACCGTGGAAGGGAGTAGTTCGCTTTGGCCAAAAAGGCAAGCTAGCACCACGCTACGTAGGACCTTTCAAGATACTCGAAAGAGTAGGACCTGTAGCATACAAGCTTGATCTACCGAAGAACTCAACAGAATTCACCCCACATTCCACGTATCAAACTTGAAGAAGTGCCTCGTTGATGAGAACCTCCATATTCCTCTGGAAGATATTCAGATTGATGAATCTATGCATTTTATTGAAAGACCAGTAGAGATCATGGACTTCGGAGAAAAACGTCTACGACGAAGTCGCATTCCAATTGTTAGGGTACGCTGGGAGTCGAAACGGGGACCTGAGTTTACTTGGGAACGTGAAGACTCAATGCGCGAAAAATACCCGCATCTTTTTCCTACTACTACTACTACTTAAATTTCGGGACGAAATTCCTAAAAGTAGGGGATACTGTAACATTTGTCAAAAACGGGTTTTCCAAACCCGCTTCGTTTGTAATCGAATATCAAGTTATAAATGTTTCGTTGCATATTTTTGTTTATTTTAATTTTAAACGTTGCATAATTAATAAACAAATTAGAATTTAAAAACTATAATTAATAAAAAGTGAAAATAAAATAAATAAAAAAGAAAACCGGGTGCCGGATTCGAACCCGGGTCAGCCGGGTGAGTCTAACGACTTAACTCGCGCTCATATAACCACTCCGCCACTTGACGTTTTCTGTTAGTTCTAGGAATCAATTAAATCTTATGTTCAACCTTGAATCAACCGGTTTACGCCAACTGTAACCGTAATCGGTTTCCAAACGTCCAAAAACGTTTGAGTGTTCGCGGTTTTCTGACAATAACCGATACACCGACACCTTCAATCAATTTAGTCTTGAATGGACTTGAATTCATGTGGTGATCGGTTTTAATAACCGAAAATCTGCACTTCCTGAATTACTCCAACCATAGCCCCCTCTCGCGACTCAAACTCATCCGCAGAACCTTCAATTTCACCTTCGCTCTACTTTCAGTTCATCGGAAAAGCTTTTTGAACTCGCCGGACTTTCGCGGAAAACCGTGTCTTCCATCAAATCAGAAAGGGTCTCTCAATCTTTCATCGTCTATCAGTTGTTAAGCTTTTGCTAACTCAAACCCTTCAATCAGAATCAGTTTCAGACGACGATATCGGATAATTAACTCTCGCCGGAAAACTTCTGAAAGTTCTCAATTCTCGCTGTGAAACGGTATAGCCTTTTAAACCTTCTGGTAATTCTTGTTCAGTGCTTCAATTCCGCATCTAGCTAATCAAAATTGTTAATCTGTCCGCTCAGACAAAATCCGTAAAAACAGAGCCGACGACTTCGCCGAATTCTGAGATAGATCGTTTCTCCTGTATGTTTACTTCCGAAATATTCTCTGCCATTTCATTTTAGTCATTTGAATGTTTGTCAATCGAATTAAACAAGAAACAGTAGAGTAATCGTAGTCTGTGATATTGTAACGAAGAAGATGAAGTTAGGTTGTTTATAAGTTTAATATAATTTGGATATTATCTCGGGTTAGACACACAGTCCAGCGGTGGACTGTGTGCGCACATATATCACACGCCGCGAGTTCGATCCTTGACACACACGTATGCTTGCAATAAAGATGTTTTATTTTTCTAACTGAACCGGATTAACTCACGGTAGATGTTAAGTATAATAAAAATCGTATATTAACCAGGTTAGACACACAGTCCAGTGGTGGACTCTGTGCAATACTGACCCACAGGTCCCGGGTTCGAGACCTGTTGCACACTCCGGTTCGATGATTAAAACCCTTTTTGAAAATAAAAGAATTTTGAATAAACTAAAATAGTATATAAATATAATTAAAAACAGAATTATTTCGGGTTAGACACGTAGCTCAGTTGGTAGAGCTGTGTGCACGCGTACGGGAGGTCTTGGGTTCGAGCCTTACCCGGCGCACACTTACACTTTAGCAAACCGGTCAAATGGTCAACAGTCCCGGTCAACGGTCAATGGTCAACGCAAAAGTCAACATTTTTTTAATATTTTTATTTATTTATTTAATTTAAAAATCAATTAAAAATACTTAAATATAATGTTTTTAAAGATAGAAAATAGCCTTAAACTCACAAAAACATATATATAAATCTTATTAAAATTATTAATAAAATCCATTCATTTATCATACTTCCCGTTATTATTTAGGTTAGTTAAGTCTCGTCGATTTAATCCTCCAAACTCGTGCGCATTTCATCATCTTCAACCGAACACACCCAATGTGAGTGAATCTCTACAAATTCCCCGTTTTAATCATGTTTTTGGGGTGTATCATTGTCTTACCATTTATTATATTTAAATCATTGTGCATACATCATATCCATGAACAAATGTGTATTCAACTTGTGTCAACTGTTTGTGTGGTTATTGTTTAGATTTAATTTATCATTTTCAGTACATACATTATCATAGGCCGCCGCTCCCCATTACATTTTGAGCGTTGAGATGTTCCCCATTACATTATGAGCGTGAACCGGGCGTTGCCAACATACGATCGGCTCCGTTTGATTGAGCCTTGATCGCACAGACATTCATCATAGGCCGTCCGTTCCCATTACATTATGAGCGTAAACGTGACGTTGCCAACATATACAGTTTCATTCATGTTATATATTCATGCAAGTTGATATGTTATTGTATGTTATTTTTTGTGGGTGTTATTGTTATTGTATGATTATTTACATTTGCTCACATATGACTATTGCACAATTTTTCATTGATAAAGATAAAAGAAATCAATAATAAATGTTTATCTAACAAGGTTCACTCGCCAACTTATGTTGACCCAAAAACCCCTATTTTTACACATGATACAGGTGATCCAGCTGCAGCAAGAAACACATAGGATTGGCTTAGAAGAATAAACTGGTTTAGAGCTTGGATTGTTTAGTTGATTATTTTTCTTTGTATTTGTATGAACATGTTTGGATTATTGAGGATGTAATTTTGACTTAAATAAATATGAAACATATTAGTAAATATCATGAGCTTTGGTAATAACCCAATTATGCCCCGACTCTTATTCCGCTGCGGGTCGGGGTGTGACAGCCATGATCACAAACCTTTGGGGTTTGATATCCTAATCAACTCTTATTCGACAAAAATTGATTAACTATTCGATTAACCGAAAAACAATGAATTAAAGCTTGATTGATCTAAGTTCTAGCATATTTGGGTTGTACTTGATGTGTACGTACTGGATATAGCTTTCACACACTTCTGGGATCAAGATAAACGCTTGGAATCGGAAGAATCGCTAGGTATAACATCCGAGAACTGAATCCAGGCTAGGCAAGAAATTGTTTTGCCTATAACTTGGTCCGTATAACTTGGATTGAGCTGAAATTTGGTGTGGTGATGTAGGGTATTGTCAGTAATTGTTTGAAATTTCTATGATTCTTGGTGAATTTTTAACTGTTTTAACGAAAGAATTTTGGACAAATTATCAAACGAATTCAATAATCACCAAGTTTTGCAGAGACACTAAGGAACATATGGAGAATGTTATGGGAAAATTCAGAGTCCATTGGTTGAGTTTTGATTTGGGTTAAAAATGCGTTTTTGCGAGTTTTTGGTAGCCGGGAACGCACCAAAACGAAATCGGAAAAATCTCAAAATTTGGTGAGGAGTTCCTGGACATGTAAAAGGTGTTTTGGAATATTTTTGGAATTTTTGAACTACTGATGGTATTTAATTTTAATTATGTGGTTAAAAATGGTTTTATAAATCATTTATTTAAATAAGTAAATTAACAAAATAAATTCCCAGAAAGTTTTCCCATAATCTACAGATTTTTACTGGTTTATATAAAAAATTACAGATTTTTATATAAAATATAGATTAAATGAGAATTTATGGAATTAAAAATAGATTATTTTAAAGCAATTTCGGCAGTTTACTGTATAACGAACCTGCCGGAACTGGGAACTGATCCAACCTGAAAAATACTATAATTGGAACACCGGGAGTATTCCGGGAGATTCCCGGGTAAATTGGGCACTATGGGTGTGTCCTAAGACAGTTCGGGAGAATTCCCGACGGTGAAAATGGAAACTCAAATTTGGGCAACTTAGATCCCCCAAACACTCAAACTCCCTTGATGGAAAGTTATTCATTCTTGAATAACCACGTGTTGGCACTATTGGTATTCCCGTACCATTATCCGAACACGTTAAACTACTGACTTTGGCTGGCACGTGAATCGGTGCCCGGAAGTAAAACTGAAAACTAATACTACCCTGACGTCCATCACCATACCAGTGGCCTATAGACTCATTCCGGAGTAAAACAAACTACCGACCAGATCCAAGTTATAACCATTACCAACTTAGATACTGATTTGAGTCCATACTTGCATGTGGGTTATTAAAGTTGATCCAGCTGCTTGATCACTCTTGTGTCGAGACCACTATTGGCACTGTGAGTTTTCACTTCCCGCTTTTAAATTGTTTTACTGTTTTCTGGGGACTTGCATTGTGTTGATGACACCAAGTTGGGAGTGAGTTTCACTCCACCACTTTTAGACTGTGTTGCTGTTTTCTGAGATGATTTGCATGTTACAAAACTGTGTTAATTGCACCAACTTGTGATGATGTAAATTTTATAACACACGGTCTGGCAAGCTGCAGGTGTTTGTTATGACACGGTTCGGCGAGCCACAGGTGCTTGTTGTAGCACAGTCCGGCAAGATGTATGTGTCCGTTATGACACGGTTCGGCGAGCCGCAGGTGCTTGATGTAACACGGTCCTGCTAGCTGAAGGTGTCTGTGTTGATAAATCCGTGAACTGTGACTTGTGCAATTAAACTTGTTAACACATGCGGTTACACAACAATTAAACCAGTGGAACTCACGCAGCATTTAGCTGACCCTTTTTAAAACTAACATGCATTTCAGGTAACTTGAGACTGGTGTGATCCGTATATGTTGTTCAAGACATGTTTTTCGGCGAACCCTGATATAGACGCATGCGGCTTAGAAGACTTATGTGGTTTATAGGAAACGCAGTTGTAATATACATGTAGTATGTAATCAACAGTTCGTGAGTAATAAAATGTAGAGTCTTTATAAACAATGTGCTTGTACCAGAGGTATCTGTTGCATCCCGTATTTTTCTTCCGCTGCAAGTTGGGGTGAGGCAAGCAAGGACCTGATAATCAACACAAACTCATTATTTGAAAGACATTCATTAGAATTTATGTGAAACCATAAACAATTAATAATCAAGTAAAGATATGCAAACACATCAAATCAAAACACCAAAGCCTTTACTTTTCAAAAAATATCCATAAACACAATTATTATCCGATAAAAATCCAAACTTTAGCAAGTGTTCATCACAACCTAAGTAGTGTAAGAAGTTTAGCCAAGAAACATGGTTTCAAGTATTAAAAAAAGGTCTTAAGAAAGGAATTCATAAATAGAAAGAAGAAAACAAAGAAACAAAGTAAACTGGGAAGACAAAATCCGTTAAATCTTCAATCTCTTGACTTCCAGCTCCTACCAGATGATTCCCGCGCTTCCCTTGCCTTCAAAAACATGCCAAATCTACTGCTGAATTTGCCTATGTTCGTCCAATTTCATAACTAGGTACACATTTTATGATAATGATCATTATATATGGTTTTCAGCAAGAATCCAACATCAAGACGAGTCTGCCGCAAGTCACCCCCCCATCGTGTCATGCAATGGGTAAACCATTCAGGCTTCGTGTAGCACAACACGTCCTTTTCCAAATATTGTATTTTAATGCCTTCGCGTTACGCAAAAGCCTATCTCCTTTCATGGTCGCGTAGCGCGATGGGCCTCTTTTCCCAGATTTCTCGATTTTCGTTCCCGTTCAGCTATGACACGACCCCATTCTAGTTGCTAACACTTTTCCCAGCAGATTTTAAGTGTTTTCTCCTCTTTTCAACAACAGATACCTGCAAACACGCAAACTATCAAAAGAAACTAAATCTACCTAGAAAACGAAACAAACAAAACGAAAAGTGTACAAACTATACATGATAAATAGATGTATTTTGCAATACATCAAGACACAAGAGGCATACCCTCCTCAGTTTGTGGGCTAGCAATGATTCATGAACTTTACATATTCACATGTTGTGGGATACTCTTAGTTATATGTTGTTGATAGGAAATAGGATTGCACAAGTCAGGGTTTTCAATTGTATATAAGCAATGATTGAAGTGTTGGTGGTATTTTTTTTGTGGTTGGTGGAATGTGAAGTGAAGTAGCCCTGGGAGAGTGGCTTGAGAAGAAATGTTCAAATGAATCATCTCCCTCTTGATTCGGGCCCCCTGTGCTTACAACACTATCCTTTTGTGAGGATAAGTGAGGAGTATGTCTAGGTGGAGAAGTTTGCATATATTGTGAGGAAGTAACAACGGATGTTTGCTGCTCTTGTGTTGCAGCAGGGATCTCTGGCATCTCAACTTCCAGAGATACCTTCTTTTGGGTTTTTCTTTTTTATTTAGGTTTTTGAATAGTGGTGGTCTTTGTGAGAATTGCTGATGTGTGTTCTACAGTGCTAGGTTGTGCACTGTGGTAACCAGGAGCAGTGGGCTCACAGCAGGTATTATAACATATGTTGATTGGTATTCTAAAATCCGCATTTTCTTGACCCTTGGTCGTCATGCGGGTGAATGTTTCATTTGAAAGACTTTTGATTTGTATGGCTCCACCCGGAGCAAAAATGTTTTCTACCAAGACCCTTCGTAAAATGTAACTTAACAATCTAAGGTATAAGATTGTTGATAGACATGTGAATAGGATATAAAAGAAAATTTTCATTGCATGTGGAAAATTTGGTTTGAAAATTGTTGCCCCCATCATTTGGGCATCATACCCCTCTCTATGAAATCAGTTTGGATATCAGTTTTAGAGAAAGTTTTCGTACCTGTCTCATCATTTAGGGCAAAGGTAGTTGAGATTAACTCTTGGTGTGATCTGGACATCAACATTTTTCACTTTTGAAGTGAAAATAAATGGCTTTTTTTCTTGAAGCAAAAAATCTAAATTTGCCCAAATTCTTATAGAATGTCCAATGTGTAGGTGCATTGGCAGTGAGAATGATATGATATTTTGATGATGTGTGAAGATCAATGATTGTATGAAATTCTATGTTGGCGTCAGTTTTCACAAGATATGGAAGGTAGTTATGGGGTGTTTCAAGTTGAGAGCCATTTTGAAGGTAGAATTCTTTTGAGAGATCTTTTGAATAGATAAATCTTTTGGATTGTGAGAGATCGAAAATGAATCTTTTAGAAAATCTTTGAGTAGATGATTTTTTGATTGTTTGTAAAGATTTGTGATGGTGATTTCTAAGTTTATCGCTCTGGTAAGTGTAAGCTCTGTTTAGCTAGGGTTTTGTAACAGTGGTGATGATATGGCCAACAGTTACTTTTTGAGTGACGTGGCAATAATTCATTTATTAAGGCAAAGCTTTGTTTTTAACATGGGTGGATCCCACTAAGGAAACCCTTTGATGAAGTAATGAAAGATTTGTTTTGCCAAGCGTATGTTTTGAAACCTCTGTTTGGTTTCATCAGACGTTTGGTTGTAAAATACATTGGCTGTAACATATGTTTGACTTTAGTCAACAAATGGATGGATGGATAGAAACACATGTTTGAAATCATCTGTTGGTTTCAAAAAACATAGTTTTGAAGAAAACAGTGGTTTTTTTACAAAGACAATGGTTACATTTGACCTTTTTTTGTCAAATAGTTGATCGTTAATCAGTGGTTATGTGTTGCAAACAGTGGTTAACAAAGGTTGAACAGAGTTTTGAACCACTATAACAGATGTTTAATTCATTTGAACAGAGTTTTTTTGGTTATTTTTAACAATCTTTTTACGATTTTAAAGGAAAACTTTTATTTTAAAATAACATGTTAATGTTTTTATTAAAGGACTAAAGTTTTCTTTTATCCATGTCTGGCATCCCAATTCTAGAGATCAAATTTTCAAAAGTAATGTATCCAGTGCTTTTTTGAATACATCTGCTAATTGATCTTCAGTGGGGACATGATGAAGTGAAACCAATCCCCTTTCGTAACAATCTCTTACAAAGTGATGACGAATGCCAATTTGCTTTTGAGTGTGACATTGGGTTCTTGATAATTGACGGGGTGCGAGCGGGTTATAAATTTTATTATACTTTAGGTACTTTTTACTCATAGATCAAGCTTTAAATTTATAAAACAGGCTACAATACTACCACTCTACACACATTAGGGAAAGTGCACCCATCGTGGACGTAGTATAGTGATTTCCGCACATTAAGATACCGAGGTCGTCCAATAACACAAGAGCTTTTAATACCGGCTTATCGTTAATGTCTAAATCTACAATTTTTTATAAAAGTTTTGAAAGTTTAAAAGATATAAAAGTAAAAACGTAAATCAAAAGGAAACCGAATAGACAAGAAATAATCACTTGGTTCCAGACTCCTCTTTTACATATCCTTTAATGATTCGCATTTGGGCATTTTAAGAGATTATCTTAGTTATAGTAGTAGGCCCCTCTTATGAAGGCAACGTTACCCTCAACCTGTTGGTCTGAGTCAGCAAGGATACAGTCACGCAAGGTTGTAATATTGAAACATAATTAAATTAGTTATTAATGTGAAAATTGGTAGACCCCTCTTGTGAAGGTGACGTTACCCTCGGCCATATAAGTCTGAGTCAGCAGGGATACAGTCCCGCAAGGCCAGGTAAAATTTTAATAGTAGTTTATTTATAAGGGGTTCAAGCCGTTCTTACTTCCCCTGATTTGATGCTATCTGCCTCAAGAGAAGTCCTAATAAGCTTGAACCAAGTCCTCGCAGGATCTATACACTGAACGAGACAAGAACTTTACCAAACACCCTTCTAACCCCCTTCCAGGTAGTTTACGTGCTTTATATAGACCGTAAAGACACGAATGAGTGAATAAACGAAACATGAAGAAATGTTTAAATAAAGTTCACTTTAAATATAAAAAAATAGTTATTAAAGTCAATAATACATACCCAAATAAAAAGATGCCAAAGATTGGAAATCAAAAGTAATATATAAAAGAGTTTTCTTCACCAAGTGATGTAACAGATTTAGCCAAGCATGGCCTTTGTTTGATAGAGAAATCTTACGATCAATCTTGGATCCCGAGACTACTATACACTGTAAAAGATGAAAGATGGATGATAGTGGTGGCGTTAGTGTTGTAGTGGCAGTGGACTGATTGCAAGTATGAGAGAAGTGGTCTATAACTGAAAATAGAAGGCGACCACGACCTTGTGCCGCCTGGTATGGCGCCATGGTGGACTTTTTCTCTCCCTACATTAACTACAGATGTCAGGTCTTGTACTAACAATCCCCGTAGTGATAGAGCACGACCTCGTGGTAAGTGTACTTGCTGTACTATCCCAGATTCTGCGAATCTTAAAGTTGACCACGACCCATGTTGACTTGGCACGGCTCCGTGTTGGTTGTCTGTTGCTCTTGTCTTTTTCGGTAGAGAATCTTTCACTGGGCACGACCCCATGCCTGGTGGGCACGGCCCCGTGCCTAAGCTTCCGTCTTGTTATTTTTATTGTTTTGGATGTGAATGGGGGTTTGGCAAGTCGTGTGAATCCTCCTTCTTTGTATTTGTGTTGGTTTTGGCTGTTAATTTGCTTCTTTTGTTTGTTTAAGCTCTTTTGATCCTGTAATTTAAAAGCAAACAAAGAAGCATGCTTTTTTCAACATTAGTACCGAAAAAGAATTGATTTTATGCCTTTTTTGATGTAATTTATATGTTTCATTTTGCGCACATCAAATCTCCCACACTTGAATCTTTGCTTGTCCTCAAACAAAACTCTATAATGTGGCTTACACCCCTAAACAAAATTGGTAGAAGAGAAGTTTTTGGGTTTACCTTTGGAGTGCCTGGAATCCAAGTTCTAAATTTATTTTGTTTTTATTTTATTTACAATCTTATTCGTCATGATTTATTTAGAACATATTTTAAGAAAAAATATTTGTATTGGACATAACATACCTTTATATAATTTCATTTAGTTTTATACACATTTATACACTTAACATTTGGCCGAATATGTTTTAAGTGAAATAGCTCGGATTCGTTGTGAAGTTTACGCCTACCATAGGCATAACAAACAATCAAACCTCCTCCTTTGTGACGTTTTAATCCTTGTAAATATCAAGAGGGCTTTAAAAGGGTAGGTTTTGGGTAGAGGTATGTATTTTTTGTAGAATGGTGAAAAGCGTAAAAAGTTTCGGTTTTTTAGAATTCTGTTGTGGCTTAGATAAAAAAACTTTAAAGTTGAAACTAAGTCATTAGTTTACAACCGAACTTTTTACTAAAATAAAGGCTGTAAATAAAAAGAAGTTTTTTGTGGATGTGGGTGATTGTTTTGTAAAAGTTTATATTTTTGTGGGTTTAGAAACGAAAGGGTTAAGGCTCAAAGGGGTTTAACTAGGGGGATATAAAAAGAACATTAATTTATAACCGAACTTTTACTAAAATAAAGGGTGTAAATAAAAAGAAGTTTTTTATGGATGTGGGTGATTGTTTTTGTTAACTTTATATTTTTGTGGGTTTAGAAACGAAAGCGTTAAGGCTCAAAGGGGTTTAACTAGGGGGATATAAAAAGAAAAATAAAGGTTTAAAATAAAAAATGGGTTATAATCCTAATGCCTCTATCATTTACTTACTTAGATTAGTGTCGGTAAGGATTTGAATGTATTGCTTTGCCAAGTTCTAGATTTGTAAGAACAAAACGGGCTATTCACACAAGAAACGAAAAATTGAGCAACTACTGTAGATATGCCTTCGTATGCTCGGTAAAGGCTCAAAAACTCACTTTTGTGAGAAATGGTTATAATGTAAAAGTGTTTAAATAATCAAGTTTTATAAAGATTTGTTATGCCCATTTTTATAATTTTCTCAAATGGTTCTTTTTATCAAAACGCTATCAGGTGTAAATTTGTAAAAACATAATTTTCAAAACTTATTTTTCCCAAACTAAACCAAGGTAAGTAAAAAAATGAAAAACTTTTGAAAAAATATTTGGGGTGATTAGCGGTTTTCCAAGGCGAGTTTTGTGTAAGGTTTGATTTTAGGACAAACAAATCAAGGCTTTAACATCCTCCCCCACACTTAAATTACACATTGTTCTCAATGTGTCATAAATAGGATTTATTTTGATTAATATGTAAAAAGTAGTGGTGTTCAAATTCGAATATCCGACATTTCGGATATTCGATTTTCGGATATCGCATCCGTATCCGAAGTTTCGGATATCTGAAACTTTGGATATCCGAAACTTCAAATAATGAAACAGGTATCTGAATTTCCAAAGTAAGAACAAAAAAAATAGAAATCAAATAATCTAAGGTGTTCGTTGTTTGTTTCTTCCTCACCAACACAAACTAAATTATTAGAATTACAAGTTTAACAATAATGTGTATTTGCTACACATTATACCACACTTTTTCAAAAAACCAACACATAAGTCAAACAAAAGAATTTGGAAACTCATAAATTTCTTCATTGAACTTCAAATCACTGAAAATAACAAAATTGTTGCAACTTTCAATTGTCACCAGATTTATTCCTCAAACAAAAGATCAAACATGCGATTCTTGGGGATCGAACTTCGTGTTTGACCCGTTACATTCGAAGATTCTTAGAACGAGGAGTTCTTACCGATCCTTTTAAATGGCCACTCGAAGTTTGTTGTTGTTGATGTGTGGATTCGTGTAAATGGTGGAGACCACGCATCTCAGATCTACGACATTCGTCAAAGCGTTTAAAAACAATTGTTGTGTGTTATAATAAATTTGATGAAAGCATAAGAAGTAGATTAAGGATGCTCTGATGAGGTATACAATCAAATGTTAGCTTTTGAGGAAAAACTGAAATAAGTGGGGGAGTGGCGAAAAAGTTAGCTTTGGAGGAAAGAATCCATATATTTCGAATTTTTAAACAATTTAAACTTAAATATAAAAATATATGGATTCTTTCCTCCAAAGCTAACATTTAATGTTTAATTTTATTCTTAAGGAATACAATCAAATGTTAGCTTTCGGATTTTTAATAACCGAAATTTTTGGTTTGGGTTTTGGATAATCATTATCATAACCGAAAAAAACCAAACCGAACCAATAAGTTAGAATCCATATATTTTTATATTTAAGTATAAATTGTTTAAGTGTTTAATCTAATGCTAGTAGATAGTTTAATTTTATTCTTTATGTTAAGTTTTTATAATCAACACATTACATGTTTATTTATAACTGAAATGATTTATTTATTACCTATATATAAAATTAAATGATCTTCAAATTAATATAAAAGAAGATATCTTAATAAAAACTTTGGAAAAATATAAAAATAGAGTAAACATAACTTAGATATAAACATATAAGGAAGATTTTTATATTTTAAATTATACTTATTAATTTTTGAATCTTACATAATTTTGTTCAAAAAACCGAAAAACCGAACCGAACCGACGTAAAAAACCGAAAAACCAAAACCGCAAAACCGAAACCGAACAGTTTAAAAAACCAAAAACCGAAATTTTAGTTTCGGTTTTAGTTTTTTCCCAAATGAAGGTCCGTGATCAGGAGGTTCTAGACGGAAGTTAATGCGTAAACGTATGTAACAGTTTCGGTAAAATGTTATTAAGAATGGAGTAGAAGTAGAATGCAGTGGAAGTCTTCATTCATACCGAAAGAGTATACATCTTTATAAGTCCAGCTGCCGGAGTTCCTGGAGAGAATCCGGCAGCACCTCCCCGTAGGGATGGCAAAAACTCAAATGACAAATGAACACACACCACCTATTTATAGGGAAACATAACAAGTTCGCTTGACATGTGCATAGGAGGACAAGTTCGGGCGAACTTGTCTACCACATGTCAAGTTCGAGCGAACTTGTCTACCACATGTCAAGTTCGAGCGAACTTAACTGCCACATGTCAAGTTCGAGCGAACTTGACGGCCACATGTCAAGTTCGAGCGAACTTGACCTCCACAGGTCAAGTTCGGGTGAACTTGACCTCCAAGGTCAGTTCGGGTGAACTTGTTCCCTTTTACACTGTAATCTCTGTATTTCGGTCATGTGTTCGATTCTAACCTATACAATATTCAACACACGCTCAATCTAGCCTATTCTACAAGTGACGGACACAATAGTGCATCAACAGATTCCCCTTGTTCGTTACTGTCGAAGCTTGATCTTGAACTTCAAAACTTTGAGCCGTGTTTGAATATTCTGCAACTTCAATCAAGGTGTCTGCCGATGTCGTCAAAACATGTCAACAGATTCCCCCTTAATTTGTGATCCAGGTTTGCATTAATAACTTTCAATTCCGCTGAAATCTCCAGTTCAGATCTTTGGTTGCGTGGTTTCCGACTCCTCTGTTTTACTTGACCGACAAATTTTCTCGAATAACCATCAACTCGAAGCTAATCAATGCAGCAGCATCTCCATTTCGACGATAACCGCATCCGAGTTCAGTTTTTGAATAAGCGTTGAGCATCGAGAGTTTATTCCGCACACTCCTAAAGTATCAAAAACTCAACCGGCAATTGATAGAAACTTCGAATCACCACATCGGAAAACTTCAAATCAACGAATACCCTCGAAAATCTGAAATCCTGATTTCCGTAATCGCAGTTAAGCACCCTTCAGAAAGATTTGATTAGCAAATCGGTAATATGCTCAATCAGCAAATCTTCATCGAAAACAGATAATCTGGAAAAAAACATTGAATCTGAGAAACATACGTCCGTGACCAAACTAACATTCTTCCTTTTCAATCACAATGCCAGATATATAGCTATCTCTGGTAGACCAGCGCCACTTAATCACCAAACATCATCATCCAACGGCGGTTAGTCCAAAGAGAAGAATGATTCATCTGTTTGAAGACTAAAATAATGCCCACCAAAGGTTATCATAAGATTTCCTTGGTAATTTTGAAACCATCCGTCGGAGCTAGTCATTAATTCCTAAGATCATCACCGAACGTTTGGAACGTCCTTAGTTCCTCACTGGTACTAACAACTGCTAATCCAGCTAACTGTTCCTTCACCGGAGATCAGGGCTCTAACCCTTAAGCATCACTCTGTATCATGAACTGAAAACTCGGAATTTCCTATGATCACCCGATGAATCTCGATCCTCTGCATTTCCCAATAATCTGCAATCGGTTACCACTCGGATACTGTTATAGCACTCACGAATTTCAAAAATGACGGAATCTTCAAATATTGAAAATTTTTATTCCCCCTCAGTTTTGCAAATTCTGACCATACTAAAATTTTCCCCGAAATTCCCCGTGAAATCCGGAACTTTCAGTATTTAACAGATGCGGATTTAACGTTTAGGCCCATTGCTAGTCACGACACCCAAATGATCAACATTCTGCACCAGTATCAATGACTCTCCCGTTATCTTCAAAATTTTGTGACCGTATCACCAAATCTGTACTCTGAAACTCTAGACGGTGTCCCCAAACATCCCGGTTCGGTCTTCAAAAACCTGAAAAAATTTCTATCGCCAAATTTTTTCTGGACACTCATCCCATCAAGACGTTACAGATCCTGGAAACACTTGGATAGAGCTTCGCCTCTGTCATGACAAAATCTCTGATTGTTTTAAATGAAACTTATCCATAAAAAGTCAAACTGGGTCAGATTTGCTATCAAACGCATAATTAATAACATGCATGCTATAAAATCAGTTTTGACACTCTAAATACTCGGTAATAATCATAAGAACATGCGAGAACATGTTTGGCTCGTCAAATCCAGGTCTAAAGGTCGGTTCGCAGCGAAAGTCGCAAAGTTGACTTCTGCTTTGACTTTCGGTTCTGACCCGATTTAGTATCTTTCAAGGCCGATTCTAAGTTGCATTATGATCCTTATATAATGTAGTATAACCCTCTAAGGTCATACTACATGGTCACAATCATAATCCGAGTTTATGCGCAAGTTCCATTAATGTGTCAAGTTTGACTACTTTGTCCTTTTTGGTTAAATTGAGATTTAAATTAAAAATGAACATGCAACAAGTTACCTACTGATATGTTAACTTGTTTGGCTTGCATGCATGTCAATAATTTGGTCATAAACTGAGTTCTTCCTAAATATCGCAAATCAAGCTTTTAAAGGACAAAAATGCCTTTTTCAGAAAATAAAATGTTTTAAACACAAGTCTTACAATAAAATACTTTACCTAGTGATGTTATAATATATATAGAATTATTTGAGATATTAAATCGGTTTATAAACTGAGTTTATGTAAAGGCTCTTGCATGATATCTATAAATGACGATAATACACTTATGGCACATAAAATGAGTTTTAAAGACGTTTTCATAACCAAGCTTTTACAAACTGACTTTATATAATAAATAAAGTATTTTGGTTATATAGACCTTATCAAAACTATAATTTTCCTTAAACATCGGTTAAATTGTCATTTAGCGACTTTATCGCCTTTTCGACGCATAGTATGGGTTAAAACATATCTAAGCATCAAGACTTATCACATACTGATTATGAAACATATTTTAAATATTTTACAGTAGGTACAAGTTATAAACTCAGATTCTCAAATAGGACTTCAAATCTATGTGTGAAATGACCAAAATACCCTTTCGGGGCATAGTTTGGTCTTTAATTATAAACCACACATATATTTGCTACCTTACTGATGTAACATCATAAAATGAATTTGTTTTATAAATAATATATGACCGTGACATCAGATTTATCACAAACTCTTTCTTTTATAAGTCGCAAAATGACCAAATTACCCTTTTGAAGCTGTATTCGGTTTTAAAACTATAACGGGCATGCATGTTAATATCTTACTAATATTATAAAATGTTTTAAGTGTAATGGCACATGAAACTTGTATATGACTCATCCGGTTACCCGGCATCGCTTATATGCGCACGGTTAAGCCTACGTGACTAGTTTACTTAAATTCACCGAAACGGGTCTAACCTCATCATTTTTATATCAAAATCCAGAATGTTATATGTTTACCCAAAATATACAAGTCCTAGTACTTGTCGGGTTTAAACAACATTCTTTCCGATCATCGCTTAATCTAGCGTATCGTTCCGTTACGTATCCTTTAAGCTAAATGGTTCGAGTCAACGACTCAACCTAAACCCGTTAGCGTTCTAATTGGTTGTTAATACCATCAATCCATACTAGAAACCTCCCAGTAGATCGATACTTGCATTTGTCTTCTTGATTAACGGCTGAGTTACTATTCGTTAGAAGAACTAGCTCAGGTAAATACTTTAACTTATTTTCCCTATACGGGCTAGGGATACGGTATTATATTACTGCTTGGTTGGGTATGGGATCATGTTTATCGGATTGTGATTTACTAAATCTTATAACCGTTTTATTCTTTATTGTCTGATAACTTAAACATTGGGGGTTAACTCGACGGTGTTCTGGATATCCTTGGCTCATTTAAATTACTAATGGCCACGACCTAAGCACGGGGTGTAGGCATACATCTGACAGACGATAATGCTAAACAATTTATTTTTATTATACTCCTCCGTGGGTTTTATTAAGTGGTGTGTCGGTTAATCAGATTATTCGGTTTCTGCACCGGACCCCATATGTATTGACAAACTTGTAAAACTGTAAACAAGATCATTTTGAATTGTCCCAAGTTATAAAAGATTTTCGTGCTCAAAGCATCTAAACAAATTTTAAGTGTTTTCAAAATGAGTCGGTTAAATGTATTTACCAGTGAAAACTGACGTATTTTCCAAAAAGGTTAAGTGACAGGTTTCGACACGGAATAGGCTAGGAGCTGCTTGGTAACGACGTAGAGAATTTTGCAGTTCTTAGTCAAGCCTAAAGTCTGTCAGAGAATATCATTTTCGTACATTCGATCCGCCTGTGGATCTAATATTGCAAACCGTGTATTTACTTTTAAACTCTATGGTTTGTAATAATATTTAATATTCAAGTCTTCCGATGTGCTGTATATATGCTTGACCATGATGATGCCAATCTTACGTCACGATACTCCCCACCCGGGCCCACCGGGAATGTGTTGGAAATACGGGGCGTGACAGGTTGGTATCAGAGCCAACGTTCGAGTGAATTAAACACTAGCCTTTTGTGTTTAATCTCGAGTATACACAGTAGCACACTCCTTAGGCTCCGAGTCTAGACATCAATTTAGGATTCTCCAACCCTTATTAAAATATTTACTTATTTATTTATTATTTCGTTTTTCTTTGTTTTCTAATTTGTTTTGGAGCAGGAAAAATGACGCTAAGATGCCGTGGTAGCATTAGGAGAGACGGGGGCTCAACAAGAGGAGGAGTATCCGGGCAAGGACCATCCCGTGTGACGAGCCCAAACCTATACGAAGGATCAGTTGATTCTTCGTCATCATGGCGACCGTTTGGGTACCCGCTTCCACACGAGTACTCTCCCCCCACGTTCAGACTCCCAAGACTCACACTACTCTTTCCATCCGTACCATTCGCATCACTCCCAACATTCCAACCCTCACCAAGAAGCCTCCATCCTAAATAGCTATGTGCATTCACCATCTATAACGCCGCTGGTTGACTCACCTACCCACATGGAGGAAGATCCAGAAATGCCACCTTTGGGATCGCGTGACTATCCCATTGAACTGTCAAGTGGTCCCCCTTCTCCCATGGGATCACCATCTGAAGGCCCCGATAGTTGGGATTTAAGATGGAGCCAATACCAGTTTTACTATACCCCTTCTCCTCATTCTTCCAAGCCACCATCACCTCCCCAAGAAGCTAAACAAATCTAAGTGGAGGAACACCAGCAACAGCAAACACCTCCAAGAAGGAAGCATGGAGCCCGTATGTCGGTGCGTGTAGGGTAATGGACGGGTTCACAACCACCTACGTCCGAAACTTACCCTATCATCCCTGAGGACCCACAAATGGGTGGACCCTCAAACACGTCACCAGTAGCGGAATTGCCACCTCTTCCACCAGCCATTGAACCTACTGTTCAGCTGTCACTGCCAGAACCGGGAAACCCGATTCCTTCCTATCCAGATTCATCTGGGTACCACCATACACCTACACCTTTAGACTATGATTATTCGGTGCCATCTGTTGATCCATATTTGGAAGCAGCCGCATATAATGCTTATAACTCAACTCCTTTTCTCCCATACTCAGCTACATCATATCCTGGCTATGGATACCAATACCCTTCTGCATCCTAGTATCAGCCGCCATCGCAACCCCCGCCGCAACAAACACCGCAATCAACACCATAACTAGAGGCCATTAATCAGGCCTTAGAAAGGGTAGAACAAGTGCAGCGCCAAACTGAGAAAAAGGAGAAGAAAACCTTCAAGGCCTTCAAGAAGTTGAAAAAAATATGGAAGGGAAAGAAAGATGAGTAGGGATTGAGCTAGCAATATTTCTATTTTAGTCCCTGCGTGGACAAGTATTTTCTTTTAGTCCATGCGTGGACAAGTATTTCGTTTCAGTCCCTGTGTGGACTAGTCATCTCTGTTAGGTCCCTGTGAGGACCAATTAATCTTAAATTTTAATTAAAGACCTGTTTAATGCCCTAATGTAATCCCTTATTTATTTAATGAGAAAGGTCAAAATTTTATATGTGTGTATATATATATATAAGTATTAGAATTATCCTTTGTTCAAGCGATCGTCTCGACTTTACTCGAAAGTTTTTTTTGATCTGCTAAAATTCCGAAGGATCTTCTTAATGGTTTTCCCAGCCAAAATGGTAACAAACCATAATAAATTGGCATATTATGATAAGTTAAGGACTGATAACCCTCTGTCATGATAGCTAAGGAAGAGTATCCCTTCTATCCAGAGCAGTGAACTATGTTCGACCTCAAAGCCTAATAGTTAACAAGATCATAGTGTGCATCAAGAATGATAAACACTTTCCATTATCACTCAAGGATGAATGGCTTATGAACCATACCTAATCATCCAATAGAGTCAAGGACATCGTAACCTTTAAGGTTTCCTATCCAAGGTAGTGAGCTGCGCTCCAAACCTTATTAAAATGATCATAAATATAACCTAGGCTTTACTCTAAAAACCATTTAAAGACATTTAATCCTAGTTAACATCTAAGTGATGATGACTCTCCTGGCAGTGTGACTTGAGAAACCACACTAGTCATCGAGGTAGTTGAGCTACACCCAAACCTCATCGATCGTAAGTGATCAATCTTATATTGTCTTGTCAGATATGCAATAAGAAACTCATAGAAATCGTATCCCCATCCGGTGAAACCCTTACCATATTAGGAGATCAACTTCATGGATTACCTGAGAAGGTGTCACTCCTGAAAGCCTCAGAAGAAAGACTGTATCATCTACATGGCACAAATAACCATTGACGAACCCAAACCAAGATAGAAGACTTGAAGGTTATCTCAGAATATGTAGATGTATTTCCTGAGGAATTGCCTGGTTTACCCCCTGATAGGAAAGTA
This sequence comes from Scalesia atractyloides, assembly GCA_947069175.1. NCBI lineage: Eukaryota > Viridiplantae > Streptophyta > Magnoliopsida > Asterales > Asteraceae > Scalesia > Scalesia atractyloides. The sequence goes on from CAMTDV010000006.1 coordinate 44,481,262, forward strand.
GAGTTTAGGATTGATATCCTGCCTGGAGCTGCACCAATTGCGAAGGCTCCTTACCGATTAGCACCCTCAGAGATGAAGGAACTAAGAACCCAACTGGATGAGCTTTTCGAGAAAGGCTTCATACAGCCTAGCTCATCACCTTGGGGAGCTCCTATATTGTTTGTAAAGAAGAAAGACAGCTCAATCCGTCTGTGCACCGATTATTGTGAGCTAAACAAGGTAACAATTAAGAACCGTTACCCTTTACCCAGGATCGACGACTTATTCGACCAGTTGCAAGGAGCTAGCTACTTTTCAAAGATCGATTTAAGGTTTGGATACCATAAGTTGAAGGTTAGAAGTGAAGACGTCCCGAAAACTGCCTTTAGGACCAGGTATGGTCATTATGAGTTCTTAGTGATGCCTTTTGGACTCACTAATACACCATCAGCATTCATGGATCTTATGAATAGAGCATGCAAACCATACTTAGATAAGTTTGTCATCGTTTTCATAGACGACATCCTTATCTATTCTCGTAAACAAGCCGATCACGAGAAACATCTAAGGTGCATTCTAGAACTTCTAAGACAGGAAAAGGTGTATGCAAAGTTGTCTAAGTGCGAGTTTTGGCTTAGAGAGGTCCAGTTTTTAGGACATGTGGTGAGCGAACGTGGTATTCAAGTTGACCCAGCTAAGATTGAAGCTATCATGAATTGGGAAGTACCTAAGACTTCTTCTGAAATTCGTAGTTTTCTAGGACTGGCCGGTTATTATAGGAGATTCATCGAGAACTTTTCAAGAATAGCCACTCCTTTAACTACATTGACCCGTAAGAATGTCAAGTTTAATTGGGGTCCTAAGCAACAAGAATCCTTTGAGACTCTTAAGCATAAGTTGAGCAATGCTCCTATCCTTACTCTGCCTGAGGGCACCGAAGAATTTGTTGTCTACTGCGATGCTTCGCACACTGGCATGGGCTGTGCTTATGCAAAGGGGCAAGGTGATTGCCTATGCATCGCGGCAATTAAAAGTGCACGAAAGGAATTACACGACCCATGAATTGGAACAGGGTGCCGTGGTATTTGCACTAAAATTGTGGAGGCATTACTTATATAGCACTAAGTGTATTATATACACTGACCACAAGAGCCTCCAACACCTGTTCAATCAAAAGGATTTGAACATGAGACAACACCGTTGGATGGAGACATTAAACGATTATGATTGTGAAATATGATATCACCCTGGCAAGGCAAACGTAGTTGCCGATGCGCTTAGTGTAAGGAGACGGTTAAGCCAATCAGGATCAACGCCAAAAGTATTGAGCTCAGAAATAGTTTGAATGAGAAACTACTTGATGCACAAAAGCAAGCTATGTTGGAAGCGAACCTCCCTAAGGAAGGGCTAGGTAAAACTATCTATCAATTGACTCCTAGTAATGATGAAATACTTAGATTCAATGGGAGAATCTGGGTTCCGATTCTTGGAGGACTCAGAGATATAATCCTTCAGGAAGCTCATAACTCCAAATATTCGATGCATCCTGGAAGTGACAAAATGTATCAGGATCTAAAATTGAATTATTGGTGGATGGATATGAAGAAATCTATCACCAATCATGTAGCGAAGTGCTTGACATGTTCGCAAGTTAAGGCAGAACATCAGAAGCCGTCAGGACTTCTACAACAACTAGAAATCCCCACATGGAAGTGGGAGATGGTAACTATGGATTTCATTACCAAGTTACCCAAGACGAAGAGTGGAAATGACACGATATGGGTCATTGTCGATAGACTAACTAAGTCGGCACATTTCTTGCCCATAAAGGAGACGCATAGCTCTGACAAGTTAGCCAAGCTTTAAGTGGATAAAATCGTGTCACTGCACGGTGTGCCGGTATCTATTTATCCGATAGAGATACAAGGTACACTTCTCACTTCTAGAAGAGTTTCCAGCAATCCTTAGGCACCCGATTAAACTTCAGTATGGCTTACCATCCTCAGACCGATGGCCAGAGTGAGCGTACCATCCAGACACTAGAAGATATGCTTCGCCTTGTGTGATCGATTTAAGCGGAAGTTGGGATTACCACTTACCCCTAATCGAATTCTCCTACAACAACAGTTATCATACAAGTATCAAGGCCGCTCCTTTCGAGGCCTTGTATGGGAGGAAATGTCGAACGCCTATTTGTTGGGCGGAAGTTGGGGAGGCCCAACTATTAGGACGTGAGATAGTCCTAGAGACGACGGAAAAGATTGGTCAGATTCTGGATCGTCTCAAAGCTGCCCAAGATAGGCAGAAGAGCTACGCAGACAAGAGGCGCAAACCTCTGCAGTTCCAAGTAGGGGACAAGGTATTGTTGAAGGTATCACCTTGGAAAGGTGCGATGCACTTCAGGAAGAAGGGCAAGCTAAGCCCTAGATACATAGGACCGTTCGAGATCGTCGAACGTGTTGGGTCGGTAGCTTACAAGCTGAAATTACCTGAGGAGCTAAATGGAATTCACAATGTGTTCCACATTTGCAATTTAAAGAAATGTCTAGCCGATGAATCGCTAGCAATGCCACATCAAGATGTGCAGATTGATGAAAACCTGTGATTCATTGAGAAACCGATAGCAATCTAAGATCGACAGGTTAAGAAGCTTCGAAGAAAGCACGTGCCTATTGTAAAGGTCAAATGGGATGCTCGTCGTGGTCCCGAGTATACGTGGGAAGTCGAGTCCACCATGCGACAGAAGTATCTCTATCTTCTTAATAAAATCTCGAGGTCGAGATTTCTTTTAAGGGGGTGAGGATGTAACACCTCGTAAAAAAAACCCGTCCTGTAAAATTTTAAACGTGTCCTAAAGTCCACGTGTTAAATAAGAAGGATTAAATAAACCGCCATGTTATTCTTATAACCCCTGAACGAGAAACGAATGAATTAAAGCGTCAACATGTTTAATTATACCTCTGAGTGAACTTTTAAAATCAAACCCGTACTCATCAATGCTCATCACTATGATCAATTGTTCCCAAACTAAACTTGAGGGATCAATAGTGCAAGAAATGAAAGTTCAGATGGGTTTAATAAGTCCAGGGACTGAAATGGCATTGTTTGAAAGTATGTGTGGCTGACCCAGGGCGGGGCGCGGCCCGCGAAGACCTCATCTGTCTCGCGGCCCGCAAGAGAGTTACAGTAACAGCAAGCTGCATATTCATGGCAGCTTGCATGTTAGCCATGTTTTTCGTGAATTCCCACCTTGTCTCTGCATTATACACGACCCTAGACACTTGTTTCCCTTTGCAAAGCCCTCTTAACACCTGTAATCTCCTCCTTCATCCTCTAACTCCATAAATGGGGTCTTGTGCATCCATTGAAAGAACTTGCATGTCTTAGAATTCACTCCCATCAACCTCTGCAGGTTCTGGAGCTACAAGGGCCTTCAAGTTCATCTCATTGCCGTGCAAGGACCTTGTGTAAGTGTTCTTGACCTCCCTCCTTCAGTTTATTACTCATTCTAGCCAAAAGTCAAGCTTGTCGTAAAAACGGGTTGACTTACGGTTAAATCCTTATCGGTCCAGTCATGATCTGATCTAAACGTGGTTACGTGATCGTAATGAGGTAGGTAACAACACCCCTTAAGGGCACCTCCTGATTACTGCATTTTCATGTCCGATTGATGAGTCAAACTAATCCATAAAAAGTCAAACTGGGTCAGATTTGCTATCAAACGCATAATTAATAACATGCATGCTATAAAATCAGTTTTGACACTCTAAATACTCGGTAATAATCATAAGAACATGTGAGAACATGTTTGGCTCGTCAAATCCAGGTCCAAAGGTCGGTTCGCAGCCGAAAGTCGCAAAGTTGACTTCTGCTTTGACTTTCAGTTCTGACCCGATTTATTATCTTTCAAGGCTGATTCTAAGTTGCATTATGATCCTTATATAATGTAGTATAACCCTCTAAGGTCATACTACATGGTCATAATCATAATCCGAGTTTATGCGCAAGTTTCATTAATGTGTCAAGTTTGACTACTTTGCCTTTTTTGCTTAAATTGAGATTTAAATTAAAAATGAACATGCAACAAGTTACCTACTGATAGGTTAACTTGTTTGGCTTGCATGCATGTCAATAATTTGGTCATAAACTGAGTTCTTCCTAAATATCTCAAATCATGCTTTTAAACGACAAAAATGCCTTTTTCGGAAAATAAAATATTTTAAACACAACTCCTACAATAAAATACTTTACCTACTGATGTTATAATATACTTAGAATTATTTGAGATATTAAATCGGTTTATAAACTGAGTTTATGTAAAGGCTCTTGCATGATATCGATAAATGACGATAATACCCTTATGTCGCATAAAATGAGTTTTCAAGACGTTTTCAAAACCAAGCCTTTTACAAACTGACTTTATATAATAAATAAAGTAGTTTGGTTATATAGACCTGATCAATACTATAATTTTCCTTAAACATCGGTTAAATCGTCATTTAGCGACTTTATCGCCTTTTCGACGCATAGTATGGGTTAAAACAATATCTAAGCATCAAGACTTGTCACCTAATGATTATGAAACATATTTTAAATATTTTTACAGTAGGTACAAGTTATAAAACATATTCTCAAATAGGACTTCAAATCTATGTGTGAAATGACCAAAATACCCTTTCGGGGCATAGTTTGGTCTTTAAATATAAACCACACATATATTTGCTACCTTACTGATGTAACATCATAAAATGAATATTTTTATAAATAATATATGACCGTGACATCAGATTTATCGCCAACTCTTTCTTTTATAAGTCGCAAAATGACCAAATTACCCTTTTGAAGCTGTATTCGGTTTTAAAACTATAACGGGCATGCATGTTAATAACTTACTGATTTTATAACATGTTTTAAGTGTAATGGCACATGAAACTTGTATATGACTCATCCGGTTACCCGGCATCGCTTATATGCGCACGGTTAAGCCTACGTGACTAGTTTACTTAAATTCACCGAAACGGGTCTAACCTCATCATTTTTATATCAAAATCCAGAATGTTATATGTTTACCCAAAATATACAAGTCCTAGTACTTGTCGGGTTTAAACAACATTCTTTCCGATCATCGCTTAATCTAGCGTATCGTTCCGTTACGTATCCTTTAAGCTAAATGGTTCGAGTCAACGACTCAACCTAAACCCGTTAGCGTTCTAATTGGTTATTAATACCATCAATCCAGACTAGAAGCCTCCCAGTAGATCGATACTTGCATTTGTCTTCTTGATTAACGGCTGAGTTACTATTCGTTAGAAGAACTAGCTCAGGTAAATACTTAACTTATTTTCCCTATACGGGCTAGGGATACGTATTATATTACTGCTTGGTTGGGTATGGGATCATGTTTATCGGATTGTGATTTACTAAATCTTAAACCCGTTTTATTCTGTATTGTCTGATAACTTAAACATTGGGGGTTAACTCGACGGTGTCCTGAATATCCTTGGCTCATTTAATTACTAATGGCCACGACCAAAGCACGGGGTGTAGGCATACATCTGACAGACGATAATGCTAAACAATTTATTTTTATTATACTCCTCCGTGGGTTTTATTAAGTGGTGTGTTGGTTAGTCAGATTATTCGGTTTCTGCATGACAAACTTGTAAAACTGTAAACAAGATCATTTTGAATTGTCCCAGGTTATAAAAGATTTTCGTGCTCAAAGCATCTAAACAAATTTTAAGTGTTTTCAAAATGAGTCGGTTAAATGTATTTACCAGTGAAAACTGACGTATTTTCCAAAAAAGTTAAGTGACAGGTTTCGACACGGAATAGGCTAGGAGCTGCTTGGTAACGACGTAGAGAATTTTGCAGTTCTTAGTCAAGCCTAAAGTCTGTCAGAGAATATCATTTTCGTACCTTCGATCCGCCTGTGGATCTAATATTGCAAACCGTGTATTTACTTTTAAACTCTATGGTTTGTAATAATATTTAATATTCAAGTCTTCCGATGTGCTGTATATATGCTTGACCATGATGATGCCAATCTTACGTCACAATACTCCCCACCCGGGCCCACCGGAATGTGTTGGAAATACGGGGCGTGACACCTTGAGAGCTCCGGTTAAAAGAGATGAAGGCTTGACTTATAAGGTAGTGTTCCAAAATGGAATCTTTTTGTACTGCAATTAGGGGATTTTTGTAAAAGCATTATAGAAGTTCTAGGCCATGCTTACGCAAAATCAGAAGAACTTGTATAATACCCAGATATCAACCATCTATAAAGACCTCGTATCTCAGAATCAGGAAATTCTCTCAATTTAAATTTCAGAGTACTAAGTCCATATATCCGAGAGATGTTAATTCACAGGATTAAGCAGTTGTAAAATTTAGTTTATATCTCAGAAACAATTTACTGAACGTTAAGAGCCTATCGACACATCCTTAGTAAGACTTGCTTATCACTTTTTAAACTTTACAATTCTTTAGCATACTGTGATAGTCCACTGATTACTATCATTTCCTTTTTATCCCCAAAACTCTTTTTCCTTTTTCAATGTTTTTGTACTTTTCGTATTTAATATGTTTTTGGATTTAAAAAAAAAAATTTCTCCCTCTAAAATTCAAAAACATATTTTTGGAAATTTTGATTTATAGAAAAACATTGACCACCGATGAGAATCACTTCAATTCTCCATCCATTACTTCTTCACAAATTTTCTTTTAAGTCCTCTCCCCCTCATGATGACAAAACCTTGACACCTTTGTGTTTATAACAATTTATACTCCTGGGTTTTGTCTATTTAACAGTGAGGGTTCTGTGAAAATTTTCAATTTTTTCTCAAAAAATTTGAAAAAGCTTCCAAATAAACGTTATTTGAATTTCAAATCTTTTGAAAAAATGTCCTTTATATAAGACTTGATAACCCGGCCCGTCTTTATTGTGTGCCACGGAACTCCATTCTTAGTAATTTACTTTCTCCTCGGAAGCTCCTGCACAAAAATTCAAACAATTAGTTGAATAGAGACACCCAAGCCTTTGCAGTCTTAGGCGTTGTTTCTTCAACCTTAATTTTGATTTTCTTTACACAATCAGGTTTATTTTGGACTTTCTCAAGTTTCGAAAAGTATTCTAACCTTTCAGTTTTCACTGATTGTATAACTTATTTTTCTTTTACCAACCATGATTGATTTTTCGTTAAAGCTTTCTTGAAATACAATGTAGAAATGTTTTGTTCATAACTATTCGAGGATTCACCAGTTTCAAAATTTGAAAACTTAGTAATAACTGGTTTCACCTTGTTTGTAGTTTCTGTACATTGTTTCAAAACTTGAGTTGGTACTCCACATTTATGACACTTCATGTTCTCATATTGATCTTTTCTATCAAACCATACACCCAAATCATAACATTGATTTGATGTGTGATAGCCCTCTTCCTTCTTCTCCTGTAACTTTGATTTTACGTTGAAGCACTGTGGTCCAACCTGCACCACTTATTTACAAATTTTTGTGAGTTTCTATAATGATTGGATGATCGTACCGATGAGCTTTTATTTTTCTCTTGAAAATTTTCAGAATTTTTAAAACTTTGTTTTCCTTTTTGTTTTCGTTCTTCATTCTACTTAGAAGGTTTTTGCATTGAGCATTCACCTTTTTAAGTAGATTGTTGAACAGTTTGTTGAAAATTTTCTTTTACATTTTAAAAATATTTCATTTTTCTCCTTTTTAGCACTTTCATCATCGGTATCATCATCACAATTCTCGATTATGACCTTGTCATAATTTGTGATCTTGTCTCTTATTGAAATTTCCTTTTTATGATTGATCGGTTTTGGACATATATGATCTAACTTTAATGAGGAGGTCACAAAACCTTTCAATAATTTTTCTGAATTAACAGCTTTATTTTTAACGTCTCAAGTCAAGTTCAAGCGAACTTGACCTCCCCAGGTCAAGTTCGGGCGAACTTGTTCCCTTTTACACTGTAATCTCGTATTTCGGTCATGTGTTCGATTCTAACCTATACAATAGTCAACACACGCTCAATCTAGCCTAGTCGATAAGTGACGAACACAATAGTGCATCAACACAAAAACCGAACCGAACAAGCACACCCCTACCTGGTGGGTTGGCCCCATGCTGCAGACTCTGTTTTGCAGTTTTTGAAGCGGGAGGCTCTGGTTTTCATGCATGGGATCCTTATTCTCAGTTTTTTCACTGCATTTCACCATGTAAAGTGTGTTTTTATTCCTACAAATGAGAGACTTTAAAACAAAACGTATCAAATTTAAACTACATTTTATGTTATGTTATCTAACGATAGTTCCATGAATGCCTTCTTGGTGCGCCATGTTTATAAGGGTCCTTGGCTAGACCCAAAGTTGGTCAAATGTTACCCAAGAGGGATGCTCACACCCCGAGTTACATCGTTGAAGGGCGCAATATAAGCTCGAGTTTATTGCCTTGTGGTAGTTGACTAGATCATCCTCCGCTCTTTGTGCCACTTCAAACATCATTTCCTTGTTACCAACCCTCAATGTTAGTCTTATCACTCATATCCACCATGGCTCGTGCGGTGGCAAGGAAAGGTCTTCATAATATGAGTAGGATTTCGGCATCTTCCTCCATATCTAGGATTACAAAGTCGGCCGGAAAAACAAATTCCCGACCTTTACCAAGAGATTTTCTATGACACCTTGAGGGTATTTTACTGATCTATCTGCAAATTGTATGCTCATCCTTGTAAGGTGCAGCTTTCCTAGCCCGACTCGATTGAACATAGAGGCGGCATTAGATTAATGCTAGCCCCTAAGTCGGCTAGTGCATTGCTTATTGGTGATCCTCCAATGGAGCAAGGAATGGTGAAGCTTCTAGGATCGTTCTTCTTTTGAGGGAGCTTATTGAGGAGTGTCGCCGAGCATTCTTCACTTAAGTTGACTCGTTGAAAGGATTCAATCTTCCTTTTGTGAGTGAGGAAGTCTCTAAAAAACTTGGAGGTATTTTGGCATTTGAGTGAGGACCTCCACAAAAGGGAGATTGATGTGAAGTTGTTTAAGCAAGCTTGCGAACTTAGTGAATTACTCATCGGTCTTTTGCTTTAGTAAACGTCCATGGTAAGGGACTAGAGGAGCTTTGGTTGGTTTGAAATTTTGAGGTTGAGTATTTTCTTGGTTATTGGGTACTTCCTTAGGGGGTGAATTGGGTTGTTGTGGTGTTGGTTCATTTTCGGGTCCTACCTACTGGTTTCTTAAGTTAATTACATTTACTTGGGCCTTTGGGTTTTTTCGGTATTACTGGGTAAGGCTCCTTGTGGTCTCTCGGATAAATTTTGGGCAAGTTGGCTTACTTGTTTTTTGATATTTTGCATGCTAGCCCTTTGGTTCCTAATTTCGGCTTCGGTTTGTAAGAACCTTTTCGATTACTTTTTATCGAATTCGGGAGAAAAAACAAGTGCTGAGGTCCTCAAGCCTTTCTCTTCCTCCTTGTTGTTGTGGTTGGAAACGTTGTTGCTTGGTTCGAGGTTGTTGAAAGTTGGGTCTTTGGTTTTGGTTTTGCAGGTTCCTACGTCCCGAATCCCTCCAACCAAAGTTGGATTAATTTCGCCATTCGGGGTTGAAGGTGTTACCTTAACCACCCGATGGGCGAGGGTGATTGTTAAGGTAGTTTACCATTTCTGTTTGATTTTCCGCATCTTTCATACACTCCAGTTTTCATGTGGCCCACCGCATCCTTCACAAGCCATAATTGAAGAAATTTTTGATAATTCTAATTTTTTTATTTTTGTAGAAAGAGCATCAGTTTGTGCTTGTAAAGAGGTGTTTTCGTCCACTTTATAGGCTCCTGGACCATGGATTTTGAGCCTCGAGGGGTGTGCTATTGAAAACTGTTTTGGCAATTTGCTTCAATTTGGTTATAAATTTCGGTGGGACGACGATTACCAAGTAGGCCCCTGAAGTTTGAATCAAGGATTTGTCTTGTATGTGGCAAAAGTCCACTATAGAATGTGGAGACTTGTTGTCATACTTTTAAACCGTGATGAGGGCATTTCCTTAAAAACTCCTTGAACTTTCCCAAGTTTCATACAAAGATTCCCCGTCCTCTTGAGAATATGATTTAATTTCAGTCATTAATTTAGCCGTTTTAGCGAGTGGGGAATATTTGTATTGAAATTTTTGGGCTAGTTCATCTCAAGTGTGGACGGATCCACCCGGGAGGGTATTGAGCCAAGCCTTAGCTCGGTCTTTTTGTGCCAATTGGAACATACGGAACCGGATGGCATCGTTGGAGGCTCCGTTGATCTGAAAGGTGTCACATATTTCCAAGAAATTGGTAATGTGCAAATGATGATTTCGTCAGGTAGGCCGTGAACGGTGGTAGAATTTTGGAGCATTTGGATTAGGTGGGGTCGAAGCTCAAAGTTGTTGTAAGACCCTAACACGTTTTAACCATAAAGATGCAATGGAAATACGAGCGTTAAAATTTCTTTCTTTATAAACGTCTTAACATACTTAAAAGTCCATTTAAAATAACTCTTTACAATAAATACATTCTTCGTTCTCATTTATGAAATAAAACATAACTTATGTCTACTAAATTTCATAATCACACTTTCCCGTACAATCTATCTTCGACGTGTTGATGATCCGTGATTCTGTACAACCTGCATTCACCACATAAATTCACATCATTAGTACTTGGTGACACTATGTATAATCTAAGATTCATAATTATAGGATCATGTCGCTTTCTATCCTCATATACATTCCATTAGGTCATCTTTCTGAATACAAGCATTTTATCACGGTGTTTAACCTTCAATAAGTCAATGATAACGTACCTGCATTTCATTTCATTCTCAAAGGCAACCCAGTTAGCATCGTTAATATTCATGTATATTTACACCATACAAACGATATACATACAAGTCTTACTCATTCGAATATATACGATTCAATAACACGCATACATATTATCTAATCCAACTCTTTCGAGTATGATAAATCCTACTTCATACACCTACCCCTATACCTAAACTCTTACATCCAACTTACATTCTCACATATTCATATTAACAATTCTAAGTCATAAACTACTATACATATAAGTCTCATACACACCAACCTACGTGTATACTCATTTCTATTCGTGTTTGCTAATGGGTTCTATCTACTAGCATATAATTAATCTATTCATACATTCCTACATATTTATCTCGTTCCCACACATACTTGCATACATGCCCCATTCTTACCCGTACCTCATAAACACTCTTTAATGAGTGTGGGGTACACCTTTTAGTTAATTAATCTATTCATACATTCCTACATATTCATCTCGTTCCCACACATACTTGCATACACGCCCTGTTCTTACTCGTACCTCATAAACACTCTTTAATGAGTGTGGGGGTACACTCTTTATTTAATTATCATATAACTAAAGAATTCAAACCTTTCATCAAACGTGATACTAATAATCCACTTAGTATGGTCAAGTTCTGTAACCCAAACTTGTTAAATATGCCTGGGTTGTCAGTTATTGAGGCATAACCTAGACAAGTTACCTGGTAATCTAGGTTATCAGGTATAACCCGGACGAGTTACCTAGTCATCTGGGTTATCAGACGTGACTCAATTAACCCAGATGAATTGTCACATACCAGGTCGTAGGCTACGACAAGCATTAACTAGGAATTCAAACCTTTATGTACAAATCAAACTTCCATGTACTTTCATTTAACATAATATGAATTTGTAAACTTAACTTTAACATTGTAAACTACTAGTATTTGTAAGTAGAAGAACTTACTTTCGTCCTACCATTACTTACCCATCCTTTCATAATTCCCATCTTTTCTTTTGTAATCACAACTCATTCATAATGATAAATTCAGTTCAGAAATCACTTACCTTATGCGTCCGTATTCTTATCCGCTTCCTTGCCTCCTCTTAACTCGTTAGCCTTTCGTGCTTGAGTCCATCTCGACATGGCTACTTTTTCGTTCATGTCACCACATCCATATCATGGTTAGCATATATAATCATTCATACAAACATTCATATTCTTTCCATTCATGCATACTTGTCTTGCATTAGGCAACTATCCGCATACATAAGACTAATACTAATAATCACCTTGTTCCGCATTCACACAACTCAATTGTCATCATGCATAACACATAAGTCATCTAGCACATAACACATTAACTCTTTACTCTAACAATCATGTTCAAAGGCTAATCCATGATATTCATACATTGTTGACTCTAAAAAAGTCAACTAATTATGAACATGAAACCATCTTAAAATGGTAGACAATAGTATAACATCATACGCATTTCATGCTCCTATCATATGACATAACTCCTACATGGTTGCCTAGTTATATACTCATACACATACATAATCCGTTCCTATCACACTAGTATTTCCATCACGTCATAACTAACACCAACATCATTCGAATTTACTCTTTTCTAGGATTTTCATACGCTCCCCATCTACTTCTTAAATCCAATTAAGACGATCAAACAATCCACATGTATGCATTACATCATTCAAGCATACTACCCAATCGCTCATTAACTACATTCACACATGGATTTCATCAAGAACATATTTCTCATGATATTTTACTATTATATACATAATGTCCACATTCTATAGATATTCAGTCATTGTTTACATCCATTCTCATCTAATAATCTCACTTGTGCATTTCATCAAACGCTTGTGTGCATACTATATCTAAGCATAATGTACAAGTATCATATGTCCATTCTCCTGATACCTGCTTTCATTCATCAAATATAACCAAATATCATACATACTCTATAAAATACTCAATCCATTTAACAAGAATTCATCTAATAGATCACACTAATCATGATTTGAACAAGACATGAACATGGGTGAAACACCATGTCATCTTCATCACCCAACTAGTGGGTTTTCTTCTAAAACATCAATTTACTTGAAATTATATACAAAATAAGTTCTATTTGATGCTTCTAATACATAATCATGCTTAGTTTTATACCAATTCATAGATTTGATCATAACCCATTTCTAAAAAGATCATCAATAAAAATCTACAACTTACCAAGTGATTTATAGGGCTAGATGATCAAGAACTCAAGTACATGCATGAATTTCAGCTTGAATCCATATTCAGTTTAGGTAAAAAGGGGTGAATTGAAGGTTCCTCTTTCTTCTTCTTGTGGGTGTCGACACACACACCTCAAACACACACTTACATACTAAACCTTCTAGTTGTGTAGAGCTTTCAGCAATGATCATGTCAATCTTTTTAACTACATCACATCCAACAATTTTAGTAAAAAACGAGTCATAGCCTTTGTCACTCATTTGTGAAATAATAAGTAGATTGAATTTTAAATTATCAATAAGATTAACATCTTCAAATTTTAGCCTGCCAGTTTGGACAGTTCCTGACCCCAACACTGTACTTTTGAATTATTTCCAAAAGATATATCACCTCCTCAATGTGTATGGAAATTTGACTGTAGAGATTTGTATCCATTCATGTGTGGATCCTGCACTATTTACATACCACATGCTATCTAAGGATGTAGAGGCTCCATTTTTTGAGGCCATTAATGCACAATCACAATCACTCTCATTATCTATTGAGTTCCAAGGATCATTGTTTTTCACAACTTTTGCATCAACCTTTTCACAATCTGTTGTTTGTACTATGTTAGATGTACTCTCAACATCATGTTTGTTGAGAATATTTTGGTTGTATTTAACAATTTCCTTGGATTCACTGAATTTTTCTTTTAACTCATCCCATAGCTCTTTTACACTATTATGTCATAGCTCATCATAGATCTCATCTGGTAGAGCCTTTGCAACAATGTTAAGTGCTTTGGCATCCATCTCTATTTTTTTGATAATCTAGCATAGAGTAATCTTCTTGTTTCTTTGGCTCCTAAACGTTAGGATTTTCGGCACTAGGTACCATTGGAATATGAGGTCCGAATATTACAGACTTCCAACATCCAATGTTTTGTTGAGCAAGTAAGCGCACCATCCGATGTTTCCAGATGTTATATTATGATCTAACAAGCATCGATGGTTTGCTATTGTAATCGGAGACACGGGAGTCATGATTGTTATGTGATATTCTCTTTTGTTCTTTTGAAGAAAAACAAAGTATGTGAAAAATACTTTTTGAATTTAACACTTTACAACTCTGAGCTACGAATAGATTGGATCTTTATGAGCTGATCTTTGATTATTAAAGTGATTGTGAAATGAAGTTTAATATGATTAAGCTCTGATATCAATTGTTAGGATCTGAGTTGGACACTTGTGAATTAAATCTAGTTAAAACAAGCAATTATGATTGCAATTCAAATAATAAAGTCACAAGCGGGAAGATATCATTAACAATTGTTTTTCATTGAATCAAAAGATTACAAATTACAGTATAAATGACTCTACAATCTCCCCCTCAGCCTGATCACTGACAAATCTATTCGTACAATAAAGAATGTTGTGAAGTGATGAATAGATCTCTAACAAGTGAGATCTATTTATACAAAGTACAAAGGTTTGTTCGTGATTGGCTGACATCATCCTTATGGTGACATCTAACATTCCTAACAGAAAAGATCACACACATGTTAGCAAACATTGTGAGAATCTAACATTGATTTTATACACTAACCAACTGTAACATAGCAAAATATTGTTATATTGATGAAACCGTTATTGTTTCATATCAAGCATTTGGTCTTCTTCAACAAATTTTTGCTTCACGGCAATTTGGTCTTTGATGAATGCTTGGCTCTTCTTCAACAATGGTTTCCAAGGCTTAAACAGATGTTAGCATGTCTTCAACAGATGTTCTGATTAGTGTTCAAGATTCAATATCTTTGGGAGAAGAAGCTTTATCTACTGTTTATTTCTGGATCCTTTGGTCATGTTTTGGCTTTTAAATATAATCTATTCTTTTGTAGGTCCAACATATTATCAATATATCATGTAATAAATACATACTCGCCAAGACCCTCTTACAACCCCCCACGAAGCGTGGGTACAATACTAGTTAATGTTACAAAATTAACATTGACAACACTAGCATCCTATAGATGTGGTCCTTCCAAAGGTTACTACCGAATGAATTTTCCACTGATATTTCAAGTTGTAGAGATACCTATATTGAAAACGATCAAAACCAAATAAAAATAAAAATATATTGCATATTCTTAGTGTAATTGGGATTGACTTAGTGACCAACGTCAATTGTAATACACATCAAACAAGTTAGGAGGTGCGGGAATGCATTCTTGTTTAAGTTGTTATAATTCTAAGTGTTTGGGCGGAGCACCTAATGGGGATTCCAAGGGGGAAGAGCCCCTGATTAGGGTCGAAAATAAAAAATTAAGGCATTTTGGAGGCAATTTTTGATTTAATATTATAACTGCCTTTAGGTAGTTACCAGGTTTTGCATCCCTAAATTTAAAATCCCTTTGGTTGTACATTTTCTGTTCATATGAATTTCATAACCGCACATACTAAGTTCTAATTCTCAATCTGAGCTGTATCCGATTGGATATTTCGGAAGAACCACTGAAATAATTCGATCTGAAAGTGATTACACGCCTCTCAAATCATCCGTTGAATTTTAAATTCCCCAACATATTCTTGTTCATCTATATGTTGTATTCATGCTTGTAATTATTTATTTAAAATTAATGCATAACTCTATTCATTAACGAGTTTCATCTCTACTAACTCTGACATATGGTTTAAAATTATATATTGACCTTAACTAGGAATAAGATATGCGCGCGTTGCAGCGCGGGTACATTGCAAACATCGAATGGATTAGTCCAAACGTCATGTGATGCATTAACCATATGAAAACGTATGTTTCAACGTATCTGATTGAAGTCAATGTAACCGGTATAAGCAATGTGACTGGATCAAAACATAAAGTAAACCTAATTATACTGTAGAATCATAACATATCATATGTGACCCGACTCATACATAGAAAATGTGATCAGTATAGCGGAAAAGCTGCCACGTTTAATCATCAAGGCTTACTTGGAGCTTTCGAAAAAATGAAAAAAAAGAAACCACAATTTGACTCCACTCGTTTTGAAACAAAATTTACGAAATATTCATAAAATAAACACGAAAACATATTATATTTGACCCGACTCGTTTCACAAAAAAGTTTTTGTCGAAACGTACATCAACTCAAATTTATAGCGAAATGTACATAAAAATATGCACGTAAAAATGTTTTCTTAAACAAAGACGTATTATATTTTACATGACTCGTTTCCTAGAAAAAGTTTACATTGAAACGTAGAGAAAATCAGATTCATATCGACATGTACATAGAAATATGTACGTAAAATAGTTTTTAAGTAAATGAGGTATAAGGGTAAACTCAATACAAATTATCAGTAAAAAAACTTAATAGGTTAAAAACATTCGTAAAACCGTGCCATGTAGCACTAATGCCACTCCACTGCCAGTGGCCACCGACATCGTAAAAGCTCGTAAAAATAAAATAAATAAAAAAGGAAATAAATAACATGGAACGAAAAGTATGCGTAAAATCGTTGAGCCATGCACACCCGTTGTAGAGTGTTAATGTCAAGAAATTAGACCAAAACGTAGAAAATAATAACTAAGTCGATCTAGGACCCGTGCATTGCGACGAACCGGTCAAATGGAGAAAAATAGACGCGTTGGACGGACCTGTCAAATAAGAAAAATAAGACGAAAAATGTTGAATTCCACACGCACATTGCGAAAGGTTAAAAGTACGGGGAATAAAGTT
This sequence comes from Scalesia atractyloides, assembly GCA_947069175.1. NCBI lineage: Eukaryota > Viridiplantae > Streptophyta > Magnoliopsida > Asterales > Asteraceae > Scalesia > Scalesia atractyloides. The sequence continues at coordinate 44,498,071 of CAMTDV010000006.1, forward strand.
GAAAAAAAAGTGTTGTGATTAAATTGTAAAAGATGAAAAAGTTTATGTTAAAAGTAAAAAAATCGAAAGGGTTAAATTAAAAAATCAACTTTTTTTTAAATACTCCCTACGCATGTAGTATAACAACATATAGCAACAAAATGTTTCTTATTTATATTATGTAAATGGATCGAGTAAACGCAAATAGGAAGGGGATACATAGATACCTCAACTCTAATAAAAAAAATCCATAAATGATCCCATACAAATGGAGTAGAAATAAAGTCGATCAAATCGGAACTTTTTTCACCAATCGAATGTTAATACAAAGAGAACACATCAACAATGTTCAAAGATACGTCTATTTAAAAGAAAAGTGAATATATACATAGACATAGAGGGAAGAAACATAAGACCTAAATACACTAGTGTGAGACACAAAACTACTTCATTTATTTAATGTCAAATTCCTTTAATCCTTGTAGGACTTGAATCCAAGACCCTGATATACGTTAAATTACATATACTTTAGTCCCCCATGTTGCTCCCATTTTACGCGTTTTTAGCCATAAAATCGAAGTTTAGGCACTTAATCGTGTATGTTTTTATTTACAAGTCTTAAACAGCGTGCCAGACAAGAAGATGAAGAAAACGAGGATTTTTCGGGCGAATCGGCAAAGATACGAACTTTCTGTTGAGTTCAGCACCATTGGCACGACTGTGCGGATGCAGGCACGGCCGTGCCAACTCGAGGACCACGATGACCAGGCCCACATTCGAAGATGCACAACCATGTGTCGACTGGCATGACCGTGCCGGTCTCATTTCCTCGGATGTGCGGCTGGCAGTGCTGACTGTTTCTCGTGCATGCACGACCGTGCCACCTTTGAAGATCTGCCCAGATCTGCTGATGTCAGAAGATTTCATGAACAGTGCACGACCGTGCACTTTATAAGCACGACCGTGCCAATTGAAAATGTTTTAAAAAACCACAGAATGCATTCTGCTTGTAACACCGGATTTTTGGGAGCATATCAGGCGACTTCTGGGCTCCGGAGACACAACATTTGCTCGGAATCAAGCCCCCATAAAAGCTTCGTTACCATCCGGGTCTTCAATCTCTTGCTTGTTTATGGTTTGATTCTTGAATCTTTCATGATTTTGATGCATCAAGTTGATGTATCATGTATTATTGTAGCCTAAGGGCAAAAAACTAATATTCCTTGCTTCATAAACAACCATTAGCATGTTAATTAAGTGTGTAATGACATTTAGCACTTTCTATGTTAATCCTTGATTATTATTTGGCAACCTTGTTTATTGATGTTGGATTCTTGATTATAGTTAATTATCTTGGATGATTAGTTTGTGGTTAGTTGAGATATTTGCAAGAAGAAGCTTAATTAATCACTTATTAGTAAACTTTTAACTTGCTTAAAATGTTTACACCATGAAACTAGAAATGCGTATTGGTTTAATAAGGGGTAATTAATACTGATCAACAGTGTTTTCCCTCATGGAAGGACCTTAGCGGGTAAGATGGTGTTGTTACGCATTCTTGACATAAGTTGTAAACTTTGTTAGTAATTTAGGCCAAAGTGCTATCTTGGTGAATTTATGTTCAAGATTTGTAAAATGAACTCGGTTATGATTCAATCTAGTTTATGCTTGTCTCGGTGGTTACATTGTGTAAATCGGTGTCACTTTCCTTGATTAAGTGAGGTTAGAAAACTCCTAACGGATGACTAGCTTATCTTTAGGAGATTTACATGGACATTCATCAATAAGGCGTTAAAGAACAATTTTAGGTGGTTAAAGTGTGTTTATCGTTTTAACTTTCTGAAGAGTTGTCATGTTAGGATTCCCGAAAGCGATACTAATTGTCTTTGAAAATGGAGAATTGACCAAGTGTTTTAGTGGCGAAACTGATTTAATTAACATGTTCCGGTTGTTCCTAAAGGAAGGCTATGTATCTATTTTTCATATTTGGAGTCTATTATGTTTTTAAAAGAAAAAGAAAAAATATATTACAGTCATGTTAAGTTTAAACAACTTATTCACCTATCTTTTCTACCGGTAAAGTAATGATAAAGGTTTAGTATTATCATCTAAGCCCGCATACTTGGATCGATACTTGGTTCTTACCGACACTTTACTACATATATGATGGGGTACACTTACCCTTTCATGTGTGTTTTAATTTTGAAATATAACTAATTTTATAATTTAAAACCGAATCGTATGTAAAATTCATTGTAAAAATATTTATATACACGCACACGTCAAGTTTTTCGCGCCGTTGCCGGGGATATGGCGAGCTTTAGGAACGACCCGAGTTAATATTTTACCGGTGTACACTTGTTTAAATATTTGTTAAATTATTATTTCATTTATTCGTTCGAATTCGAACTAATTATTCATTTATTTCTTATATTTTCAGAACCGAAAAACCATTTTCATCTTAACTGGTTCAAGTATTTTTATTCGTTTTTTTGATTTTTATAAAAATTTTGATCTACTTCCGAGTTTTTAAAAGTATTTTAGTGTTTAAAACAGAAAATTCGTTTTTATTACAGCAAAATAATAATAATAATATTTATACGCGCCTATTTTCGTTTGCAGGTTAATGTCCTCAACCCCCCACACCCGCTGCTGCTGAACATCCAACGAACCAGAGCGTGATCTGAGCAGGGGACTTCGAGAGAGATCCCGCAAGGTCATGCAGCAAATCGAGACAGCCAGGGACGAGCCGGTGGTACCCTCTGAGACCGAGAGCTCAGAGGACGAGGGAAATATCACCATGGCGGACGATGATAGGCCTTTAATCGAGACGAACCAACCCGGAGGTGGAGGCCTGGAGTCAAGCATTGCCCGACCGACGGTTGTAGCGCCAATCTTGAAATTAAATCTAGTATAATAAATATGGTACAAATTCGATGCAGTTCAATGGACGGGAGCACGAAGACCCCGGTCGACACATTGCTTCGTTTCTGTAAGTGTGCTCAACTTTCAAGATACGGGACGTTTCGGATGACACGATTCGGTTGCGACTTTTCCCATTTTCATTGCTAGACAAAGCTAGATCTTTGCTTATGTCACTTCCCGCAGGATCCATGACAAGTTGGGATGAGGTGGCGGCGCTATTCATGTATAAGTACTTTCCTCCCGAGAAGACGACTAAGTTGAGGAACCGGATTGTGACATTTTGACAGGACGACGGAGAGTCCTTATATGCAGCCTGGGAGCAATTCAGAGACTTGTTACTTGATGTTCCGCACCACGGTTTCTCCAAGAGGCAGTTAGTTCTGACTTTTACCAGGGGCTTAACTACGACACGCAGGAGCGTTTTGACGTATATGCTGGTGGCGATCTAGGATGAAGACACCTAATGAAGCTTACGCAATTATCGAGAAAGCTGCGTTGAAGTCGAGTTCACGTCATGGTGGAGAGAGAGTCCGGACATCGTCTCGCCTAGGAGTTCATGCTGTAGATGATTGACACGGCTATTACTGCACATATCACGGCATTGTCGGCAATGTTTGACAGCGCACAGGCTAGTTCTGGGTGTGAGAAACGTTGAGTGACGCATGAGCCAGGTGCGTGTGCCCAAGGAGTTATGTACGAAGTCCAGGAGGAAGTAGCCTTTGTCAGGAATCAAGCGAGGCCGCAAAATAATCCCTATAGCAACACGTGCAATCCAGGATGGAGAAATCAGCTGAACATTGGGTGGAAAGCGAATACGGGTAACCGAAACCCACTCAGATATGCTTAGCGAGCTCCAGCACCACAGCAGGCTCAAGGCCAATCTACAACTTATAATCATCTACAGCATTCCATACTCGTACAAAATCAGGGCGCCGGGAGTAGTTCCTAGCAACAAGCCCCTCAAGAAAACTCCAAGCTGGAGGAGATGATGGCCCAACTTCTAAGAAGCTTCATCAGTGCAAATCAGCTAGCTGAGAAACAGTATCAACAAAGTGAGGATCGTTTCTTAGCTCACGAGGGAGAGATGCGAAGTCAGAAGGCCTCGATTCAAAACATTGAGAATCAGGTTGGGCAATTGGCCAAAATGATGTCCGCGAGACCTCAGGGTGGTCTCCCGGGAAATACTGTGCCGAATCCACTAGGGCATGTGAATGTCGTGATGACGAGGAGTATTTAAACCACCAAACCCGACACATCGGATTCACCACCGATAACTGAGGCGGTCAGACTGATGCTTCGGACGAGGTGCACACTAGGCGAGTCCTAGCAAATATTTGTACAGTTCCAGAAGCCAGTCATAGATTATACTACTATAGTTTCGTACCCAGGAAGGCTAAAGAAGCAGAAGAATGAAGAACAATATCATAAGTTTCTCGAGTTGTTTAAACAATTACACATAAACATACCATTTGTTGAAGCCTTAGCTCAAATGCCTATGTGCGTGAAGTTTTCGAAGGGCATTCTCTCAACAAGCAGAAACTTGAGGATATATCCTGTGTAGTGATCAACGAGAGTTGCTCAGCTATTCTTCAAAACCGTCTGTCTACAAAGATGGGAGATCCAGGCAACTTCACACTTCTCTGTCTTATCGGCAGCATGTATGTCAGTCACGCGTTAGCTAACTTGGGAGCGAGCATTAACCTTATGTCTTTTAAGGTTTTTTCCAAATTGGATCTAGGTGAGCCTTCACCTACGAGGATGAGCATTCGACTTGCTGAGCGTTCAATCAAGTATCCACACGAGAAATTTAAGAATATGCTTGTCAAGATTGACAAGTTTGTATTTCTGTGGACTTTGTTATCTTGGATACGGATGAGGACTCTAGGGTGCCTTTGATACTCGGATGCCCATTCTTGAATACCACCCGGACGATTGTAGATGTAGCCACGGGCCAGATCACACTCCGAGTGAACGATGAGCATGTGACCTTTGACATCAAGCGGTCAATGCAGCACCGACAAAGTCAGGATGACGCGCTCTACTATGTTGACATTGTCGACACTTATGTAAGCAACCATTTCCAGGGCACGACTGAGGAGATCGATTCAGACACACATCTGTTATGCGGGGACCTAGATGGCATTGCGCAGGAAGGCCACGACTTTAGCTCATCTATCAGATTGGTGATGATGGTCCCAAGTGTCCGGATCAATTTACAGAGATTGATCGTGAGGTTGAAGAGAAGTCGTAGCCTTTTGTTGAAGATCCTCCGTCCTTAGAGCTTAAGGAGCTTCCGTCGCATCTCGAGTATGCATTTTTAGATGAGGAGCGCCGTCTGCCGGTTATTATTTCATCATCTTTGTCAGGAGAGGAAAAGAGCAAACATCTCGGTGTTTTACAACTTCATAAGAAAGCCATGGCGTGGAAGATAATGGATATCAAAGGAATCAATCCCCCTTCTATAGGCATAAAATTCTCATGGAGGACCATTACAAGCCATGTGCGTAGCCTCAGAGACGACTAAGCCCAAACATGCAAGATGTGGTCAAAAAGGAGGTGATAAAGTTGTTAAATCCAGGTTTGATCTATCCTATCTCCGACTCAGTTTGGGTTAGTCCCGTACAGGTAGTGCCCAAAAAGGGTGGTATGACAGTAGTTACGAATGATAGGAACGAACTTATTCCAACCCGGAGGTCACATGATGGCGGGTTTGCATCGATTACCGCAAACTCAATGATGCCACCCGTAAGGACCACTTCCGTTTTCATTCATCAACCAAATGTTGGAACGTCTGTCGAGGAAGTCTTATTATTGCTTTCTTGATGGGTTTTCGGAGTATTTCAGATTCCTGTTGCTCCTGAGGATCAGGAGAAGGCTACCTTTACATGCCCCTTTGGCACATTTCGCCTACCGGCATATGCCTTTTGGGCTGTGTAATGCACCGGCTACCTTCCAGCGTTGCATGTAGCGATTTTCCATGACATGACCGAGGATTCAATAGAAGTTTTCATGGATGATTTTTCAGTTTTTTGGGACTCTTTCGATCAGTATTTGGAAAATTAAAAAAATGTTAAAAAGGTGTAAGGATACGAATCATGTGCTGAACTGGGAAAAATGCCACTTTATGGTGAGAGAGGGCATAGTTCTTGGGCATAAGATCTCACGAGCAGGCATGGACGTTGATCCGGCGAAAGTTGACATCACTTCTCGACTTCCACCTCCCACCTCGGTTAGAGCGATACGGAGTTTCTTAGGTCATGCTAGGTTTTACAGGCGGTTTATCAAGGATTTTTCAAAGATCGCCAGACCCATGACCTGCTTGATGGAAAAGGATGCTCCATTTATTTTTTGTGAGGATTTTTGAAGGCATTTCACCTTTGAAGCAAACGCTTGTTGAAGCCGCTATCTTGATCGCACCTGACTGGACTTTGCCATTGGAAATAACGTGCGATGCGAGTAATTTCGCGATTGGGTTTGTTTCGGGACAGTGGAAGGACAAGCACTTCCATCCGATCTACTACGCCAGCAAGACTCTACATGATTCGCAGGAGACCTACACTACTACGGAAAAAGAGCTTTTGGCGGTAGTTTTTGCGTTTGATAAATTTAGATCGTATTCAGTGCTGTCCAAGATGATTGTATACACCGATCACGCGGCCATCTGATACCTGTTTATCAAACAAGATGCTAAACCACATCTTATCAGGTGGATTCTATTGCTACAGGTGTTAGGGATAGAATTTTAGCAATTGTGGATCATGTATCCTAAGTTTGGCTTGGATCACGAATCCTCAGGAAATGGTGCAGGAAGACTAAGTACCACAGATCCTCATGTTATTCTAACTAACTAAAAATTGTTTCCCATATCGTTTGGCCTTGTTTTGCAGGTGTATTACAAAGAGGACTTGTTCTAACCGGGAATCATTGGGAATATGCTTCTATTTCAAGCACATGCATGGGCTGGTGACCGTTAATGGTGAACATGGATGCTTGGCTGAATTTTCGGATAGTTAGTTTCTTAGGATTAGATAGATATTTTAGTGGGGTATTGAGCTTGATGGTTAACAAGTTTCGCAACACACACTCGCATACACTCTCTCGCAACACAGTTCTCAAAACACACTAGAATTTTCATTGTAACAAGCTCAATATCATCCAAAGTTGTAACATTTATTGTTCAATATAGTTGGTGATCGGTAGTTTCCATCACCCAAGGTTTTTTATGCCGGATATCAATCATTGATCAAGGGCTTTTTCCTCGTATGGGGTGTTCATTGTTATTTAGATTTCTAATTTGTTCATATAATCGATCAAAACATAAGCACTCCACCTCACAATCAAAGTTTGGTTAGATTATCCTTAATCAGATTTTTGACCAAAAACGTTTGGCGCCCACCGTGGGGCAATTGGTGCTTCAATTCTAAAAATCTCGTTCATTTTCTTCATTTTTGTTCATCTCCATCAACCACATGGCTTCTCAGGGAAAAGCCACTTCAAGTACCATGCCGACAGTTACCTCATCCCAGATCAGTTCATCGTTGCCTCCTATTCCACCTGCATACCAAAAGAGTGCAGGGAATCCTCAGAAGAAAACAACACCTATTTACATAGGATCGAAAACCTCTACTGTTTCTTCATCTACACCTACTAATAATGATGTTTTGCTTTATTTTTGCAGATTAAGAGTTTTATGTAGTAGCAGGATAAAACCAACAACAGAATCCTCCGGGAGATTGATGAAATCAAGAAACAGAAGAAATCCTAGGATCAATCTCCATTGGAGCCTAGAGTATTGGATTTTGCGGCTCATCAACAATCCAACACTCTAGAGCATCTAATGCTCAATATCAAGGATCCTCAGGTTCGCAGCATGGATCACAAGTAATCACACAGCCTCAAGTAATCTACTCTCAGCTCAAGGATCCTCATCTCGGCCTCAAGGATCCTTTTTAGTTAAGGAGGATACCTGGAGACGCAACAAATTCAAGGATTCTATTTTCATCATCAAGGATCCTTAGCTCGGATTCAAGGATCCATGGAGTATCCTTCAAGAACTTCAGTGCCCATGTATTCCGTACCCAACATCTTTCAGGATCAGGGATCCTCGGGAAGTCAGCCGTCCAGAAATTCTGAAGTTCCCATAGGGGACTTCATTCCCATGCAGACCATTACTTCTTCTGGACCTATTGTTACAGAGATGCATTTTATCCTAGACAAACTTCTGGGATACCAATTCCAAACCAATCGGGAGGTAACAAAATCAATACATCTTTTGATACTAACCTTAATTGCATGCAGGATGCAGGTATCAACCAGGCAATGGCCAAAGAGTTACAGAAACTCAAAGATATGATTTCCAGCATTCCCGGAGTGGTTAAACCCATTCCTGAGATGATGGACGGTAGCCACAGGATATCTCGTTTTGTACCTCATATAAGCAATAGTGAGATACCTAAGCGTTTCCAGACTCCAAGTATGAAGCTGTATGATGGTACCACCGATCCGAAGGAGCATGTGGCTCAATATAGAGAAAGGATGGAGATAAACCCCATTCCTGAAAGATTAAAGGAAGACTGTTTATGCAAGGGCTTCAGATCCACACTAACTGGATCAACATTCAAATGGATGCTAAGTCTTCCTCCTTACTCTATTACTTCATTTTCTCATTTTGTTAACTTGTTCAATAATCAATATTCTTGTAGTAGATCATTTGAAACGTTAACTAGTGACTTGTATAGGATCACCTAAGGTCGCGATGAATCACTAAGGGATTACATCACTAAATTCAGTAGAGAATCCTTAAAATCCCCAATATAGATATTGCCACAGCCATAGAAGCCTTTAAAATGGGATTACAAAAGATTCACATTTCTATGATGACCTTGTTATGACTCCTTGCAGGAATTTAGATGAGGTAAGAAACAGGGCCTTGAGATTCATCCGACTAGAGGATGACAAGAGGATCCAAGAAAGATTGTCAATATCCTCAAAGCAAGAGAAGCAAGGATCCTTCTTTAAGAATAACCGATCCAGTCAATACTCTAGGTCTGATTATCCTCCTATTTCTTAATCTTGTTTTTCTGCTGATAACACTGAACTAATCCTTGCTTTTGCAGAATCTAGATGATAAGCCAAGTGGCCACGAAAGAATGAGAAATCCCCAGCCAGCAAGGATAAGTCGAAATGGTGTGCTTATCATGAGGATTTCGGTCACCTTACAGATGAATGCATAGCCTTGAGGAAGGAAATTGATTATCTTTTGAGCAAAGGTTATTTGAAGGAACTGCTCGGAATGAAAAAAACAAGGATCTAGGACTTTGAGAAACTCCCCAAAAGAGCTCCTCCACCACCAGCCGATGCTAGATTATTAACTTCATTTCTGGAGGGTCTGATATTTATGGAACCTTGTTTTCTGCAGCTAAAGGCACGCTAAAGAATCAAAAATGGAGAACAAGATAGACCTATTGGAACATCGACTCTAACTCAGCAGAAAGTGATATCTTTTGATGAGGATGACCGTGTTGACATACAGGATCCTCATCATGACGGTTTAGGTATTACTCTGTTTATTTCTAACCATTTTGTTAATAGGATCCTTATTGATGGAGGCAGTTCTGTGAACATTATCCACTTGATGTCCTCAAGAGGATGGATATTCCTAAATCTGAAATAGTTAGAAGTTCGTCAGTCCTTGTAGGATTTAGTGGCGAAACAAAGAATACGTTGAGGGACATCAAACTTCCAATTTACATAGAGGGAGTAAATTCTATTAAGAAATTTTGTGTAATAGATTGTTTGTCTTGTTGCAATGTTATCCTTGGCAGGCCTGGATACATGATATGAAGGCAGTTCCCTCGACGTACCACCAATGTGTCAAGCTCCCTACCCCATGGGGAGTGGTCAAGATAGAGAGTGATCAGTAGGAGGCGAAGAACTGCTACACTTCCTCAATGAAACCAGCTTCAAAATCCATGGAAGCATAGAATTAAAGAATCCTCCGAGAGACGTCTTAGAGGCTAGAGAACAAGATGTCCGGATATTATATTAGACCCTAAGATCCTGAATCCAAAGTATATATAGGATCCGAGATCCTGGATAGCATAGAGCAGGATCTAGTATCCATCCTGAAAACAAGAAAGTCTACCTTCGCTTGGAAGTACGAACACATGATAGGTATATCAAAAGATGTTATTACTCATAAACTTGGTATTGACAAATCTTTCAGGCCAATACAGCAAAAAAGGAGGAAATTTGCTCCTGAAAGAAATGCAATCATCCAAGAAGAGGTAGATAAGTTGCTAAAGGCAGGTATGATTAGAGAGGTCAAGTATCCTAGATGGTTAGCCAATGTGGTTGTTGTTCAAAAGAAGAATGGAAAGTGGAGGGTATGCATTGACTTTACTGATTTGAACAAGGCATGTCCCATGGATCCTTTCCCCTTACCCCACATTGACTCCATGGTGGATGCTACGGCGGGTCATGAGTTGTTAACTTTTAAGGATGCTTCATATGGATTTCAGTAAATTCAGATGGAACCATCTGATCAAGAGGACACAACGTTCATGACACCCACCGGCATATATTGTTATATTGCTATGCCATTTGGTTTGAGAAATACAGGTGCTATGTACCAAAGGCTGGTGAATATGATGTTCAAGGAACAACTTGGACACACGATGGAAGTTTATATCGATGACATGGTGGTGAAGTCTAAAAGAGCAGAGGATCACCTCAAAGATCTCAATGAAGCATTCAACATCCTTAACAATTACAACATGAAGTTGAATACCTCCAAGTGTGTTGGGATAGAACCCTACAAAAGAACAGATGATAGAAAGCCAAAACAGGTCTGCTCTATATGATCCAGAATAAACAGAGTTTAGATTTCACTCCTTGTAAAGACCAGCTTCCAAACCACTGATAGTTCTAACAACAACCTTATTCAAAGCTCTGCTACTTATAAAGTCTGTTGATTCACCAAACCACTAATGGGTCAAACGTTTGCTTTTAAGTCAAAGGTCTGCTTGAAGTCAAAGGTCTAATCATCCTTTGAAGAACATCTGCCAATGCCTTCATCAGAGTTTATGTCTATCAGCGGTTAGGGCCGTCAGTGCTTTACAAACAGAGTTTAGGTTAGGCAGTGGTTAGAGTTTGTTAGTATGGTTAGATGTCATTGTCAAGATGATGTCAGCATAAACCAATAGTGGTTAGGATAGTACCATATATAGACAGTGCTTGTACTGTTCTATTTAGCTTTTCACATCTTCACTTTATTGTACATCCTTTTGTGTGTGTGTGAGCTCGGTCTGAAGGGGAGTTTAGTGATTCATACATGTAAGTTATCTTGTAATCATTTCTATCTTATGAGTAATGAAAAACATTTTATGATGAAAATTATTCTCTCGTTGATTGTGTTATAAAGTTTTAATTGTTCTTCCGCTGCAAAATCCTTCATGATTTATCAATTTATATTAAATTGGTTAAAACAATGCAAGCAATTCAAACTCAGATCTTAACAATTGGTATCAGAACTAGGTCTGTCAAATTGATCTAACAGTCAATTTGAATTAAAAAGGATCGGATCGATCTTGTTGATATTGTGCTAATTTTTAATTGTTGAAAACAGAGTCGAAATTGTATGGAAGTTCACGATTCATGTGGTTTTTATTGTTTTGTGTTCGAGTCTATGTTGATTTCGGGGCTATTTGATGAAGAGGATACATATCAGTTTCATATGAATGACTGAGATGAACTTTTAAATCATAAATTGTTCAAAAGAACCGCTGGAAGTTTATTAGATCTAATTGATTCACTTGTCACAAAATTTTCTACGATTTTATTTTTAAGTAGAAATTTCATGTTTATATCAGGTCTTGTATTGTTCTTCTGAATTTTTGTTGGAGATAATACTTCTTGAGTTTTTGCTCGTTTTTGTTACGCAAAACTTAAGTACCTGTCTGAAGTAGTACCCTAATTTAGAAAGGGAAGTTACTTTTTCTGATAAGATTATCAAGAGGATTCTGGTTGATGATATGTCAAAATTCAGCTTTAAATGTCCTTGAAAACTTGTTCTTACAGACAAAATAGCTTGTACCATAAGAGATATACAACCTCTGTAAAGTGTCTGAACACAAGGACGAGCACGTAAATGAAGTTTAGACTGAAAAGGTTACAAAAAGTTAAGCCATTAAAATTTTTGAGAAACATTTGAAAATAGTTTATCAAAAGTAACCTTGCAAACTATCAATTTTTTATCAAACACATTGACATCAGACATCACTGTGAGGGATTGCTATGAAAAAGGTCTGAATTCTTTACAACATGTCCATACCAAGGATCATTTGTTGACAAAAGCACTTGATGCTTCCATATCTGACAGCTTGATTTCTAGGCTTGGAATGCTAAACATGGATTAAAAACAAATTTTCTTGTGATCCATGTGTAAATAACAATAAAATTTTTATATAAAATCAGAAGTTCATCCTTAAAAATAGTTAAAATTGAGCTTTTCAATAAATCCCTAAAGTTTGTTCAAAGCTCTGATAGCACTAAAAACACTGTTGAATAAAAAAAAACCTATCCACTGATGTGGAACCTCTGATAGTATTAACTTTTGGTCACAACCACTGATAAGTTACTCTATCTGAGGTTTAGTCAAACAACTGTCTTCCATTGTCAATCAGAGGTTACACGTGGACAGATGCTATTCGACAGTTGTTGCATCAGATGCCACGTCATCATCACTTTTTGAAAAAAAAACTCTCTATAAAACCCTATCTCATTCACAAACAGAGATTTTACTTTTACTGTGCCATTTCAAAATCTCTGAAGAAATATGTCCTCTGAAAATCATGGCACCCAAAGCAAAATCAACACAAGAACCTCCAAAACACACACTAACATTAAAAATCCACACAACTATCTCTGTACTTTTGAGAAGACAAAGAAGAATACAGAATTTCATGAAATTATTAATATATTGTCTTCCTCAAAGTACAAGACCCTGTTAACATGCAACGCACCGATCTATTAAAACGCCCTACGAGCCTTCTAGGCAAATGCTGAAATTGAAAGTCTGAATCAAAAACCGTGGGCAATCACGTCAAAAGTGGGAGGGATCTTGGTTCCAATAACCCCACAAACCATCTCAGAAGTTTTTCAGATGAACGACCTAGAAGGTAAAACTTCTTTCCCCAAAAGTGAGTATCAAATTGTTTTGAAAACAAAGGATATACACGAGATTTATCAAAGTTAACCATGAAAAAGGGAAAATTCTCATCTCCTATGAAATTTTTGTTTCATACCCTGCGCACCTGTGTTTCAAATAAAACAACTGGGTTTGATGAAATACCATCGAAAATTCAATACTTGGGGTATGCCATTTTGTCTAAATCTGATTACAATTACTCCCAAGTATTATTTAATGATTTGGTAACAAACCTAGAAAATATGAAAAAACAAAAGGGAAAATGCTTTTCTGCTATTTCCTAGATTTTTAAGTTATTATTTACTAAAGAAAATTCCAAAGGAAAGTGCACATGTTCTTGTTCAAGGTGTGCCTTTCCAAATAAATAGTTTATCATCTGAAACATATACTCGCCTTATGGCTAAAGAGTCAAAAGTTTCAAAAACACAAGCAGGGGAGTCTGAGCAAAATTTAGATGAGTCCACATCTGCTCCTCAGATTCCAGCTGCTGAACCCACTGCTCTTGGTGACCACAGCAGCAGAACCACTACTGTGCAACCCACACCAAAAACTCCTAAAAAGACCAAAAAGAAACTTTCAAAACCCACCAAACCTATCAAAAAGGATCTTCTGGAAGATGAGATCCAGAAGTTAATCTAGTGACAACACAAAAGTTACATGAAACCACTACTGCTACTTCCTCACAGCAGATGGTAGAAAGATCTCCACCCAAAACTATGACTCCTCATGATTCCTCACAAAAGGAACATGTTGTAAGCACAGGGAACCCACAACTGATAACATCACCCTCATTTGAGAGTATGTTAAAATGTCCATCTCCCAAGACAAATCTGCTTTCCACATCACTCTCCACACTTCAACTTACAACAACCACACATCACTGTTTGAAACCTTTGATAGTCAGTCACAAAAAGGCCACGCTCACCAACACATTACTAGGAGCAAAACCTCCAAATGGCTGTGTCTGAAAAAAATCAACTGGTTATCCCACAAATAGTTGAGGAGGCTACATCACTTGGATTTCCTGAAGTCCTTGTTGATAGTTCAATAGGAGTAGCTACTACAGATGTTGAATCCACTGATTTACATCTGGACAATAGTTTCATATATAAGTCTCCTTTGAAGGCAACCCATGTTGAGGTTACTCAGGTAACCTCTGCTGCAGTGGGAAGACCCCAGTACCAAGAAAAAGGGGCATCTAAGGTTGAAGCAAGTGATAAATCACATGCTCGTGATACCCTAGATACAACTACCACCTTGGGTAGGAGCTCAGATGATCCTATTAATTTAGGAGATGAGCTAAAACACAAGGAATTGACGGATAAAGTCACAAAGATTGAGGCATCAGTGGGAGCTATCAAAGATGTGCTGCGGCAGCTGTTACAATCAGCAAAATCTTGAAACACTACTCAATCCTCGCTCAAGCCACCAGAATTGCAACACAAATGTTTCCTCTGCTTCAACAACACATTCAGCATGCTAATCAGTTATATGATTCAAAAGTGCAGAATTTAAAGAAGAATTTGAAGCAAGGTATAAAGACACAAAGGAAGAGCTTAGAGAAATCAAGAAAATTCTCATTCCTGGCACTACCCCTGCGTCTATCTTCGAAAGAGTTGATGACGCCAAAAAGGGGGTGAAAAATGACTCTGAGGAAAATCTCTCAGTAACTTCTGGTGAAACATCTGTCAAAGAAAAAGAAAAGGGAGGTCATGAAACCCTAAAAATTCAAGCAGATGATGAAGATACACAAATGAGGATAGTTCAAAGTCATGCCAGGATAAAAGAGAAGGAAATGAAGGGTGCCACTGCTGGTCCCAAAACCACTGTTGGTACAAAAAGGCAAACCACTGACAGTTCAATCATACTGCCTTCCTCATCTCAGCAACTACTTGTCAAAGAAAAGATGTTGATACTACTAAAAGTACAGCAGATGTTACGACAGCAGTGGTTTGCACAAATGCCCCTGCACCAAAACTGGTTTATGCTAGGAAAAGAAGAAAAATGGCTATAGTGGAAAATAATGATATATCATCTACAACTGTTACCAAAACCAACTATCACCAAATCATCATCACTACAAATCAGCCTTATGAGTCACTCAAAGGCCAAAATCCAACAAGAAATATTCCAATGGAGACATCGTATCCTTTAGAGTTGGCTGTAGTAAAGGGAGAAATGCTACAATTCTATACAGAAGCTGATCCATCCAAAAGAACCTTCCCATCTCTTCATGGCTATAGAAATCCCAAAACCATTAAGGATTATCTAAAACTGAAGACTAGGCAAGCCAAAATCATAGCCAAAAAGGAGAGCGAAGGAAATGGAAATGCCTACTTATCAAGAAGGGAACAACTTGAGCTTAACAAGGTAAAGAAATTAGAAGAGTATGCAAGTGAATTCACTGAGAAAATGATTGCGAATTCTCCAAAAGATGATCCTCAAATGAAGCAAAGGGAAACCTTATCAGGTTCATCATGAAAAAAAACCCCATCAAGCTGAGTAGAACCAGTTTAAAGAGTGGTCCATCCAGCTCTCAAACAAGAAGTAGAAATAATTGATGGATGAAGAACGACCCTCAAATAAGACAGAATGCACCAATTGGATGTTAAAAACCTAAGTGCAGATCTGGTCTTGGAAACAACCATTCAAGCCCTCAACCAAAAGAAGAGGCAGCTGTAGATGGATATGCAAGATCAGCAAAGGGATGCTAACAAAAGTAAGCAAGCTATCACTAAGGAACCTTTGCCTGACTTGAATAAAGAACCAATGAAGCCTTTACCGATTCTGAAGATCTTTTTCAAAGGCTTTCAAAAATACTAAAGTGGCTCTCTGATAAAAAGAGCCATGTATTGACTCTACTCTGGTCCAATGGGAAAGTTGTGAGTATGCCAAGGAAGGATGCACTAAGCCTGGGTGTATCTGACCTTCAAGATCTTTTGGAACTACAACTATGCAGGGATGAGGATAATGAAGATTCCTTGAACTTTGAATCACAATTCAAAGAACAAATCTGGGTAAAACTGATGAGACAAAGATCATGAATAAAGAAGAGTTTTGGCATCATCTGTTCTAGGGGGAGATTGTTGGGATTGAACCCTACAAAAGAACAGATGATAGAAAGCCAAAACAGGTATGCTCTATATGATCCAGAATAAACAGAGTTTAGATTTCACTCCTTCTAAAGACCAGCTTCCAAACCATTGATAGTTCTAACAACAGCCTTATGCCAAAGCTCTGCTAGTTATAAAGTATGTTGATTCACCAAACCACTAATGGGTCAAAGGTCTGCTGGAAGTCAAAGGTCTGATAATCCTTTGAAGAACATCTGCCAATGTCTTCATCATAGTTTATGTCTATCAGCGGTTAGGGTCGTCAGTGCTTTACAAACAGAGTTTAGGTTAGGCAGTGGTTAGAGTTTGTTAGTATGGTTAGATGTCATTGTCAAGATGATGTCAGCATAAACCAATAGTGGTTAGGATAGTACTATATATAGACAGTGCCTGTACTGTTCTATTTAGCTTTTCACATCTTCACTTTATTGTACATCCTTTTGTGTGTGTGTAAGCTCGTCTGAAGGGGAGTTTAGTGATTCATACATGTTAGTTATCTTGTAATCATTTCTATCTTAGAGTAATGAAAAACATGTTATGATGAAAATTATTCTCTCGTTGATTGTTTATAAAGTTGTAACTATTCTTCCGCTGCAAAATCCTTCATGATTTATCATTTTAATATCAAATTGGTTAAAACAATGCAATCAATTCAAACTCATATCTTAAAAAAGTGCCATTTCGGGGTCAAAGCTGGAAAATTCTTAGGATTTATGGTGACTAAAAGAGGGATAGAAGTCCAGAGCAGATCAAGGCTATAATAAATATCAAATCCCCTTCCAACGTCAAAGATGTGCAAAGATTGACTCGAAGGATCCAGCCCTCAATAGGTTCATAGCTAAATCCTCATAAAAATGCAAGGATTTCTACGACATTCTAAGAAAGAATAAGAAGTTCGAATGGACCGAGAAGCATGAAGCTGCTCTTAAAGCTCTCAAGGATTACTTATCCTCAGCACCAGCCTTGATGAAGCCAAAAAATAGGGAGCCACTAGCCTTATTCCTAGCTTTTTCAGGTAAAGCGGTAAGTCCGGTCCTGGGCAAGGATCACGAAGGCCAACAAAATCCGGTATACTATGTAAGTAAAAGTCTACTCGATGCTGAGGCCAGGTATTCTCATTTGGAGAAACTAATTCTTGCTTTGATTATGGCTTCTACTAAACTTAGGCATTATTTTGAAACTCACACTATAATTGTTAAGACTAACTTTCCTATTAAGAATCTTAAATGATGCTACCGATAACCTAATAATCAACGTCAAAGGTTTGATGCGCTGTTACACGTCAAGTCTCCGTTTAACACGTTGTTCAAGGCTAAGGACACCAATCTCGCATCGTTGGTCCTTAATAGTGTCATGTTAACCATGACCTGCTCTCAGATTCCTCCGAGACATAATAATAATTGCTTAGTATAGCACACAAGTCATACAAGTTTGCAAAGTTTACGTGCAATTATTGTTTCAATCATGCTTAAAGTTTAGGACCAATTAAGGTGTACCTGGTATCATCATGGGTATCATAGTCTCCCCTGGTTAAGAAATTTCGTCCCCGAAATTTACCATGTCTAGCTAGGGGAAAAGGTGAGTGTATATTCTACGGAACTCATCCTTCCGTTCCCAGGTGTATTCAGGTCCTTGTTTAGAGTTCCACCGAACTTTAACCAGTGAAATTTTGTTGTGCCTTAATTGCTTAACTCTGCCATCAACTATTTCTATTGGCTCTTCCACAAAGTGGAGTTTATCATCAAAGTGTATGTCTTCCAATGGTATCTGGGTGGCCTCGCCCGAAAGGCACTTTAAGTTCGAATGTGGAAGACATTATGAATGGCACTAAGTTCGGTTGGTAGCTTCAGTCGATATGCTACGGGACCTACTTTTTCTAGGATATCGTAGGGTCCAATATATCGCGGGGCAAACTTTCCGGTCTTTCCAAATCTGATAACGCCTTTCCATGGCGATACTTTCAACAATACCCGTTCACCAACCTTGAAGGACAATGGTTTCCTGCGTACAACAGCCCAGCTCTTTTGTTACTCTGGGCAGCTTTCAATCGGTTCCAATCTGATGGACCTTATCAGTCGTTTCTAGAACTAGTTCGGATCCCGTCAGTTGAGTGTCACCCAATTTGGCCCAACAAAGTGGTGATCAGCACTTTCGACCATAGAGTGCCTCGTATGGGGCTGCCTGGATGCTACTGTGGTAACTATTGTTATATGAAAATTCCACTAGTGGAAGATGCTTGTCCCAGCTTCCTCCAAAATCCAGGAACAAGTCGTGTGTGGATCGTGCGTTCCGATTGGCCATTGGTTTGGGGATGGTAAGTAGTGCTCAAATCACTTCGTGTCCCCAAACCTTCTTGTAACTTTTGCCAGTACAGCGAGGTAAAATGGTGTCTCGGTCGGAAATAATAGCAATCTGGACACCATGTCTAGCTACTATCTCATTAGTATAGATTTCGGCCAACTGGTCCATTTTCTTCTCAAAACTTTTCTCATTCCCGTGCAATCCTTCATCGGGTATCTGGCTTTCCTCCAGGGCTTGTATCTGCGCGTTCTGGATTTGATCTACCAGGCTTGTCTGCACAATCATTCCCAAGGCTCTCACTCGAAGGGTTTTAATTCGATCCTTCCTACATAGCGCCTCCTCTACCACATTAGCTTTCCCCGGGTGGTACTTTATTTCACAGTCGTAATCGTTTAACAATTCCACCCATCTACGCTGCCTCATGTTCAATTCCTTTTGGTCGAAGATATGTTGGAGGCTTTTGTGATCCGTATATATAGTACACTTGGTACCATATAAGTAATGTCTCCAAATCTTTTGTGCAAATATAACAGCGCCTAGTTCCAGATCATGCGTCGTGTGGTTCTTTTCGTGAACTTTCCACTGTCTAGAATCGTACGCAATAACTTTATTTCTTTGCATAAGGACACATCCAAGCCCTTGTTGTGATGCATCACAATATAACGACAAAGTCGTCATTGCCTTCAGGCAATGTCAAGATTGGGGCCTCACATAACTTTTTCTTTAACAGCTGGAACGTTGTTTCCTGATCTTCACCCCATTCATGCTTCCTGTCCTTCTGTGTTAAGGCTGTTAGGGATTGGGCAACACTAGAGAAATTCTCGATGAAGCGACGATAGTACCCTGCCAGTCTAAGAATTGGCGTATCTCTTTTGGAGATTTCGACGCTGGCCGATTCTTGATTGCTTCTATCTTGCTTGGATCTACATGGATTCCATACTGATCCACCACATGTCCTAAAAATTGCATGGCTTGCAACCAAAATTCGCACTTAGACAATTTAGCGTACGTTGTTCTGTCCGTAGTATCTCCAAAATAGCAAGTAAGTGATGCTCGTTCTCGTCCTTGCTTTTGGAGTGGATCAAGATATCATCAATGAATATGATGACGAACTTGTCGAGGTATGGTTTACACACCCTGTTCATGGGGTCCATGAACACAGCTGGTGTGTTGGTTAACCCAAACGGCATAACTAGGAACTCATAGT
Source organism: Scalesia atractyloides (assembly GCA_947069175.1). NCBI lineage: Eukaryota > Viridiplantae > Streptophyta > Magnoliopsida > Asterales > Asteraceae > Scalesia > Scalesia atractyloides. The sequence goes on from CAMTDV010000006.1 coordinate 44,517,803, forward strand.
GCCCATAACGAAGTTTGAAACGCATCTTGGGAATATCGTCCTCTTGGACCTTCACTTGATGGTAACCTAACCGAAGATCTATCTTAGAAAAATATCGGGCTCCTTGTAGCTGATCAAAAAGATCATCGATCCTGGGAAGAGGGTAAACGATTCTTGATAGTGACCTTATTCAACTCTTGGTAGTCAATGCACATGCGGAAGCTACCGTCCTTCTTCTTTTACAAACAACACTGGGGCTCCCCAGGGGGAATAACTAGGATGGATAAAACCACGATCAAGTAACTCCTACAGCTGCGTGGATAGCTCTTGCATTCGGACTGGGGCACGATAAAGGGGATTTGGCCATGGGTGTCGTTCCCGGTATAAATTCGATACGGAACTCGACTTGCCGATTGGGTGGCAATCCGGGCAATTCTTTCGGGAATACATCCGGGTATTCACACACTGCGGTATGTCTTCAATATGCTTCTTGGCTGGTTCCGTGGTCGTGACGCTGCCAAAAACACGTCACATCCTTGTCGTATACACTTCAACGCCTTGAGGTGAGATATGAGGTTCAGCGTGGCACCTAACTTCTCTCCTTGTACCATAATTGCATCCATCAGGGATAAAGGGATCTTCACAACCATCTGTTCACACAGCACCTCCGCACGATGGTTGGACAACCAGTCCATTCCTACGACGATGTCGAAACTACCCAATTCTACGGGTAAAAGGTCGATAGTAAATTGGTAACCGTTAAGGGTTATAGGGCAGTTACAAGTGAGTTGGTGACTAATGATCGGTTTCTCGTTAGCAAGTTCGACGGTATAGGGTTGTGTTAAGTCAATAGTAGGCGTATTCAATAGTGGCAAAAACGCAATGGAAACATAACTTCTATCAGCTCCCGTATCAAATAACACTGACGCAAATTGATCGGAAACTCGGAACATACCTGAAACCACATTGGGGTCTTGGCGTGCGTCACCAGGCCCCATGACAAAGGCACGACATCGAGCTGCATTCGAGGTAGATGCTTGGTTCTGTGTATTCCTTCCTGCCCTCTACTGAGCTTACTTTGGGCAACTATTTTTGAAATGCTCCGTACTGCCACATCCACGGCACGTATGGGGGTAGGTAACCTGTTGTGTGGTTGATAGGGTTGCTGCTGTAGAGGTTGAGACTTAGGGGGTTGGAAACGAGTTGGTTTAGGGTTGGGTTTCATGGACATCTTACAGCTTCGGGCAAAATGCCCATTTCTATGGCACCTCGAGCATATCACTGTTCGGCATCTACCAGAGTGGTGGAAAGCGCACTTGTTGCACTTTGGGGATTTTCCTTTATAGTTATCAGAGTTACCGGTTGGGGTAGTCATGGTATAACTCTTGTTAGTTGCTTTCCCTTTCTTCGGTGTTGCCGCCCCGGCTTGATTACTTTCTGGGCTTCTCGCTTATTCCCTATCACTAATCCCTTTGGTCCTTTAGTTCAACTAAATTCCATTGGTTTGCATCCCATGACATGCTTATACGTGTAAACCAGTCTAACCTTGTTTTGTCCTTGTTTTGGTTATTGTTTTGACCTACCGGTCCTGTTCGGTTTGGTTGCGGGTTAGCATTAATACCGGCGCTAACCTGCGCCACAATCATGGGTATAACTGCTTGAAGCTATTGCGGTATCATTTGCGCGATTTCTGCCTCAGTCATTTGTGGTGCACGTTTCGGGGCCATTCTATTATAGACAATAGATGTGTATGCCTTAATGTCACATAGTCAAACATCACATATCACGCAATTTCATCACACACATAAGTCCACAACACGTATAACCACAAGCGTCATTATATATAATAATAATATCCGTCATCATATAACTGTCAAAATTTGCACATAGACTTAACCCATAAGGGCCAGTGCTTAAATGTGCTGTCAAAACGGGTCACCAAAGTGACGTACATACTCGATGCAACGAAAGTACTAATTAGGAAAACGTGGAAACACTATGACTACATCACCACCTCGACATGGGCATAACCCAGTGCTTGGTGGATATACAAAAGATACATCACCTCTATCTTACTAGAAAGAAACCATACTATGAATGCCACATCCACCACGTCAAACCCACAAAACCTGCCACCAGGCCTATGATAGTACCGATGCATCCATACAACATCGCCCAAGAATGATCCTGGTGCTGATGAACATAACCCATACCCTGCTGTAATGCAATGATCACCTGCTGTAAGACGATCAAGTTATCTCCCATCGCTCTTCTATGCTGCTCGTCCTCATCCCGTGCCATCCATAGCAAGGAGATCTGCTCGAACAAATACCCCATCAAACTGCTCTCCGTGATAGGAGCAGGTTTGTCTCCTGTGGAGGAACTGGTATGCCCCAGACTGGGGGTGTAGACTCTCTAACTGGGCGAGAAGGGCCACCTCGCTCGTAAGTGTGAAAAGGAGAAAGGTCCTCTCTAGGTGGTGTAAGGAAAGAGCAGTAAAGTGTTACTGGGTCTCTATAGGTACGGTCTCGGACGGATAGGAGAAACTGGTGGTGTGAACACAGGTACATGTGCAAGTACCTTCCAATGAGCCGTCTGTCGGAGGCCATGGGTGGGTATCTCATGGGAACTAGGTGAAGAGAGTGAGTAAGCACTCCAAGTAGAAGGAGTATAAGGCTCAGGAGGAGTCTCTGGTGTAGGAAGACGAGGGGCTACAGGCTCCCACTCCCAATGCTCATAGCAGGAGTAGGGCTCCTGGGGAGAGGTTAGGACTCTCGGGCGACTCGAATATGATGCGACATGGATATCTGTAGTAAAGGAAGAACCACATAACAAAGTGATTTGACTGATCCTACATAACCAACTCAATCTTCCAAATTATCATACACAGATAGCACAGTATATGCTACAATCAAAAATTCATGTTGGTGATTTTAAGATTTTAAAAATTATTTAGGGTTGGTGACGTTAGTAGACGGATTCCCGTCCTATCTCAATGACGTTCCTAGAACTCCCAAGTATGAGTAGATAAATTATGGTGTTCCGGACCACAATAATTTATTTTCCCCACAAGGCTATCCTAGTAATAGCCACACTACTCAGTCTCTAGAGGTTCTCAGCGTGTGGAGACTAACTTAGGATTAGAGTCTAGGTTCCTTAGGGATACCTAGTTCGCTATAACCGAAGGCTCTGAAACCATCTTCTGTTACACCCCGATTCGCAGCGGAAGATAATTTGAAGGGTGCGGCGAACACATGGTAATTCCCCATAATTTAAAAAAAAACATGATATCACATAAAGAGGGAACCTCGGTTACAACATACATAAAGTATCATTTTACAAACCACAGTTCAAGTACGGTAATACGAGCCACTACAGCTCTTATTCTGCTACAGTTTACTACCCAAGCCATCCACAAGCACATTCCTTACTCTTGCTTCGCTTTACCTGAAATGCATGTTCGTTTTGAAAAGGGTCAGCTAAACGCTGCTGGTGAGTTCCACTGGTTTAGTTGTTGTGGAACCGAATGTATTAACATGTTTTATTGCACTGGTCACAGTCACAGATGGAATTACACGAGGACACAAGTGAAACCTTGACTAATTTGCCTCGGGCCGTGTCTTCCCAGACACTGCGCCCACCGGACCGTGTCACGCAGACACTCCCGGCCCACCAACTGCGTCACGTGCAGTTCAACACCCCAATGTAGTTATGTCTAACAACATAACCGAGTTTAGGACAAGTGCAGTTGTAAGTTGGCCGGCATTGCACCATTCTGCGTCAACTGGGTTGGTCAGACCAATAGTACTATTCACTGTCCACGGCTTACGCTAATCGCTTGTAGTGGGGAGGTTGTTCGTGTGTTAGATAATTCACATCATCACAAGTTGGTGCAATTATCACAGTTTGTAACATGCAAATCACCCTCAGAAAAAAGTAAAACAGTTTAAAAGTGGGGAAGTGAAAACTCACTGTGCGAGTAGTAGTCTCAACAAAAGAGTGATCAAGCAACTGGATCAACTTTAGTAGCAAGCATGCAAGTACGAACTCAAATCAGTATCTAGGTTGGTAATGGTTATAACTTGGATTCGATCAGGAGTTCTCACCCCGGATTGAGTCTATAGGACACTAGCATGGTGATGGAGGCCACGGTAGTATTATTTTTCAGTTTGGCTTCCGGGCACCGTTTCGCGTGACAGCCAAAGTTGGTTGCTTAACATATTCGGATAATGGTACGAGAATACCAATAGTTCAACACGTGGTTATTTAAGAATGATTAACTTTTCATCAAGGGCGTTTGAGTGTTTCGGGAGTCTAGGTTGCCCAAATTTGAGTTTCCATTTTCACTGTCGGGAATTCTCCCGAACTGTCTTAGGACACACCCCTTAGTGTCCAATTTGCCAGGGAATCTCCCAGAATACTCCCGTGTTCCAGTTTTAGTATTTTTCGGGTTGGGTTAGCTCCGGTTCTGGCAGGTTCGTTATACGGTAAACTGTCCATTTAACCTACTTTTAATTCCATAAATAACCTACTTTTAATTCCATAAATTCCTATTTAATCTATAATTTGAATAAAAATCTGTAAATTTTTAAACAAGTTAGTAAAAATTCTGTAGATTATTGTAGGAACGTCCACCAACAGCTCGGGAACCTAAATTTGTTATCTATTGTCCGATTAGGCGGAAATTAATGACAAGTTAATCAAATAACAAGAATTACTCATTTAAAGGTTGTTTTCATTGATCTAAAGTTCAATACATTCGAGAACCGGATTCCGACAGAGCTTCGCCGTCTCTGTGTCAAAATCTCTGAAGTTACAAATGAAATCACCAAGGCACCTATTTATAGACTTGCAAGTTCGCTGGTGGGAGAGTGAAGTTCGCCCGAACTTAACCTAGTCAAGTTCGGCCGAACTTGACATCAGCACAACCATTTCCAACGAACTTGGCCTCTAAACACTTAAATACACTTTGTTTCTAACAGATTAAGCCCTATTCGCTCAGACTCGATACATAATGACGTTAATGACGAAGGCAACAAACATATGCACCAACAGACTCCCCCTTGGATGTTGCCGTAGTTATCTTGATGTAAACATCCTTTTGATATATGCACCAACAGATTTTCCCAGACATCCTCTCTTTGGATATTGCCGTAGTCATCCTTGACATGTAAAATCTTCTGAGTCTTCCGATCTTTTTAGTTTTGGAATAAACTTTAACGTATTGATCTTCAATCTCCATCTTTATCTTCAAATTTATCCTGATAAAACTTTTAAGTTTCAAGCTCCTCCTTTGCTGTGAGCTATGCTCCCCCTTGCTTTAAGCTTTACTTTAGTCATGTTTCATCCTGCTCCCCCTAAAACTTTACTTCCTGTTTCAAAGTTCTTGAGCATACTAGAACACGTTTTAGATTTAAAACTTTGAAAATTTTATAACATTTAACAATTCAAATTTTAATCTCCATTTTAAAACCCTTTTAGTTATTCAAGTTCAACTTAATAACCTTGAAAACTCCTTACATTTAAAACCTTGACCATTCTCATGATTTTCAATCATTGAAATTCACTTAGTTGACCAAGTCCAAGTTAATGACCTTGATTAACCAATATTATCTAACCGAGTCCCAATTAATGACCTCAGGTTGACCTGATATGAAAACATTGTTTTGTTCAATTTTAAAAGTTTCAAATTAATGAACTTTCTTTTGAACTTTTCAAAACTTACCAGACTTCAAAGATCCGTTCTCCAACATTGGCTCATTGAAAATAATGAAGAAACAAAATCTTTTTGAATTTTTGTAAGTTTATTCTAAAACACTGAAAATCTTTTTGGTTTTATCAACTGTAAAGCAGATAAACTATGTACAGAACAATGTAAACTATGTATAAACATATTTACAGACATATATTTTTTTTGTGAATTCGTGTCTAAGGATTATATCAGTTGATTGAGACATACCGTTGACCTTTAAATGACTTTCAGTTTTAAACTCGTTTACCTAGATTGTCGATATGTTTGTCCACTTAAACTTCACCACGTTTCTCAATTGTTCTAAGATATGTTAGGTAAGAATTATGAAACTTGACTTATCTATGGTTCCTACCTCTTGAATATACTCCCGAATCCAGATTCCCTAGATTTCATCTTACAGGTGAGTATAGCGTAATTGATATCTGTATCTGGGTTAATGAGAGACCTTGAGAGCTCAGGTTAGTACTACCGTACAGACAAAGAGATGAAGGCTCGTCTTTAAGGTGTGTTCCATTTAAGGAATCTTTTCAGCACTGCAAATGATTAGATCTTTTGATACTTTTCAAGTTTGCATGCAGTTTAGGGGTTTTAAGCATAAAGTATTATAGAAGTTCTAGGCTATTGCTTCCGCAAATCAGAAGAACTAGTATAATACCCCAGATATCAACTATCTATAAAGACCTCGTATCTTAGAATCAGGCAACCCTTCAATCAAATTTCGGAGTACTAAGTCCATATATCCAAGATGTGTTAATCCACAAGATTAAGCAGTTGTAAAATTTAGTTTATATCCCGAAAACAATTTACTGAACGTGTAAAGCCTATAGACACATCCACAGTAAAACTCGTTTATCACTATTAAAACTTTACATTTCTTTAGCATACTGTGATAGTCCACTGATGTACTATCATTTCCTTTTGTGACACCGAATTCTTTTTGTCTTTTTTTCAATGTTTTTGTACTTTTTTTATTTTTTCTAGTGTTTTTGAATTTATCAACTTTTTCATATGTTTTTGAATTTTCTAAAGTTTTGTTGCATTACTCCCCCTAAAATCAAAAACATATTTTGATTTTAGATTTTAAGAAATTAACTTTCTAAAAATGTAACAAACCGATGTGGATCACGAGAACTCGTCCGTCCGATCCTTTTCCAAATCATGCATCTGCATTTGTAACATATAAAAATCAGTGTTCTAACATTGTGGATTTATGAAAATTCAATCCTTTTCAAGAGATTTCCTTTTTAACAAACTCCTCCTCAAAATAACAAAGATTTTGACATTTTTGGATAAGTTAAAACAAACTGAAGCTTCCTTAATCCTAAATCATCTCTGATAAAGTGCATCTAGGAACTCCTGCACACGAAAGTAACTACTTGAAAAAAGAAACCCAAACCTTTTTTGTTTTGGGTTTGACATGATAAGTATCATAAACACTTTCAAAGTCATCATCATATTCAAAATCATCATCAAACATATCGTCTGAGTCGATTCTGAAAACGTTTTGACTTTTTCTTTCTTTGTTTGTTTGATTACTGATTCAGTTGATTATATATTTTCAGTTTTATCAGCAACAGACTTTCCTTTCTCAGGAGACTTCTTTTTCGTAACCCAAGATTGTGACATGTATCTTGCTTTCTTGACATAAAACCGTGAATCATCGTTTTTGTTTAACTTTGAAGTTTCTCCTTTTTCAAAAACATAATTTTCAAACTTTGATTCATTTTTGGGTTTTATTTCAGAAATAGATTCATTTTTTGGGTTCACAATCTCTGGTTGCTTTTGTTTTTCATCTTTTGAAACATTTTTTCTTCGTGAAAACAAAGGCTTTAGATTTAGACACTTTCGAGCAATATGACTAATGGTATTGCATTTAAAGCATGTCCGTGTATCAGATCATGTCCACTAGTGGGTTTTACTCCACTTGTAGACTTGGTCTTAGCCTTGTCCCGAAGTTCTTTCTCCTTTTTGAATTCATCATTTGATTGCTTACCGATCATATCTTCTTCTTGAACCGTATTCGTTTCGTATACAAACTTCATGTTTTTACCTTTGTATTCCTGGAACGTTGTCTTTGGTTTCTTCGTTGATTCATCTTCTTCATCCTCCAAACCCAAACCTGCTCTCCTGTTCTCAGGAAAATCACCACCATTCCTACGGTAGTTGTTAAAATTCCTTTTGGGTTTAGAATAAAATTTCTTATGATTTTTCTCAAGATCATCTGACAAAACTTCCACAAGTTTGAACAATTTGTCAATTTGATCTTCTTTCACATTCCGAATCGGAAAGCTATCATCGAAATATAATCTACCAGAATCCTTAACTTTGTACATGACAACGTTAAGATCATCACTTAGATCACTTTCTGATGCTATATCGTCACTTTCGGACTGTGAATCAGAATTTTTATCGTCAGAATCATTTCCCAGCACATTTTGACCATATTTATTGCCACCACTTTAATGTCATCGTTTGATTTTTTAAAGTCTACATCAATGTTCTCAGGCAATTGATCTTTCATTTCTGATAAGAGAAGTAAATCAAATGCCTTTTCCACTTCATCATCTTTCTTGCAGGAATAATTTTCAAGAAATGGAGGAACATTTCCGTATTCTTTACACTTTGATTTATCAAAATTTTCCTTTGACTTGATCGTAGGTAAAATGTGATCAATGACATAAGCGTTAGTAGTGTAACTTTTCAGTAATTGTCTTACTCTTTCTTTTTCTATCTTAATGCCATGAAGCTCACATTTTGTTTCGGCAATGGTATTAATGTACATGTTAATTGCCTCTTGTTTATCAATCACTGTTGCTTTTAACATTTTTTCATTGCAGCAAGTTCAAGATTAGCTTTTTCGACATTTTTATATTTGCCTTGTATCTTGTCATAAGCTTCTTTCATCTTTCTGTAATCATAACGAAAAGTTTCATTATGTTCAGTTAATTCTCTTATGACTTTGACCTTATCAAGGCATGGTTCACAAGGACTTGTGCACTTTGTGCAAGGTTTTTCAACCTCCACAACTTTCACAACTTCCTTTTCAGACATTCTTACCTCAGCTTTTACCTTTTCAGCCTCTGCTTTCAAAGCTTCTTGTTTTTGCATCTCAGCATAAGCTATCTCTTCTTCTTCTTCTTCAGTTCTCCGCATGTATGCTTCCAGAAATGCATTCTCCAAAGCAACATCAACATACGATGTCTCTGGTTCATTTACAACCTCTGCCATCATAGCCACACTAGTTTTCTTTCCGATGTATATGTTCCAGTCAAAGCCATCTTCTTCATGATTTGCAACAAGAGCTTGTTCATATTTCTTTACAGATTTATCTTCTACTTCAATTTGCGTTTTCTTTGGATATGGCTTATATTGAAGAGCTTTCTTGTAGTACTCATTGTTGCTTCCGAAAGGATTTTGGTTTCCACTTGCTTCTTGATTACTTCATTCACATTTGAAGTGTCCTTTTTGTCGACACCTGAAGCATGTGACTTTTGATTTGTCGAATCCAAGCTTGTTGCTTGAATTTCCAATGTCTTTGCCAGTGAGTGCCACAAATTTAGTAACTCTTCTAATGATGGACGTAAGGCTCCATTTAATATCTATCAGCTCCAATTCTTCTTCGTCTACCTGATCGTAATCTTCTGCTGTCATTTCTGGATTTCCGATCTTTCCAGCAACAAGACATTCATACGATTCAAGGACGGTAGCGAGAAGTGCTATGTGTTGTTTAGCCACTTTTTCTGGAAATACATTCTTCAAATCGATTGCTATGTTGCACTGAAAACATTTGAATCAGAACTAGCTTGACTTGTCTTATTTTGCAATGAAGAGCTTGAACTAGCACTAGAATAGCCAGAATATGGAGAGCTTTGATTCGGAGAAGAACTTGCATTTGCACTAAAAGCCGTTTGAATTTTCGGGCTTTGAATCGAAGTATCTTGTATACCTCCTTTGTAATAGACACCGACATCTTGAACAACATTTGCATTCTTTGATTTAGCAATCTTCATCAATTCCATTTCATGACCTTCTAATTTGTCAATGAAAGATGATAACTTGAAATGTCTCCAAGATGGACTATTTTTCAGAATCGTAAGGTATGTCGTCCATTCTCCTTCTGGAAGTTCATCGGCCAACTTCTCGATTTGTTCTTCGTTAGATCTTTTGATATCATGTCTTCGCATCTGGACCATAAGGTGACAGTATCTATCAATCATTTGCTTCATAGTTTCACCTTTGATCATCGTGAAGATTTCAAATTCTTTCTTAATTAAGGCCTTCTTGCTCTTGATCATTTCATCACTTCCTTTGAATTTATCACAAAGATATTGCCATAATTCTTGTGAAGTTTCAAACTCTGGCAATAATATCAGAATATCTTCCTTTACTGATTGTTGAATCAAGCTAATCATTTTCGTTTCGGCGACATAATTTGCTTTACCACCCGATGAGAACTTGTTCAACGAAAGATCTTGATCACGCTCATTCTTTGGCCATTTGTAACCATCCTCAACTGCAACCCAGCTGTCAAATAGGTTTGCTTGTATCCAATTCACAAACTTTTCCTTCCTTCCTTCAAACTCATCTATAGTCATTAACTTCCGTGGTTTCTGAGTAGTACCCATTTCATTGTCGATATTCATCTGATTTGCCGCAAGAGTATTAGCATTTGATGAGAGGCCATTTGAGAAACAAACACATTGTGAAAATCTTCCATCTTGACAACCTGAAGACTTATCTGAAAATATGATCAAAAACACTTGGAAATTGATTAGCAACAGACAAATTTAGCACGATCGGTACATTAAAAACGTTTAAAATTTTTCCGAAAACAATTTTTACTTGATTATATCTTTGAAGTCGTCTCGTCGATACGATTCTAACGATATATAATGTTCGTGACGTTTTTCGGGATTTTCATGCCTTAGACGTCTTTTTTAGGAACCTTACACAAGTTCGGGCGAACTTGTCAAAGAATTATCAAGTTCGGTCGAACTTGATGTGGAATTTGAGAAAAATTACACTTCGAGCGAACTTGTGTAAGGTTTCAAAACAAACACTTAAGTTCGGTCGAACTTAGGTAATATTTCAATGAGTTTGTCAAGTTCGGGCGAACTTGTGAATAAAGTTCAATGAGATTCGATCAAGTTCGGTCGAACTTAACCAAAACTATTGAAATATCCTTCAAGTTCGAGCGAACTTCTCACAAAAACCTTGAAAAACCTATCAAGTTCGGTCGAACTTGATGAAAATCAGTGAGATTTTAATCAGTTCGGTCGAACTTGATGTTAAGTTCAGCCATAGCTTGTTCAAAAACATGGTTTTTCCAACTTTTTGATATCAATTTGATTGAATTTGATGTCCAAACTCTCAGGGGTTTGTTATTAGTGTGTTTTACATGAATATTCATAAATCACCCATTTTTTACCATGAAATCATCAAATATGTGAAAATATTAAGAAAAAAGATAGAATGGGGATGAAATAGAGAGATTATTGTCTTGATTCCAGCAAATTTAGGTATCCAGGCTCTGATACCACTTGTAGGAACATCCACGAACAGCTCGGGAACCTAAATTTGTTATCTATTGTCCGATTAGGCGGAAACTAATGACAAGTTGATCAAATAACAAGAATTACTCATTTAAAGGTTGTTTTCATTGATCTAAAATTCAATACATTCGAGAACCGGATCCGACAGACTTCGCCGTCTCTGTGCTAAAATCTTTGAAGTTACAAATGAAGTCACCAAGGCACCTATTTATAGTCTTGCAAGTTCGCTGGTGGGAGAGTGAAGTTCCCCCGAACTTGACCTAGTCAAGTTCGGCCGAACTTGACATCATCACAACCATTTCCAGTCGAACTTGGCCTCTAAACACTTAAAACACTTTGTTTCAACAGATTAAGCCCTATTCGCTCAGAATCGATACATAATGACGTTAATGACGAAGGCAACATACATATGCACCAACAATTATGGGAAAATTAATTTGGGAATTTATTTTGGCCTTTTCGTTATTCAAATAAATTATTTATAAAACAATATTTAATCAAATAAATAACATTAATTATCACCAGTGGTCCAAAAATTCCCCAAAAATTCCAGTAAGTCCCTAATATGTCCAGAAACTCCCTGTAAAAATTTTGGGATTTTTTCAATTTCATTTCGGTGCGCTCCCGGCTACTGAAAACTCGCAAAAATGCGGATTTTTAGCCCAAATCAAAACTCAACCAAACTCTGAAATTTCCCAGAACATTCCACATATGTTCCTTAGTGTTTATGTAAAATTTAGTGGTTTATTGAATTCGTTTGGTAATTTTTACGAAAGTTTTTCTGAAAAATAGTCAAAAATTCTCTAAATATCGTAGAAAATTCCACAAATTCTAAATTTTACGTGGACCTTCCTGACAATATCCTAAATCACCACACCAAATTAAGCTCAATCCAAGTATAACGGACCAAGTTATAGTCAATACAATAATCTGCCTACTCTAGATTCGGTTTTCGGGCGATATACCTAGCGCAAGCTACGTTTCCACAGGTTTTTCTTGAGTCCAGAAGGGTGTAGGAGCTATATTCAGTACCTACAAATTAAGTACAATCCAAATATGCTAGAACTTAGATCAATCAAGCTTTGTTTCATTGTTTTTCGATTAATCGAATAACTATGCGATTTTTGTCGAATAGGTGTTGATTAGGGTATCGAAAACCAAAGATTTATGACCATGGCTGCCATATAACACCAGGGAATTCCTAAGGTGATCCTATTCAGCCCATAACCTTGTTTAAACCTTCAAAAATCATGGATTAAAAAGGGTTTTCATGATCTAAACCAAGTTTTCTCAAGAAATCATGATTAAAACCTTATGAAACAAGAGTTATACCTTTGATTTGATGGTGTTTAGTACAAGATCAGCTGGTCTTAAGCTTCTTATGGGAGAATTTTGGGTGAAGGTGAAAGGAATTAAAAGAAAAGAAAAAAGAATCAAAATATATATATAAAAAGGGGGTGGCCGTTTGGGGGTGGGTCACATGTGGGACACCTCATGCTTCGTATTGCACGCTAAAAGATGATATTTACTTCCATTTGCGTTTAGGTTCATTTTCAGGTCCCATACGCGTTCTCATTTGCAAAACGGGCTCCGTTTTTCGCGTTTTTAGTGTCAAAAGACTCGGTTTGAAAACTGAGCATAACCGTCTCGAAATCCGAACCAGTTACGTTTTAATCATAGAGTCTTGTATTAGGGTAGTTTAAGTTTTTTTAAGCTTGATCGATCGTTCCTTGCACATTTCGTTGCCTTATGTTATGCCCGAAACGAAGGCGTTTCCCTAACCGGGAAGCTGCTTCGTTTTTCGTGCCCGAGCTTAGATTAGCTTCACACCTTATGTCACAGTCTATGGCACAAAACTAAGTTGTTTCTGGAACTCGGAATCTTAAATGATGCTACCGATAACCTAATAATCAAGGTCAAAGGTTTGATGCGCTGTTAAACGTCAAGTCTCCGTTTAACACGTTGTTCAAGGCTAAGGACACCAACGTCGCATCGTTGGTCCTTAATAGTGCCATGACTATTTCATTCTATTTTATTCATTTTGATATTGATATGGATCCCCATTCATTCCTAGATTCCCGGATTGATTGTCCCTACCTAACTACATGGTAGTGGTCTAGGGAGCGCAATTGCGAAAAGATACGTATCTAAGTGAACGAACGGAATTCTAAAAGACTCATTCCAAGTCTTCCGTTCGTTTGGAGTGAGTCTATTGCAAATGCTCAGGATACCCTTTTTTAGTTTCTAGGGTCTATTTCTTAGTTCAAGATCCCTCTTACTAACTGGAATCAAAGAATCCTGTCACCTTGATGTGAGGCATTCCGTCAGCAAATACTCAAATATGAACATCCATCGACCGTTACCACTTCTTCTTACTCGTGACTCGTATATGTACTTTCTATAGCAAGCACACAAGACCTATACTCAGCAAATTTGCTTAGGAGTAAAGCATCCCGAGGTTTGCGTATCTCGTTGAGCGTGGAAAAGCATTGGGAACCCCAATTTCTTTCTTCGGAGCCGTTTCTTTTCCCGTCCCCTCGCCCCGGCATAGCGCTTCGCTTCATAAAGCACCTTAGCAATTACTAGTAATGCCCCTATCGACCTCAGTCTTGTTTTTTGCTAGCTTTAGTTAGAACTATACTATCTCATTAAACGTCGAATATCCCCTTGTTATTTTTAAAGTTTAAAGAAACTATGTAAGGCAAATAGTACTAAATAAAAAAAAGGAGCAATAGCTTCCCTCTTGATAAAACAAGAGGGGTTATTATGTATCACAATTTCATCACTACGTCGAAGACTTTTTTGTAAATATATTGATAAGATAGCTTGGTATCCAAACTGTATCAATGATTGTGATCCTCATTGTGTAGTGTAAATAATTCGTGTTAGGATCTACCAAAGAGACAGAGATTCTGTTCACCCGATATCATTCCGTTCCTTTCTACCTTCGCTTCTGCGTCAAAGCCTCTACCAAGCCTCGTCCTATTTTTTCTTTTTTTATGGAAGGTAAGGGTCGATTTTATTGTAGAGCCGTATGCAATGCATAATGCCCGTACGGTAACCATGACGTGCTCTCGGATTCCTCCAAGACATAATACCGATTGCTTAGTATAGCACACAAGTCATACAAGTTTGCAAAGTTTACGGCAATTATTGTTTTAATCATGCTTAAAGTTTAGGACCAATTAAGGTGTACCTGGTTTCGTCATGGGTATCACAGTAGTTAAGCCGACAGCTGCACAGACAAAAAGAAAAATTTAAGAATCAGTTATCCTCTTTAAAAAGAAATGAATTTTCTACAGTCTGTCCTAAGGATCCTAAATCCTACCCTTCAAGTTCCACTTTTTGGGAAGGTGATTCCCATTGGGAATGGAATCTCTCCTAACAAAAAAGAAATGGTTTCCCTAGTTGGTGTCATTCTTAGTGGTCTTTAGGATTGGATAGGGATGCTGAGGCTTGGCTTTGAAAGGAATCTATGGGATCCATGGCTGACAAGGTTGTACAGATGGTTGAGTTCCGTGAGACCAAGGCTGATACCCTCTTTGGCTATGATATGTTCAAAGGTGTACAGGACCCTCCATAGCATAGGCATGCCTTGGCTGTAGCACAAACCAGTGAAGGTAAACAAGCTCTGAGTGAAGGCTGGGAAATGATATGAAAAACCTATTTGGAAAGGGGCAGCAGGAAAGCAAATCATGTGGTGGATATGCAATCACTTTTCAGTGAAGAATCGAAGTGCCTGAATATAGTACCCTCCGGGAAATAGGGGTGCTTTTGATCGATCTCTGGATCCGTGAAACGGTAGAGCTCTTAGGAAGGTTCTTTTAGAATATTTTGGATTTTTGGTGGACTGTTTTGTTCTTGATCCTTACTTGGTGAAGATCGGATCATTGTTTTGGTCATGGTGGATAGTGAGAAGAAGAGGATCGAGAATGAAAGTTCCAGAGAAAGGGAGAGATGTTACCTGATGAGTCTTCGAATGAGGATTTAAATGGGAGAAATCTTGAACTTAAATGAAGGATCTCATCCCTATCTCTAACCTATTTATAATGATTATTGTTGCAGGTATTCGTATCGCTGACATCAGGGACTATAACGGCTATATCCACTTGCAACGGCTAGTCCGAGTTTAATGAAATATGACTTATCCGATTCGCATCCAACTAGTCAAAGGCTTTTTCCTCGTATAAATCTCGGTGTTCATTGTTGTTTACATTTCTAATTTGTTCATACAATCGATCAACACATAAGCACTCTACCTCACAATCAAAGTTTGGTTACATTATCCTTAATTAGATTTTTGACCAAAACAACAGGAGTTTGACATTGAGATTCAGGATAAACGGGTTCATTGAATGTTGCGACCGATCATCTATCCAGACTGGAGCACGAAAACGCTGAGGATGCACGTTGGAGCCGATAAATGACAATTTCCCGCATGAGTCTTTGATGAGTGTCGAGGTGTGTGATGAGTCACCCTGGTTCGTTGATTTTGCGAACTATCTTGCTGGTGGGGTCCTTATCACATCATCCGTTAGTGTGTGTTTGGTAAGGAGGCGACTGGCATATTGTGCCATTGTCACGAGGGGCACACGGAGGTCATCATGGAGCTAATTTCACCACAAAGAAAGTGTTAGACTCCGGGTTTTATTGGCCCACAATATTCCATGACGCGCAGAGATGGGTCAGTGCGTGTGGTGCTTGCCAGAGGGGAACCAATATATCTACACGCGATGAGATGCCTCAGAATTGGATCCAGATTTGTGAGGTTTTCGATGTTTGGGGTATCGACTTCAGGGGCGGGTTTCCTCTCTCACGCGGGAACAAATACATCCTGGTTACGGTAGATTACGTGTCAAAGTGGGCGGAGGCGCAAGCCTTGCCCACTAACGAATCAAGGGTGGTCGTGAGGTTTTTGAAGAGTTTGTTTGACCGGTTCGGTGCACCGAAAGCACTAATTAGCGACCGAGGGACGCATTTCTGCAATACTCAGCTTGAGAGAGCTTTGTCCCGATATGGTGTTCACCATAGGTTATCCATGCCTTACCATCCGCAAACAAGTGGGCAAGTGGAGGTAATAAACCAGGGGTTGATGAGAATCCTTGAGCATTCGGTTAGTCAAAACCGCAAGGATTGGTCAGAGAAGCTAGGTTAGGCGCTTTGGGCTTTCAGGACGGCATACAAGACACCTATTGGGACTATCCCTCTAGGTTGGTTTATGGAAAGGTGTGCCATCTACCGGTTGAGTTGGAGCATAAGGCGATGTGGGCTCTAAATACTGCAAATTTGGATCTTAAATGCGGAGGTGAAGCCCGGTACTTACAGATTCATGAACTTGAAGAGTTACGACATCACGCCTACGTGAGCTCCGTCTTGTACAAAGAACGGACCAAGAGATTACATGACAAGCGATTGAAGGACCACAAAGAATTCCAAGCGGGATACCTTGTCTTGCTTTATAACTCTCGGTTGCGTTTGTTTCTAGGAAAGTTACACTCGAGATGGACGGAACTGTATACGGTGAAGGAGGTGTTTTCATACAGGACTGTTTCGATTGAGAATTCCGACGGTGTAACTTTCAAAGTGAACGGCCATAGATTAAAGCTTTATGTTGCCGGGCCGGTCGATTCGATGGTGGAGGTTATCGAACTCCACACCCCACACGCATGACAAGTGTGGGGAGGAGAGTCTATGCTATCGACTCGACGAAAAAAAATGTAGCATGCGTGTCTTGCACGCTTAGGGGTAGAGTTGTCTTATTTTTAGATTTTACATTTTTCGTGCTTTAGGTGTGATTTGTCGGTTTCTCGTTTGTTTGTACAGTTTTAATCATCCGAGCGAAGATTTTGAGTTAGAACTATGTTATATCAGGTTGTATCTTGCAAAAGTGGTGGAAATCGGCCGAAACAGCTTCCGAAAATGGATTCTGTGAACATTCTACTGATCTGCAGGTCAAGCACGGCCATGCCACCTTTGGCATGGTCGTGCGTCCCTGAATCGGCATGGCCATTGCACTCCCGTGCTTCCAATAACAAGTAGTGACAATCAGCAGACTTCGAATCCGCACGGCCGTGCCACCTATGGCACGACCGTGCGAGCTGGCTAGGGCAGTTTTTTTTCGGGTGGGTATTTAGGGAGCTTTTCTGAAATTAACTTTCCATAACTCATAACCCTAGACCGCACAGCCGTTCCAAACCAATTTCCTCTCGAAAACACCCCACTTTTTGCAAGATCTACTCAATTCTTCAATCAAGATGAACCACCCATTCCTCCGTTTCAATCAAAATGATCAAAAAGAACATCCCTACATCACCACCTTGAATGACTTATGGCAGCGTCGGGATTAATTCAGCGAACCAAGGAGACTATGTTGGGTTGTCATGGAAGAACTCAATCAATCCAAACGACTAAAAGTGATGTTGTCGCATTCGTTCACCGACTGCTAAACATCAACCAGCCAGTCTATCGCAAGCTTACCTTGGAATTCTGCCACATACTCATACGAGAAACCCAAGGCGAGCAGAATCCCGGATTTCCGTAGGAGAAATGCATTAACTTTCGGCTAGGTGGTTGGTGGCACAATTGGACCGTTTCAAAGCTTGGGAGAAAACTTGGAATTTACACAAAAGATGAAAAAAATTCCGAGCTTTTTACAGATCAGTATACATTTCTGAGCGAGGAGCAACGTGCAGCGTTCTAGGCAAGGGTAGCCACGGGTCCAGTTTACGTCCCTCGATCGGCGAAATCATCCTGGTTAAGGGCCTACTACTTCGGGTCATCCACCACATCATGAGCCATACGATTACAGGCCGCATGGACAGTTCAGGGAACTGTCCCACACCAGATGCTAATTAGATGTGCTTATAGACGGGGTTCACATCAACCTTGCAGCGCGAATGGCGGAGTTCTTTATGCACAGCTCGGGTAGGACCGCAGGCAGCGAGATCCACAGGGGTGAGTACGTCACCCAACTCGCTTACGCGCTCAGCATCATGACAGATGATGTGATCGCCGGTTTGACATTGGTAAAGGATGGTTATCTCGTGGATATTCGCTCATTGAAGGCTGTTGATCGTTGTAACACCCTAAAAACGTCGCACAGAAATACAAACATAATGGTGACGGAAGTTGGTGCCCATAAATATCTTAGTGGATGATGCATTATTGGTTTTGGACATTTAACTTAACTAAAACATAATTTAATGTTTAAAGTTTAAACCTAAGTCACAACGATGACATAGTTAAGTTGTCTTGATCCTTGTGGATCTTAATACAAACATGCTCCCAAAGCAGTTTTAAAATTTGACCAAAATATTATTGATAAAAAGAATCATCACAACCATAAGATACGCCAAAGATTCCCGAAGTCAAACTCATGTACCCGAAGAACACGTTAAAATCAAGTGTCAACACAAAGTAGGGTGAGTTCACGTATATACCAAATTATAATTAATTTGATCCAAGGAAAACTTTCATATTATGTGTTTATAAATAAAACATCCATATAAATTTTAGAAAGTCAATTTAATTCCTTTATAAAATCCAATGGTCAATCATCACAAGTGTTTCCTAACCATAGTGATATCCCGACTTGTTCCCAAGGTTTACATATTAAATTTCTAGCATCAAGTGTTCAGATTCGTAAGTTTGCAAGACGTTACGAGCTATATATCAACAATGAAGGTATAATCAAAGCTAGACACTACAGAATATAAATTCGTCGCTTGACTTGACACGGAGCTACCGGTCATGACAGACTGGTCAACCCGATAGATCTACCAACAATTCCACGCATAGAATATTAATGATTAAACGGCAAACCTTGTGCAGAGCCCGCAATGGGTCTTTTATGATGTGTGCCACACGTATAATACATATATCATACTAAAGTGATGAATTTAATAAAACATGTTGTACGAATATCCCGATGTCCCCACCGAAATGTAAGCCAATTCCAATACTTACTCTCTTGAGATCACGCTAATTCCTCACAACTTTAGATTTAAGCATTTTTAAATCTACACAGTCGTTTTATCCCCCAAAACACCGTAATAATCCCTGTTTCATCCTCGAAATGTATATATCAGTCAAATTTCGTTTCTCCCCGAAATATATTTCTATCAAAACTGTTTCTCCCGAAACATATTTATATCAAAACCGATATTTTCACGAAAATATGTTAATAGTTTAATCAAAAAATAATTTTTATAAAAAAAAGTATACTTATCCTTTTAAGGCGTATTCTTCCCCCAAAACAGTTATAAAACAGTAAAATGAGGGGTTTAGTAACACTCACCTTTGGGTGCGTAATTAAATTAGCGCAACTCCCACAAATTGATTATACACGTCCTAATAGACGTAGGAACGATTTAACAATGAATATTTCACTAAATCCCTAAGTTTCTTCAATACTTAGAATTTTCATATAACTTTGAGATTTTCTCGAAAAATCTTTATTTTTGGATTATGTTGGCGTATTTATATATGTTTAAACATACATATATATATATATATATATTATATATATATAATATATATATATTAAGATTTTCTGATTTGAACGATTTTAGTGGTAACCCTCATTATGTTATATCCGTTATCACACCCGTTTATAAGCAATATATCTAAGATTTGCGCGTCGTAATATATATACATAAATGTGAACACATAAATATATATCGTAATATACTATTTTGTTAACTTATGTATTTCATCATTTTTAAAGCACGTATACATGAAATAACTTATCAAGTTAATCTATGTATCATTTTCATGCTCGACAAACAAGTTACACATTTAATGCGATATTCACCGATATTACCATTTCAACCGCATATGTGTGCATGCATAGTCTAAATTCATATATCATGTTATCACTTAGCATATCACATAACATATTCTCATAATCACATATCATATTATATCACGCAAAGTTCATTCTTGAACGATCCATGTTCGTGTACATTGAAATATGCGTATTTTGATGTTTTCGGTATCGTTTTCGGGTGTTGGAAGTCACGTACGACTAGCCAAACACCAAGGATACTTAATATAAGTTAAAATACTATTTGTCACAAATATTGGTTTACTTACTGATCTAAAACAGTTTTACAAAAATCTCTCCAAAAGGCGATTTTTTCTGTTTTTAACGCATAGTCTTGTACCGAACTTTACCATAAGCATCCCAAATCTTAACAACTTGATATTTTGACATAATGAATGTCATTTACTGAATTAAATGGTGGTTATACTCATAATACTGCAGGTCTTACATAAGACACACAAATCACATCATTTCATCCATTTTACAACTTTCTAAGCCCCATGTACAACATGTAAGCTATCAAACCTATGACAAAGTTTCATACCCTTATAACACATCAAATAGCACACATTATGATGCTTCCAATCTGATTTAAATCAATTATGTCATACCATACCATATCATTTTCACATCTTATGCTCATTTTATCAATATGCATGCTTATGTACAAGCATCTAATGCACCCATAACATATCATCATCTTACATGAACTTAAATGCACCCAAAACATTTTCATTACATCATCATCTAATCATCTTATCATAAATGCAAGTATCATTCTCATATTTATGAACATGTGACAAAATCCACATACATGCATATATACATATACATACACGGCACACATATATATTTATATACTTCCAAAAAAATCCACTTTTCATGTATTCATCTCAAATCACCAAGATCCTTTTATAACATTCCTTAGATCTACATGCATTTCCTTTTAAAATCAAATCAAACAAGGATCAATCAAAAATCAAAACTCAACTCTAGCATTCATACAAACATACTCACGGCTATGTATACATACATCCAAACATGATATTTTCATCAATACACTTTAATCACAAATTATTTTCATGTGATTCACTTTCAATCTGTTAGATCGCTCCATGTTTAGCATAGGAACCTAAATTGGTATCTAACGTTCGTATAGGCGGAAACTATATGACGTGTTAATCAAATATGCAAAGATTTACTGTTTAATTGTTGTTTATTGATCATAAAGTTCATTACATGTCAAATCCTGATCGGGTAGAGCTTCGCCGTACAAGTGACAAAGTTGCAGAAGTTACAAATGAGAATCACAAGTCACCTATTTATAGATGTTCAAGTTTGCTTGGGGGAACACAAGTTCAGGCGAACTTGTCTTGAACAAGTTCGGCCAAAGTTGTTCCAACATAACTATTCCGAGCGAACTTGAGCATCTACTTACATAAATACGACTATTTCTAACATATTTTAGCCCAAACTAAACAGACTCGATCCAAGACTAAGACATAGACATTATGTACTAACAGACTCCCCTTGGATATCTTCTTCATCTTGATCAGTCTTCAAAACTCTATCTCTGCCTCATGCGTCCAAAGAAGTTCTTGATTGGCTTCTTTCTTCGTTCTTGCGATGGAATCGGCGTTTGATCTGTAGGTGGCACTTTTGTCATGAATTGAAAACGTCTCAGTCTTGCCTCCTTTGTTCTTTCTAGAAATTGTTCT
The DNA here is from genome assembly GCA_947069175.1 of Scalesia atractyloides. NCBI lineage: Eukaryota > Viridiplantae > Streptophyta > Magnoliopsida > Asterales > Asteraceae > Scalesia > Scalesia atractyloides. The sequence continues at coordinate 44,539,628 of CAMTDV010000006.1, forward strand.
GACGCCTTTCTTCTTTCAGAAACTCTTCTCGTTCTATCTCTCTCCAACTCGATTCTCACATTCTTCCAGAATTAACTTCATGCGCATAACAGACATTCACAACCCTCTGATATTGCATTGCTTGTTCTTTTTTACACTCTTCATAACAAATCTTACTGAAGAATAAACATTTAATATCCTCCTTTGAGTAGTTCACGAGCCACAACGGGTCTAGTATTGTATCGTCCTCCATAATCCTCTCAATCCTTCTATCCCAAACATTTCAACCCTTTCTTGAGTGATATCTAAATGATCTTCAAATCTTAGAACAATCACTGCTTCACACGTTGTCGGATCTATTTGCCACCACTTAAATAGTGGATAGAAATTATGTTCAATCGGCATTAAGGGCATGTTCCTCATTGCTCTTGGACGCTTCGTAAGCAATGTAATATCTTTAACTCCAGTCTTCTTATCTGTTTTGATTCGGCTCTTTGGAATGAACGGTTTTTCCAGTACTTAAAACCTTGCGTCGCTTCAAACTTAATCATCTTCCATAGCAACTGAACAATAAACTTCATATGATATGTGACATTTCTAGTCTGCACCAACTCTTCTACATCCCAGTAAGGAAGAGTTTTGAAATCTGCCAAGTATTTGAAGTATTGAACTCCAGATTCACATTTAGTGGGATAAACGTCAATTCTTTAAACCATCCCCACCACAATATATCTCCCAATGAAACATCTTTATCTCTGGTAAAGAATGCTAATGGACGTCTAAACTTTTGTTCTCTTGGCATTTCTTTGAACCAGGATTTTTTTCCTGTGCAATTTCTTTCTTCGTCATTGGTTTAGGGATTTTTCCTTCACGTGCTGACTCTGCAATCTTATCTTTTAGCAGATCTTCATTTAACTGCTCATACATCTCTTCGAATGTTGGAAAACTATCAGCGTTTGCTCCAACATACTTTTCTGCTTTGTCTTTCTCATCATCTGACGACCAATCTTCAATAATCACCTTGTTGTAATCGTCAGCTTCAGATCTACGTTTGTAACAATACTCATTTAGCTCAAACGTATCTATGTTCACCACATCTTCTTCAAAGTCGAAATCAAACATTTCAGCATCAACATTAAGTAACTTTGCTAGATCTTCCTTTGAGTAGTTGTGAACAAACTCGCCTTCCTTGACATTATCTTCAAGCATTAGAATCATCGGCTTTATCGGAATAGCAGCAACAGGATTTGAAGTAGTAATAGCATCTGTCATATCAACATCATCTTTTTGCCATGTTTCCCCTGTCTGCTCCCCTGGGCTTTGATCATCCATTCTGTTCACATCATCATTTAACACCAAAGAGAAATCAAATTCATCAACAATTTTGGCATCAACAACCTTCAGACCAACTCCACCCTGATCATTATTATCACCATCATTGTTGTCAGAGTCGTCTTTCGTATCATCTGCAGGTTCATCATCATCTTTATCCTCAGCTTATTAATCATCTTTCTTTTCAGTTTCTGTTCTTGGTACAACCACAGACTCAGAAGCTTTTGTTGATTCAATCCCAGTCTCAGTAACCTCAGGCATACTTTCAATCACATTCTTTCCTTTACCCTGCTCAGCCATCTCTTTCTCTGCTTTTTTCTTGGGTTCTTGCAAATCTAAACGAGCATATTCTGAGCAAAATCAATTCCCAAACTGTTCATCAATACTCTCTGCAGTTGTTGAATCTTCGATCGTTCAAATCTCTTTCAGATCTTAGCTCTGCTGTCTCTTTCTGCAATCGTTCGTTAGCATCTTGCAAGCTTTCAATTAGGGCCTTCAAATACCCTCTATCACCTTCCAAGAATTTTACTTTGTCGTTTAAGATCTCTTTTTCAACTTCCTCTTGCTTCACCAACTGTTCTAAAGCAGCCTTCTCCGTTTCATTCTTAGCAACTTTGTCTTCAAGAACTTTCACACGCTTTTCAAGTTCATCAACATTAGATTCTGTGAAGAAATCATTCAGATCTTGTAGAGAAACATGCTCATCAGGAACATTTCCAAACATCTTCGACCTCGGAGTAGTCTTAGGTGTAGACTTTGGTGTACTCTTAGGTGTAGACATTGGAACTTCTTTAGGTGTTGAGCTTTTAGGTTGAGAAGCTGTCGGTGAATTTCGAGCAATTCAGACTAAGGAGGTTCTTGTGTGACTCTATCTGTACTAATGTCTCTTGAACTTCAGATGTTTGTATTGTCGCAGCCGCAGGAGGTTCTTGTGTAACTCCTGTATCTTTTGCAGCAGAAGGTTCTTGTGTGACTTCTATGCTTTTCTTTTGACCAACGTATTGGCGACTTTTAGGCTTTTGAGATTTCTTGCCTTTTGTCTTTGGAGAACCAGTAGTCTTCGTAGTTGTAGCTGTAACAGAAGACTTAACACGTTTTACTTTCTTTTTCGGTCTCTCCTCGTCAGTATCTTTTTCAATCTCTGGTACATAATTTGCATCAGTTTCTTTGATTTTCTCTCCAGCTGTTTCAGCAATAGCTATCTTTGTTGCTATTTCCAATGAATCATCACTATCTTCGTCCTTATCAGATGCAGCAGAGATAACATCATCCTCCTGTGTAGACTTTTCAACCTCTTGACTCTTAATGTTCACCGCAGCATTCGATCCAGCTTCTGTTTGAACATTAACAGGCTCATCTTCGTTAGTTAACATCGTTTTGACTTTCTTTGGCTTTCGCGACGTTTTCTTCTTCTCTTGAACAACAACTTTCTTTAGAAACCAGTCGCTTCTTTTCTCTTTGAAGGTCGACAACCATTCTATTTCAGCGTTCCTTTCATTTTCATCACCGCTATCATCTTTCCTCCACTTGTATTCTGGTGGCGCGATGTAATTCTCAGAATCTATAGCACCGAATAAAGGCTTTGCAATTGGTGCTGATGACTGTTTCTGGAATGTGATAAGCTTTTTGATAGTAGTATCATCCAAATGACTAAGATACAAGTATCATTAGGATCCTTTGTTATCGTCTTGAATTTGTCGTCGATCAACATTTGTACGAATCTTGGATACATCACGAGCCTGTTGGATCCATGTTAACCTTCATAGGCGTGAATACCAGCTTTGAATAGTTGAATCTCTTGTTCAGAATAAGCGTCGTAGCCATACATGCCATGTAATCTTGCACATCGTCCAATCCAGCCTTTCGATGACTGAAAGCGTGAATAATAGCGTGCATTAAAAACTTGTAGGGGTTAGGGACTGATCCTTTCTTCAGAGTAGATTCATTAACGTGCCCCTTATATCCCATTTGGCAAAAACACCCTCTAACCATTCGTTCATCAAGCATCATCGGATCATCTTTGTCGTCGTTGAAGTTCAGAACCTTTCGAATATCAGTTTCAGTAACAATAATCTCCTTATCTTCTTCTCCAACACGAACCACTGATTTGATCGCTGTATTATCCTCATTCATCGCTGCAGATTCCAAAATCTATAAACATGCGACCTATAAACCACTGTCTTTTCCGTAATCGCCTTGTGTATCGGAATCCCTCCATAAGTGCGAGAATACTATCAAATGCTTCGAGAGATGGACAGATAGTCTTGTCTAGCGTGATGCACGTATTGTGAAACTTGTTGAACGAGAGCTGAATATTCTGCAAACACGAAGATCGAGACAAAATTAGCAATGTTCGACAATTTTCACAAATTACTTATCAAGTTCGGGCGGACTTGTTTAAATCATATAAACGTTTCACTTCCACTAAGTCCGGGTGAACTTGCCTACATAATATGAGCAAAACTTAAACAAGTTCGGGCGAACTTGCTAAGCTTTAACATTTGAACCACTTCCAGACAAGTCCGGGCGAACTTGTCAAAGGATATTGAATTTTGAAACTTTGACAGACAAGTTCGGGCGAACTTGTCAGGAAAACATTTTACAAGTTTCTCAGTAAGTTCGGGCGAACTTAGATATAACATTTTAAAACCTGAGGACAAGTTCGGCCGAACTTAACTTGTCAGGAAAACATTACAAGTTTCTCAGTAGTTCGGGCGAACTTAGATATAACATTTTAACCACTTGAGGACAAGTTCGGCCGAACTTGGTTCAAAGAACCATTTGACAAGTTCGGGCGGACTTGTCATCTTCTTCATCAAGACCTGTAAAAGCATGACCATGCAATTCTAATTCAAAATAAGAGTTTGTTTATGGTCCAATATGTTTGTTTATCATGTTTTATTGTTCAATTTGTTCAATAACACCTTAAAACATGTCCAAAAGTCCAATATCAGATCTAACATGTTCAAATCACATCAAAACACGGTCCAAATCTGAATCACTCACCAAAGCCATGATGAGTAGTGTGTAAATCACCACTAATCACTCTCAATTTCGGCAGCATTCGACGTAAAATTGCCAATTTTAGAAATCGCTCAAATTGCCAATAATTTCGCTATGTGATGCTGAAAGCTGGTAATGAAGTTCGGGCGAACTTGTCTTCTATTTATAGTTGACAAGTTCAGGCGAACTTATAAATTCAATCAATTAAGATCAAGCATAAGTTCGGGCGAACTTGTTGACTGATAACACATTAGAAACACAGACAAGTTCGGTCGAACTTACAAGTCCGGGCGAACTTGATCAATTTCAAAACCAAAATTTTCAATTTAGACCCTGAACTTTTCAGATTTTACCTGTTTTAGCAATCCACTCAGTTGACCAAGTCCAAGCTAATGACCTTGGTTAATCCGATTTGTCTGCCGAGTCCAAGTTAATGACCTTGGTTCAACCCGTTATGAACAAACTGTTGGTTTTTCTCAAAATCAAGTATCAAATTAATGATCTTTTAATTGTTTCGACTTATCAGATTTTACAGATTAGCTCCCAGCCCGTTGTCAATTAGATTTCCACCAGTTTAGCACCTTATCAGACTTCGAAGATCCGTTCTCCAACATTGGCTTGTAGAAACTAAGGTAGAAACAAAATCTTTTTGTATTTTTGTAAGTTTATGCTAAAACACACTGAAAATCTTTTTGGTTTTAATCTGTAAAGCAGATAAACTATGTACAAAATTTTTTTTAAAGAACTTTAACAAGTAAACTATGTACAAACATATTTACAGACATATTTTTGTGAACTCGTGTCTAAGGATCATATCAGTTGATTGAGACATATCACCAGTACCGTTGACCTTTTGATGACTTTAAGTTTTAAGCTCGTTTACCTAGATTGTCGATATGTGTGTCCACTTAAACTTCAACACATTTCTCAGTTGTTCCATGATATGTTAGGTATGAATTATGAAACTTGACTTAACTATGGTTCCCATCCCAGAATATACTCCCGTATCAAGATTCCCTAGATTTCATCTTACAGGTAAATATAGTGTAATTGATATTGTATCAGGGTTAATGCGAAGCCTTGAGAGCTCAGGTTAATACCACCGTATCGACAAAGAGATGAAGGCTCGACTTTAAGGTAGTGTTCCACTTAAGGAATCTTTTAAGCACAGAAAATGATTAGATCTTTCGATTCTTTTCAGCTTTGCATGTTGCTTAGGGGTTTTTAGCAAAAGCATTATAGAAGTTCTAGACTATTGTTTCTCGCAAAATCAGAAGAACTTGTATATACCCCAGATATCAACTATCTATAAAGACCTCGTATCTCAGAAGCAGGCAATCTCTCAAACGAAATTTCGGAGTACTAAGTCCATATATCCGAGAGATGTTAATCCACAAGATTAAGCAGTTGTAAAATTTAGTTTATATCTCAGAAACAAATTACTGAACGTGTAAAGTCTATCGACACATCCACAGTAAGACTTGTTTATCACTTTTTAAACTGTACAATTCTTTAGCATACTTTGATAGCCCAATGTTATACTATCATTTCCTTTGTGACACAAAATTCTTTTTGTCTTTTTCAATGTTTTGTACTTTTTGAACTTTTTCATATGTTTTTGAATTTTCTCAAATATTTCTCCCCCTAAAATCAAGAACATATTTTTGTATTTTATTTTTAAGAAATACTAATCTAAAAGATATAGAAACCAGTGTGGATCACGTGAACTCATCGTCCGATCCATATTCAACCTCTGCTTCCGCACCTGTCAACAAATTTTTAATACCGTTAAGCCTCATTAGATATTTAAATCTTGTTAAAGGAAAAGCTTTGGTATAAAAATCAGCTTTTTGTTCATCGGTGTGGATTTTTTCTATTCGTACCAACTTTTTTTTCGCAGCAGTCACGAATGAAGTGATAACGAATTTCTATGTGTTTAGTTCGTGGTGATGAACATGATTTTTAGTGATGTCGATTGCTGCCTTATTATTTACATATAAAGGCGTATCAAGAAATTGCAATCCATAGTCCCTTATCTGTTGTTGAATCCATAGGATCTGAGAACAACAGCTGGAAGCAAAAATGTATTATGCCTCACAGGTAGAGAGAGAGACTGTGGTTTGTTTCTTGCATTGCCACGTTACTAATCGAGTTCCGAAGAACTGCAACCAGCCGTCGTAGATTTTGAATTCAGCTTGTCCACCCCAAAGTCCAAATCAGCGTATCGCGTCAGATCAAAATTATCGTTCTTTGGATACCACAAGCCGGTGCATGGACATCCCTTCAAGTAACGGAATACTCGCTTGACTATCTACATGTGTGACACTCGGGGACTGGACTGGTATCTCGCGCAAGGACAGGTAGTATACATGATATCTGGGCGAGATACCGTCAGATACAAAAGAGATCCTATCATCGACCGGTAGAGTGTATCATCCACTTTGGTTCCTGTGTCGTCAATGCAAATTCCATGATTCAGTGCCAGAGGAGTCGAAAGCGTCTTCGAGCTATCCATTTCAAACTTCTCTAGAATATCGTGAACATACTTCGTTTGATGAATGAATATGCCGTCTGGTAACTAATCGACCTGTAATCTGAGGAAGAATTTCATTTCGCCCATAAAAGACATCTCGAATTTCTTCTTCATGATCTTTTCGAATTTTCTTCAAAGACTATCATCCGTTAAACCAAAAATGATATCATCCACATAGATTTGTACGATGATTAGATGGTTTCTGACTTCCTTGGTAAACAATGTACTATCCACTGTGCCTCTCGTAAAGCCGTTTCCAACAAGATGTTGACATAACGTCTCGTACCAAGCTCTCGGGGCTTGATGTAATCCGTATAAGGCTTTGTCTAGGAGATAAGCTTTGTTCTTGTTCAGCGGATCGACGAACCCCGGTGGTTGGCTGACGTACACTTGTTCGCGTAGCTTACCATAGAGAAATGCGGATTTCACATCTAACTGGTACACCTTAAAACCTTTCCAAGCTGTGAATGCAAGGAAAATGCGGATTGACTCTAAACGTGCAACCGGTGCATAGACTCTCGTATAGTCAATTCCTTCTTGCTGGTGAAAACCTTTGACAACCAACCGAACTTTGTTTCTAACATCACACCTCGATCATCCCTTTTACACTTGAAGACCCACTTTGTATCCATAGTTTTCTGCTTAGGTGGTAAATCTACAAGCCTCCAGACTCCCAGTTTCTCAAACTGTAACAAATCTTCTTGCATTGCTATCACCCAGTTCTCAACACCCAGAGCTTCATTCATAGTATTCGGCTCTATTTGAGATATGAAACATGAATAATAACAATAGTCTTGAGTAGGAGCCACTCGGGTATAGAAACAACTTAATGCTTTGTTGATTTGGCTTCTTGTCCGCACGCCAGTCTGTAACTCTCCAATAATGTTTGTTGAAGGATGATAAGAATAAGATCGTGGTATCTCCTACCTAGGAACATCAACTGAGCTATTCTGATTTGAAACATTCAGATCAACGATCAAAACAACTTCAGGAGCACTAGATGTAGCTTCAGTTTGATTGCTCGGGCCAGCAGATTGATTCAACATGTTGGATATCTCCTCGGATTCTTCATCGGAAGAGGATTCTCCATCATCATCGAAAGTCGGAGCTTCATCGGTGTCGGAATTCTGATTCTGAGGAATATTTGGCACTGAGGTTGCATTTCCTGGTTCAGTGGAAACATTTGCTGGAGTTGTAGTAGGTGTTACTTCTACTTCAGAAACTTGTTCAAGCGGAACACCACTATTCCTCGGACCTGCACCAGAAGAAGAAGTACCAACAGTGGGTTGATTAACCACAATTGGCCTTATAATCTGTTCTTGGTTTGCCGACTATTGAAGATAATAAAGAGCTGCAGGTTCTTCTTCAGACGGTTCTTCCGGCAAGTCGAATGACTTCCACAAATCTTGGTAATTGAACAACCACGCATCGCCTTCCCTCTGAATAGGAGTTGTGTACCGAAAGCAATCAACGTGTTGCGCTTTGATCACTTTTCTCAAAGCAGGAACAAACTCTCCTTAGAGGACTAGAATAACCAACAAAGAAACCTTCAAGCGTTTTAGCACCAAATTTTCCATCTTTGATCAATCACTGTGCATGGTGCACCAAACGGCTCTAGATATTTCAGGTTTGGTTTCCTTCGGTTGATCATCTCAAAGCATGTCTTTTTAGTCGGTTTGACAGTTAAGACCCTATTCAAAGTGTATGTAGCTTGCCGCTGCAACCACCTCACTCCAAAAGCTAACAGGAAGTTTTGATTCTGCAAGCATTGTTCTTGCTGTTTCGATCAATATTCTATTCTTCCTCTCAGTTACGTCATTTTGTTGTGGAATATATGGAGCACTAAATTCGTGCAGCATTCCTTTTGCGTTGCAAAACTCTTTCATCTTGTTGTTCTTGAATTTCGTGCCATTATCGCTTCGAATACGTCTGACAGGCAGATGATATAGATTTTCGAGCTTCTTGAAGAGAATCACCAGATTATCAAACGTTTCATCCTTGGATTCTTGAAAGAAAACCCATGAATATCGAGAATAATCATTTGTCTCGGCCAAACAATATAGATCTCCGGATATACTTCGTACATTTACCGGTCTAAAAAGATCCATATGTAGACGTTCAAGTGGCAACTTAATAGAATTCAGAATCTTTTTTGGATGTGACTTCTTCTTCTACTTCCCTTTCTTGCATTCAAGACAGTGATCTGTCATGTGGAAGCTTCGAAGATTCACCCCCTCAACTAACTCCTTATAAACCAAAAATTTCATTTTTCTCAGATGTATGTGCCCCATTTTTCTGTGCCAGAGAATCGAATCCTTCTCCGTGGCTTTAGTGACAAAACATTGAGCCGATTTTGATGATGTTGTAGCATTTCCCATATCTAATACGTAAGATCATTTTTGCGTAGAGCATGCATGAGAATCCAATCATCCGGAATTTTGAAACCCGACTTAAGTATCATACTCCTTATTGTTGAAGTGAACCGTGAACTGCTTGTCACAAATCTGGGAGATGCTTAGAAGATTGTTCTCTAGCTCAGCAATGTAATTCACACGATCAACCGATACAACACCATTGGAAAGTTTTCCTTAGGTGACTATCCTTCCTCCTTGATTACGGCAAAGCCACATATCCACCGTTTATAGCTTTGATGTAAAGAGAAGAGCTTCCATCCCTGTCATGTGCCTTGACGCTCCACTATCCAGAATTCACTTTGATAGAACGGATTTCTAGAGCCCCTGCACACATTATCATTCAGTTAAAAAGCGTGACCTAAGCCTTCTTGGTCTTGGGTTTGGGATATAAAGCTTCATAATCATCCTCAAAATCACCATCTAAGATGTCACTGTTGTTACCATTTTCAAATGTAACTTTCTTTTTATCTTTGATGATTTGACAGTTTCAGTTTTAATCACAAAATTAGACTCTTTGTTGTTACCAGTCTTAACTAGCTTAGACTTGGTAACTTCAGATGTTGATGATTTCTTTTTAGCAATCCAAGATTGTGATTTATATTTGCCTTTTTTATGTAAAACCTTGATTCATTTGACTTGGAAGTTTCACCTTTCTTGAAAGTTGAGTTTTCAAATTTAGTTTTAGGTTTAACTTCAAGTTTAGTTTCATTTCTTTTCAGAATTTTAACAGGTTTTACAAACTCTGGTTGCTTAGGCTTTTCAACATCTGAACTTGTTTTCCTTCGAAGATAGACCGACTTAGATTTCGGACACTTGTATGCAATGTGACCAACTTCATTGCATTTGAAGCAAGTCCAATCATCATGAGAATGTCCACTAGTGGGTTTTACACTACTTGCGGATTTAGCCTTATCTCGAAGTTCTTTATCTTTCTTAAACTCATTGTTTGACTGTTTTCCAATCAAACTTTCTTCCTGAACCGTGCTCGTCCCATACACAAATTTCATGTTTTTATCTTTGTATTCGCGAAATGGTGACATTTTCTTGCTCGGTTCTTCTTCCACAACCAACCCAACCCTGCTCTCCTATGTTCCGGAAAGTCACCACCATTTCTTCGGTAGTTGTTTCTTTTAGGTTTAGAGTAAACTTCTTTTTATTGATTTCCAAATCCTCTGATGAAACTTCAACGAGTTTGAAGAATTTATCAAGCTGATCTTCTTTCACATTCCGAATCAGAAAACTATCGTCAAGTATAGTCTATCAGAATCCTTAACTTTGTACATGACAATGTTAGGATCATCACTTAGGCTATCTTCCGATGATATATCGTCATCTTCAGATTGTGAATCAGAATTGTTCGAACCGAGTTGGCGCTCTTAAAGCTGCCATCATCAGATTCATTCAAAACATATTCAACAACATTCTTAACCACCATCATCACTTGTGTAGGTTATATCAATGTTCTCAGGCAGTCTTTTCGGTTAAAAGTTCAATGTTGAGCGCCTTTTCCATCCCCTCAGTCTTCTTGTGACAATACTTTTTGCATAGGGGTGGTGGAACATTGCTATAGTCTCCATGTTTCTTACCTTTGAGAAACAAACACATTGTGAAAATCTTCCATCTTGACAACCTGAAGACTTATCTGAAAATGTGTTAAAAAACACTTGGAAATTGATTAGCAACAGACAAATTTAGCACGATCAGTACGTTAAAAACGTTTAAAATTTTTCCGAAAACAATTTTTACTTGATTATATCTTTGAAATTGTCTCGTCAATACGATTCTAACGATATATAATGTTCGTGACGTTTTTCGGGATTTTCATGCCTTAGACGTTTTTAGGAACCTTACACAAGTTCGGCGAACTTGTCAAAGAATTATCAAGTTCGGTCGAACTTGATATGGAATTTGAGAAAAATTACACTTCGAGCGAACTTGTGTAAGGTTTCAAAACAAACACTTAAGTTCGGTCGAACTTAGGTAATATTTCAATGAGTTTGTCAAGTGTCGGGCGAACTTGTGAATAAAGTTCAATGAGATTCGATCAAGTTCGGTCGAACTTAACCAAAACTATTGAAATATCCTTCAAGTTCGAGCGAACTTCTCACGAAAACCTTGAAAAACCTATCAAGTTCGGTCGAACTTGATGAAAATCAGTGAGATTTTAATCAAGTTCAACTTGATGTTAAGTTCGGCCATAGCTTGTTCCAAAAACATAGTTTTTCCAACTTTTTGATATCAATTTGATTGAATTTGATGTCCAAACTCTCAGGGGTTTGTTATTAGTGTGTTTTACTTGACATATTCAAAAATCACCCATTTTTGACCATGAAATCATCAAATATGTGAAAATGTTAAGAAAAAAGATAGAATGGGGATGAAATAGAGAGATTCTTGTCTTGATTCCAGCAAATTTAGGTATCCAGGCTCTGATACCACTTGTAGGAACATCCACGAATAGCTCGGGAACCTAAATTTGTTATCTATTGTCCGATTAGGCGGAAACTAATGACAAGTTAATCAAATAACAAGAATTACTCATTTAAAGGTTGTTTTCATTGATCTAAAATTCAATACATTCAAGAACCGGATCCGACAGAGCTTCGCCGTCTCTGTACCAAAATCTTTGAAGTTACAAATGAAATCACCAAGGCACCTATTTATAGACTTGCAAGTTCGCTGGTGGGAGAGTGAAGTTCCCCCGAACTTGACATCATCACAACCATTTCCAGCGAACTTGGCCTCTAAACACTTAAATACACTTTGTTTCTAACATATTAAGCCCTATTCGCTCAGAATCGATACATAATGACGTTAATGACGAAGGCAACATACATATGCACCAACAATTATGGGAAAAAATAATTTGGGAATTTATTTTGGCCTTTTCGTTATTCAAATAAATTATTTATAAAACAATATTTAATCAAATAAATAACATTAATTATCACCAGTGGTCCAAAAATTCCCCAAAAATTTCAGTAAGTCCCTAATATATCCAGAAACTCCCTGTAAAAATTTGGGATTTTTCCAATTTCATTTCGGTGCCTCCCGGCTACTGAAAACTCGCAAAAACGCGGATTTTTAGCCCAAATCAAAACTCAACCAATGGACTTTGAAATTTCCCAGAACATTCCACATATGTTCCTTAGTGTTTATGTAAAATTTAGTGGTTTATTGAATTCATTTGGTAATTTTTACGAAAGTTTTTCTGAAAAATAGTCAAAAATTCTCCAAATATCGTAGAAAATTCCACAAATTCTAACATTTTACGTGGACCTTCCTGACAATATCCTAAATCACCACACCAAATTAAGCTCAATCCAAGTATAACGGACCAAGTTATAGTCAATACAATAATCTGCCTACTCTAGATTCGGTTTTCGGGCGATATAACCTAGCGCAAGCTACGTTTCCGCAGGTTTTTCTTGAGTCCAGAAGGGTGTAGGAGCTATATTCAGTACCTACAAATTAAGTACAATCCAAATATGCTAGAACTTAGATCAATCAAGCTTTGTTTCATTGTTTTTCGATTAATCGAATAGCTATGCGATTTTTGTCGAATAGGTGTTGATTAGGGTATCCAAAACCAAAGATTTATGACCATGGCTGCCATATAACACCAGGGAATTCCTAAGGTGATCCTATTCAGCCCATAACCTTGTTTAAACCTTCAAAAATCATGGATTAAAAAGGGTTTTCATGATCTAAACCAAGTTTTCTCAAGAAATCATGATTAAAACCTTATGAAACAAGAGTTATACCTTTGATTTGATGGTGTTTAGTACAAGATCAGCTGGTCTTAAGCTTCTTATGGGAGAATTTTGTGTGAAGGTGAAAGGAATTAAAAGAAAAGAAAAAAGAATCAAAATATATATAAAAAGGTGGTGGCGGTTTGGGGGTGGGTCACATGTGGGACACCTCATGCTTCGTATTGCACGCCAAAAGATGATTTTTATCTTCCATTTGCGTTTAGGTTCGTTTTCAGGTCCTAGACGCGTTCTCGATTTGCGAAACGGGCTCCGTTTTTCGCGTTTTTAGTGTCAAAAGACTCGGTTTTAAAAACTGAGCATAACCGTCTCGAAATCCGAACCCAGTTACGTTTAAATCATAGAAGTCTTGTATTAGGGTAGTTTAAGTGTTTTTAAGCTTGATCGATCGTTCCTTGCACATTTCGTTGCCTTATGTTATGCCCGAAACGAAGGCGTTTCCCTAACCGGGAAGCTGCTTCGTTTTGCGTGCCCGGGCTTAGATTAGCTTCACACCTTATGTCACAGTCTATGGCACAAAACTAAGTTGTTTCTGGAACTCGGAATCTTAAATGATGCTACCGATAACCTAATAATCAAGGTCAAAGGTTTGATGCGCTGTTAAACGTCAAGTCTCGTTTAACACGTTGTTCAAGGCTAAGGACACCAACTCGCATCGTTGGTCCTTAATAGTGCCATGACTATTTCATTCTATTTTATTCATTTTGATATTGATAGGGATCCCCATTCATTCCTAGATTCCGGATTGATTGTCCCTACCTAACTACATGGTAGTGGTCTAGGGAGCGCAATTGCGAAAAGATACGTATCTAAGTGAACGAACAGAATTCTAAAAGACTCACTCCAAAGTCTTCCGTTCGTTTGGAGTGAGTCTATTGCAAATGCTCAGGATACCCTTTTTTAGTTTCTAGGGTCTATTTCTTAGTTCAAGATCCCTCTTACTAACTTGAATCAAAGAATCCTGTCACCTTGATGTGAGGCATTCCGTCAGCAAATACTCAAATATGAACATCCATCGACCGTTACCACTTCCTCTTACTCGTGACTCGTATATGTACTTTCTATAGTAAGCACAAGAGACCTATACTCAGCAAATTTGCTTAGGAGTAAAGCATCCCGAGGTTGGCGCATTTCGTTGAGCGTGGAAAAGCATTGGGAACCCCAATTTCTTTCTTTGGAGCCGTTTCTTTTCCCGTCCCCCGCCCCGGCATAGCGCTCCGCTTCATAAAGCACCTTAGCAATTACTAGTAATGCCCCTATCGACCTCAGTCTTGTTTTTTGCTAGCTTTAGTCTAGAACTATACTATCTCATTAAACGTCGAATATCCCCTTGTTATTTTTAAAGTTTAAAGAAACTATGTAAGGCAAATAGTACTAAATAAAAAAAGGAGCAATAGCTTCCCTCTTGATAAAACAAGAGGGATTATTATGTATCACAATTTCATCACTACGTCGAAGACTTTTTTGTAAATATATTGATAAGATAGCTTGGTATCCAAACTGTATCAATGATTGTGATCGTCATTGTGTAGTGTACATAATCCGTGTTAGGATCTACCAAAGAGACAGAGATTCTGTTCACCCGATATCATTCCGTTCCTTTCTACCTTCGCTTCTGCGTCAAAGCCTCTACCAAGCCTCGTCCTATTTTTTTCTTTTTTTATGGAAGGTAAGGGTCGATTTTATTGTAGAGCCGTATGCAATGCATAATGCCCGTACGGTAACCATGACGTGCTCTCGGATTCCTCCAAGACATAATACCGATTGCTCAGTATAGCACACAAGTCATACAAGTTTGCTAAGTTTACGCGCAATTATTGTTTTAATCATGCTTAAAGTTTAGGACCAATTAAGGTGTACCTGGTTTCGTCATGGGTATCACAGTAGTTAAGCCGACAGCTGCACAGACAAAAAGAAAAATTTAAGAATCAGTTATCCTCTTTAAAAAGAAATGAATTTTCTACAGTCCTGTCCTAAGGATCCTAAATCCTACCCTTCAAGTTCCACTTTTTGGGAAGATGATTCCCATTGGGAATGGAATCTCTCATAACAAAAAAGAAATGGTTTCCCTAGTTGGTGTCATTCTTAGTGGTCTTGAGGATTGGATAGGGATGCTGAGGCTTGGCTTTGAAAAGGAATCTATGGGATCCATGGCTGACAAGGTTGTACAGATGGTTGAGTTCCGTGAGACCAAGGCTGATAC
Source organism: Scalesia atractyloides (assembly GCA_947069175.1). Lineage (NCBI taxonomy): Eukaryota > Viridiplantae > Streptophyta > Magnoliopsida > Asterales > Asteraceae > Scalesia > Scalesia atractyloides. The sequence goes on from CAMTDV010000006.1 coordinate 44,554,862, forward strand.
CCTCTTTGGCTATGATATGTTCAAAGGTGTACAGGACCCTCCATAGCATAGGCATGCCTTGGCTGTAGCACAAACCAGTGAAGGTAAACAAGCTCTGAGTGAAGGCTGGGAAATGATATGAAAAACCTATTTGGAAAGGGGCAGCAGGAAAGCAAACACATGTGGTGGATATGCAATCACTTTTCAGTGAAGAATCGAAGTGCCTGAATATAGTACCCTACGGGAAATAGGGGTGCTTTTGATCGATCTCTGGATCGGTGAAACGGCAGAGCTCTTAGGAAGGTTCTTTTAGAAGATTTTGGATTTTTGGTGGACTGTTTTGTTCTTGATCCTTACTTGGTGAAGATCGGATCATTGTTTTGGTCATGGTGGATAGTGAGAAGAAGAGGATCGAGAATGAAAGTTCCAGAGAAAGGGAGAGATGTTACCTGATGAGTCTTCGAATGAGGATTTAAATGGGAGAAATCTTGAACTTAAATGAAGGATCTCATCCCTATCTCTAACCTATTTATAATGATTATTGTTGCAGGTATTCGTATCGCTGACATCAGGGACTATAACGGCTATATCCACTTGCAACGGCTAGTCCGAGTTTAATGAAATATGACTTATCCGATTCGCATCCAACCAGTCAAGGGCTTTTTCCTCGTATAAATCTCGGTTTTCATTGTTGTTTACAATTCTAATTTCTTCATACAATCGATCAACACATAAGCACTCTACCTCACAATCAAAGTTTGGTTACATTATCCTTAATTAGATTTTTGACCAAAACAACAGGAGTTTGACATTGAGATTCAGGATAAACGGGTTCATTGAATGTTGCGACCGATCATCTTTCCAGACTGGAGCACGGAAACGCTGAGGATGCACGTTGGAGCCGATAAATGACAATTTCCGCATGAGTCTTTGATGAGTGTCGAGGTGTGTGATGAGTCGCCTTGGTTCGTTGATTTTGCGAACTATCTTGCTCGTGGGGTCCTTATCAAAGGATTGACGCATCAGTAGAAGAAGAAAATTCTTCGCGGACCTCAAGCATTACATATGGGACGACCCTTTCCTATTTCGTGTCAGAGCGGACCAAGTGATCCGTTAGTGTGTGTTTGGTAAGGAGGCGACTGGCATATTGTGCCATTGTCACGAGGGGCACACCGGAGGTCATCATGGAGCTAATTTCACCACAAAGAAAGTGTTAGACTCCGGGTTTTATTGGCCCACAATATTCCATGACTCGCAGAGATGGGTCAGTGCGTGTGGTGCTTGCCAGAGGGCAACCAATATATCTACACGCGATGAGATGCCTCAGAATTGGATCCAGATTTGTGAGGTTTTCGATGTTTGGGGTATCGACTTCAGGGGCGGGTTTCCTCTCTCACGCGGGAACAAATACATCCTGGTTACGGTAGATTACGTGTCAAAGTGGGCGGAGGCGCAAGCCTTGCCCACTAACGAATCAAGGGTGGTCGTGAGGTTTTTGAAGAGTTTGTTGACCGGTTCGGTGCACCGAAAGCACTAATTAGCGACCGAGGGACGCATTTCTGCAATACTCAGCTTGAGAGAGCTTTGTCCCGATATGGTGTTCACCATAGGTTATCCATGCCTTACCATCCGCAAACAAGTGGGCAAGTGGAGGTTATAAACCATGGGTTGATGAGAATCCTTGAGCAGTCGGTTAGTCAAAACCGCAAGGATTGGTCAGAGAAGCTAGGTTAGGCGCTTTGGGCTTTCAGGACGGCATACAAGACACCTATTGGGACTACACCCTCTAGGTTGGTTTAAGGAAAGGTGTGCCATCTACCGGTTGAGTTGGAGCATAAGGCGATGTGGGCTCTAAATACTACAAATTCGGATCTTAAATGCGGAGGTGAAGCCTGGTACTTACAGATTCATGAACTTGAAGAGTTACGACATCACGCCTACGTGAGCTCCGCCTTGTACAAAGAACGGACCAAGAGATTACGACTCGACGAAAAAAAATGTAGCATGCGTGTCTTGCATGCTTAGGGGTAGAATTGTCTTATTTTTAGATTTTACGTTTTTTCGTGCTTTAGGTGTGATTTGTCGGTTTCTCGTTTGTTTGTACAGTTTTAATCATACCGAGCGAAGATTTTGAGTTAGAACTATGTTATATCAGGTTGTATCTTGCAAAAGTGGTGGAAATCGGCCGAAACAGCTTCCGAAAATGGATTCTGTGAACATTCTATGATCTGCAGGTCAAGCAAGGCCGTGCCACCTTGGCATGGTCGTGCGTCCCTGAATCGGCATGGCCATTGCACTCCCGTGCTTCCCGATAACAAGCAGTGACAATCAGCAGACTTCGAATCCTCACGGCCGTGCCACCTATGGCATGACCGTGCCAGCTGGCTAGGGCAGTTTTTTTTCGGGTGGGTATTTAGGGAGCTTTTCTGAAATTAACTTTCCATAACTCATAACCCTAGGACCGCACAGCCGTTCCAAACCAATTTCCTCTCAAAAACTACCCCACTTTTTGCAAGATCTACTCAATTCTTCGATCAAGATGAACCACCCATTCCTCCGTTTCAATCAAAATGATCAAAAAGAACATCCCTACATCACCACCTTGAATGACTTATGGCAGCGTCGGATTAATTAAGCGAACCAAGGAGACTATGTTGGGTTGTCATGGAAGAACTCAATCAATCCGAACGACTAAAAGCGATGTTGTCCATTCGTTCGCCCGACTGCTTAACATCAACCAACCAGTCTATCGCGAGCTTACCTTGGAATTCTGCCACATACTCATACGAGAAACCCAAGGCGAGCAGAATCCCGGATTTCCGTAGGAAGAAATGCATTAACTTTCGGCTAGGTGGTTGGTGGCACAATTGGACCGTTTCAAAACTTGGGAGAAAGCTTGGAATTTACAAAAAAGATGAAAAAATTCCGAGCTTTTTACAGATCAGTATACATTTCAGAGCGAGGAGCAACATGCAGCATTCTAGGCAAGGGTAGCCACGGGTCCAGTTTACGTCCCTCGATCGGCGAAATCATCCTGGTTAAGAGCCTATTACTTCGGGTCATCCACCACATAATGAGCCATACGATTACAGGCCGCATGGACAGTTTAGGGAACTGTCCCACACCAGATGCTAATTAGATATGCTTAGAGACGGGGTTCACATCAACCTCGCAGTGCGAATGGCGGAGTTCTTTATGCACAGCTCGGGTAGGACCGCAGGAAGCGAGATCCACAGGGGTGAGTACGTCACCCTACTCGCTTACGCGCTCAGCATCATGACAGATGATGTGATCGCCGGTTTGACATTGGTAAAGGATGGATATCTCGTGGATATTCGCTCATTGAAGGCTGTTGATCGTTGTAACACCCCAAAAACGTCGCAGCAGAAATACAAACATAATGGTGACGGAAGTTGGTGCCCATAAATATCTTAGTGGATGATGCATTATTGGTTTTGGACATTTAACTTAACTAAAACATAATATAAGGATTAAAGTTTAAATGTAAGTCACAACGATGACATAGTTAAGTTGTCTTGATCCTTGAGGATCTTAATACAAACATGCTCCCAAAGCAGTTTTAAAAGTTGACCAAAATATTATTGATTAAAAAATATCATCACAACCATAAGATACGCCAAAGATTCCCGAAGTCGAACTCATGTACCCGAAGAACACGTTAAAATCAAGTGTCAACACAAAGTAGGGTGAGTTCACGTATATACCAAATTATAATTAATTTGATCCAAGGAAAACTTTCATATTATGTGTTTATAAATAAAACATCCATATAAATTTTAGAAAGTCAATTTAATTTCCTTTATAAAATCCAATGGTCAATCATCACAAGTGTTTCCTAAACCATAGTGATATCCCAACTTGTTCCCAAGGTTTACATATTAAATTTCTAGCATCAAGTGTTCAGATTCGTAAGTTTGCAAGACGTTACGAGCTATATATCAACAATGAAGGTATAATCAAAGCTAGACACTACAGAATATAAATTCGTCGCTTGACTTGACACGGAGCTACCAGTCATGACAGACTGGTCAACCCGATAGATCTACCAACAATTCCACGCATAGAATATTAATGATTAAATGGCAAACCTTGTGCAGAGCCCGCAATGGGACTTTTATGATGTGTGCCACACGTATAATACATATATCATACTAAAGTGATGAATTTAATGAAACATGTTGTACGAATATCCCGATGTCCCCACCGAAATGTAAGCCAATTCCAATACTTACTCTCTTGAGATCACGCTAATTCCTCACAACTGTAGATTTAAGCATTTTTAAATCTACACAGTCGTTTTATCCCCCAAAACACCGTAATAATCCCGGTTTCATCCTCGAAATGTATATATCAGTCAAATTCCGTTTCTCCCCGAAATATATTTCTATCAAAACTGTTTCTCCCGAAACATATTTATATCAAAACCGTATATTTTCACGAAAATATGTTAATAGTTTAATCAAAAAATAATTTTTATAAAAATGTATACTTATCCTTTTAAGGCGTATTCTTCCCCAAAACAGTTATAAAATAGTAAAAAGGGGTTTAGTGACACTCACCTTTGGGTGCGTAATTAAATTAGCGCAACTCCCACAAATTGATTATACACATCCTAATAGATGTAGGAACGATTTAACAATGAATATTTCACTAAATCCCTAAGTTTCTTCAATACTTAGAATTTTCATATAACTTTGAGATTTTCTCGAAAAGTCTTTTGTTTTTGGATTATTTGGCGTATTTATATATATGTTTTAAACATACATACATATATATATATATATATATATTAAGATTTTCATGATTTGAACGATTTTAGTGGTAACCCTCATTATGTTATATCCGTTATCACACCCGTTTATAAGCAATATATCTAAGATTTGCGCGTCGTAATATATATACATAAATATGAACACATAAATATATATCGTCATATACGTATTTTGTTAACTTATGTATTTCATCATTTTTAAAGCATGTATACATGAAATAACTTATCAAGTTAATCCATGTATCATTTTCATGCTCGATAAACAAGTTACACATTTAACGCGATATTCACCGATATTACCATTTCAACCGCATATGTGTGCATGCATAGTCTAAATTCATACTATCATGTTATCACTTAGCATATCACATAACATATTCTCATAATCACATATCATATTATATCACGCAAAGTTCATTCTTGAACAATCCATGTTTGTGTACATTGAAATATGCGTATTTTGATGTTTTCGGTATCGTTTTCGGGTGTTGGAAGTCACGTACGACTAGCCAAACACCAAGGATACTTAATATAAGTTATAATACTTATTTTTATGTCACAAATATTGGTTTACTTACTGATCTAAAACAGTTTTACAAAAATCTCTCCAAAAGGCGATTTTTATTGTTTTTAACGCATAGTCTTGTACCGAACTTTACCATAAGCATCCCAAATCTTAACAACTTGATATTTTGACATAATGAATGTCATTTACTGAATTAAATGGTGGTTATACTCATAATAGTGTAGGTCTTACATAAGACACACAAATCACATCATTTCATCCATTTTACAACTTTCTAAGCCCCATGTACAACATGTAAGCTATCAAACCTATGACAAAGTTTCATACCCTTTTAACACATCAAATAGCACACATTATGATGCTTCCAATCTGATTTAAATCACATATGTCATACCATACCATATCATTTTCACATCTTATGCTCATTTTATCAATGTGCATGCTTATGTACAAGCATCTAATGCACCCATAACATATCATCATCTTACATGAACTTAAATACACCCAAAACATTTTCATTACATCATCATCTAATAATCTTATCATAAATGCAAGTATCATTCTCATATTTATGAACATGTGACAAAATCCACATACATGCATATATACATATACATACACGGCACACATATATATTTATATACTTCCAAAAAAATCCACTTTTCATGTATTCATCTCAAATCACCAAGATCCTTTTATAACATTCCTTAGATCTACATGCATTTCACTTTTAAAATCAAATCAAACAAGGATCAATCAAAAATCAAACCTCAACTCTAGCATTCATACAAACATACTCACGGCTATGTATACATACATCCAAACATGATATTTTCATCAATACACTTTAATCACAAATCATTTTCATGTGATTCACTTTCAATCTGTTAGATCGCTCCATGTTTAGCATAGGAACCTAAATTGGTATCTAACGTTCGTATAGGCGGAAACTATATGATGTGTTGATCGAATATGCAACGATTTACTGTTTAATTGTTGTTTATTGATCATAAAGTTCATTACCTGTCAAATCCAGATCGAGTAGAGCTTCGCCGTACAAGTGACAAAGTTGCAGAAGTTACAAATGAGAATCATAAGTCACCTATTTATAGATGTTCAAGTTTGCTTGGGGGAACACAAGTTCGGGCGAACTTGTCTTGAACAAGTTCGGCCAAAGTTGTTCCAACATAACTATTCCGAGCGAACTTGAGCATCTACTTACATAAATACGACTATATCTAACATATTTTTGCCCAAACTAAACAGACTCGATCCAAGACTAATACATAGACATTATGTACTAACAGACTCCCCCTTGGATATCTTCTTCATCTTGATCAGCCTTCAAAACTCTATCTCTGCCTCACGCGTCCAAAGAAGTTCTTGATTGGCTTCTTTCTTCGTTCTTGCGATGGAATCGGCGTTTGATCTGTAGGTGGCACTTTTGTCATGAATTGAAAACGTCTCGGTCTTGCCTCCTTTGTTCTTTCTAGAAATTGTTCCTGACACCTTTCATCTTTCAGAAACTCTTCTCGTTCTATCTCTCTCCAACTCGACTCCCACATTCTTCCGGAATTAACTTCATGCGCATAACAGACATTCACAACCCTCAGATATTGCATTGCTTGTTCTTTTTCACACTCTTCATAACAAATCTTACTGAAGAATAAACATTTGATATCCTCCTTTGAGCAGTTCACTAGCCACATCGGGTCTAGTATTCGTATCGTCCTCCATAATCCTCTCAATCCTTCTATCCCAAACATTTCAACCCTTTCTTGAGTGATATCTAAATGATCTTCAAATCTTAGAACAATCACTGCTTCACACGTTGTCAGATCTATTTGCCACCACTTAAATAATGGATAGAAATTATGTTCAATCGGCATTAAGGGCATGTTCCTCATTGCTCTTGGACGCTTCATAAGCAATGTAATATCTTTAACTCCAGTCTTCTTATCTGTTTTTATTCGGCGCTTTGGAATGAACGGTTTTCCAGTACTTAAAACCTTGTGTCGCTTCAAACTTAATCATCTTCCATAGCAACTGAACAATAAACTTCATATGATATGTGACATTTCTAGTCTGCACCAACTCTTCTACATCCCAGTAAGGAAGAGTTTTGAAATCTGCCAAGTATTTGAAGTATTGAACTCCAAATTCACATTTAGTGGCATAAACGTCAATTCTTTAAACCATCCCCAGCTCAATATATCTCCCAATGAAACATCTTTATCTCTGGTAAAGAATGCTAATGGACATCTAAACTTTCGTTCTCTTGGCATATCTTTGAACCAGGATTTTTTTCCTGTGCAATTTCTTCCTTCGTCATTGGTTTAGGGATTTTTCCTTCACGTACTGACTCTGCAATCTTATCTTTTAGCAGATCTTCATTTAACTGCTCATACGTCTCTTCGAATGTTGGAAAACTATCAGCGTTTGCTCCAACATACTTTTCTGCTTCGTCTTTCTCATCATCTGACGACCAATCTTCAATAATCACCTTGTTGTAATCGTCAGCTTCAGATCTACGTTTGTAACAATACTCATTTAGCTCGAACGTATCTATGTTCACCACATCTTCTTAAAGTCGAAATCAAACATTTTAGCATCAACATTAAGTAGCTTTGCTAGATCTTCCTTTGAGTAGTTATGAACAAACTCGCCTTCCTTGACATTATGTTCAAGCATTAGAATCATCGGCTTTATCGGAATAGCAGCAACAGGATTTGCTGTAGTAATAGCATCTGTCATATCAACATCATCTTTTTGCCATGTTTCCCCTGTCTGCTCCCCTGGGCTTTGATCATCCATTCTGTTCACATCATCATTTAAAACCAAAGAGAAATCAAATTCATCAACAATTTTGGCATCAACAACCTTCAGACCAACTCCACCCTGATCATTATTATCACCATCATCGTTGTCAGAGTCGTCTTTCGTATCATCTGCAGGTTCATCATCATCTTTATCCTCAGCTTATTCATCATCTTTGTTTTCAGTTCTGTTCATGGTACAACCATAGACTCAGAAGCTTTTGTTGATTCAATCCCAGTCTCAGTAACCTCAGGCATACTTTCAATCACATTCTTTCCTTTACCCTGCTTTGCCATCTCTTTCTCTGCTTTTTTCTTAGCTTCTTGCAAATCTAAACGAGCATATTCTGCAGCAAAATCAATTCCCAAACTGTTCGTCAATACTCTCTGCAATCTGTTGAATCTTCGATCGTTCAAATCTCTTTCAGATCTTAGCTCTGCTATCTCTTTCTGCAATCGTTCGTTAGCATCTTGCAAGCTTTCAATTAGGGCCTTCAAATACCCTCTATTACCTTCCAAGAATTTTACTTTGTCATTTAAGATCTCTTTTTCAACTTCCTCTTGCTTCACCAACTGTTCTAAAGCAGCCTTCTCCGTTTCATTCTTAGCAACTTTGTCTTCAAGAACTTTCACACGCTTTTCAAGTTCAACAACATTAGATTCTGTGAAGAAATCATTCAGATCTTGTAGAGAAACATGCTCATCAGGAACATTTCCAAACATCTTCGACCTTGGAGTAGTCTTAGGTGTAGACTTTGGTGTACTCTTAGGTGTAGACATTGGAACTTCTTTAGGTGTTGAGCTTTTAGGTTGAGAAGCTATCGGTGAATTTCGAGCAATTCAGACTCAGGAGGTTCTTGTGTGACTCTATCTGTACTAATGTCTCTTGAACTTCAGATGTTTGTATTGTCCCAGCCGCAGGAGGTTCTTGTGTAACTCATGTATCTTTTGCAGCAGAAGGTTCTTGTGTGACTTCTATGCTTTTCTTTTGACCAACGTATCGGCGACTTTTAGGCTTTTGAGATTTCTTGCCTTTTGTCTTTGGAGAACGGTAGTCTTCGTAGTTGTAGCTGTAACAGAAGACTCAACACGTTTTACTTTCTTTTTCGGTCTCTCTCGTCAGTATCTTTTTCAATCTCTGGTACATAATTTGCATCAGTTTCTTTGATTTTCTCTCCAGCTGTTTCAGCAATAGCTATCTTTCTTGCTATTTCCAATGAATCATCACTATCTTCGTCCTTATCGGATGTAGCAGAGATAACATCATCTTCCTATGTAGACTTTTCAACCTCTTGACTCTTAATGTTCACCGCAGCACTCGATCCAGCTTCTGTTTGAACATTAACAGGCTCATCTTCGTTAGTTAACATCGTTTTGACTTTCTTTGGCTTTCGCGACGTTTTCTTCTTCTCTTGAACAATAACTTTCTTTAGAAACCAGTCGCTTCTTTTCTCTTTGAAGGTCGACAACCATTCTATTTCAGCGTTCCTTTCATTTTCATCACCGCTATCATCTTTCCTCCACTTGTATTCTGGTGGCGCGATGTAATTCTCAGAATCTATAGCACCGAATAAAGGCTTTGCAATTGGTGCTGATGAATGTTTCTGGAATGTGATAAGCTTTTTGATAGTAGTATCATCCAAATGACTAAGATACAAGATATCATTAGGATCCTTTGTTATCGTCTTGAATTTGTCGTCGATCAACATTTGTACGAATCTTGGATACATCACGAGCCTGTTGGATCCCATTTTCAACCTTCATAGGCGTGAATACCAGCTTTGAATAGTTGAATCTCTTGTTCAGAATAAGCGTCGTAGCCATACATGCCATGTAATCTTGCACATCGTCCAATCCAGCCTTTCGATGACTGAAAGCGTGAATAATAGCGTGCATTAAAAACTTGTAGGGGTTAGGGACTGATCCTTTCTTCAGAGTAGATTCATTAACGTGCCCCTATATCCCATTCGGCAAAAACACCCTCTAACCATTCGTTCATCAAGCATCATCGGATCATCTTTGTCGTCGTTGAAGTTCAGAACCTTCCTAATATCAGCTTCAGTAACAATAATCTCCTTATCTTCTTCTCCAACACGAACCACTGATTTGATCGGTGTATTATCCTCATTCATCGCTGTAGATTCCAAAATCTATAAACATGCGACCTATAAACCCTGTCTTTTCCGTAATCGCCTTGTGTATCGGAATCCGCTCCATAAATGCGAGAATACTATCAAATGCTTCGAGAGATGGACAGATAGTCTTGTCTAGCGTGATGCACGTATTGTGAAACTTGTTGAACGAGAGCTGAATATTCTGCAAACACGAAGATCGAGACAAAATTAGCAATGTTTGACAATTTTCACAAATTACTTATCAAGTTCGGGCGGACTTGTTTAAATCATATAAACGTTTCACTTCCACTAAGTCCGGGTGAACTTGCCTACATAATATGAGCAAAACTTAAACAAGTTCGGGCGAACTTGCTAAGCTTTAACATTTGAACCACTTCCAGACAAGTCCGGGCGAACTTGTCAAAGGATATTGAATTTTGAAACTCTGACAGACAAGTTCGGGCGAACTTGTCAGGAAAACATTTTACAAGTTTCTCAGTAAGTTCGGGCAAACTTAGATATAACATTTTAAACACCTGAGGACAAGTTCGGCCAAATTTAACTTGTCAGGAAAACATTTTAAAGTTTCTCAGTAAGTTCGGGCGAACTTAGATATAACATTTTAAACACTTGAGGACAAGTTCGGCCGAACTTGGTTCAAAGAACCATTTGACAAGTTCGGGCGAACTTGTCATCTTCTTCATCAAGACCTGTAAAAGCATGACCATGCAATTCTAATTCAAATTAAGAGTTTGTTTATGGTCCAATATGTTTTTTTATCATGTTTTATTGTTCAATTTGTTCAATAACACCTTAAAACATGTCCAAAAGTCCAATCTCAGATCTAACATGTTCAAATCACATCAAAACACGGTCCAAATCTGAATCACTCACCAAAGCCATGATGAGTAGTGTGTAAATCACCACTAATCACTCTCAATTTCGGCAGCATTCGACGTAAAATTGCCAATTTTAGAATTCGCTCAAATTGCCAATAAGTTCGCTATGTGATGCTGAAAGCTGTAATGAAGTTCGGGCGAACTTGTCTTCTATTTATAGTTCACAAGTTCAGGCGAACTTATAAATTCAATCAATTAAGATCAAGCATAAGTTCGGGCGAACTTGTTGACTGATAACACATTAGAAACACAGACAAGTTCGGTCGAACTTACAAGTCCGGGCGAACTTGATCAATTTCAAAACCAAAATTTTCAATTTAGACCCTGAACTTTTCAGATTTTACCTGTTTTAACAGTCCACTTAGTTGACCAAGTCCAAGCTAATGACCTTGGTTAACCGATTTGTCTGCCGAGTCCAAGTTAATGACCTTGGTTCAACCCGTTATGAACAAACTGTTGGTTTTTCTCAAAATCAAGTATCAAATTAATGATCTTTTAATTGTTTCGACTTATCAGATTTTACAGATTAGCTCCCAGCCCTGTTGTCAATTAGATTTCCACTAGCTTAGCACCTTATCAGACTTCGAAGATCCGTTCTCCAACATTGGCTTGAAGAAACTAAGGTAGAAACAAAATCTTTTTGTATTTTTGTAAGTTTATGCTAAAACACACTGAAAATCTTTTTGGTTTTAATCTGTAAAGCATATAAACTATGTACAAAATTTTTTTTAAAGAACATTAACAAGTAAACTATGTACAAACATATTTACAGACATATTTTTGTGAACTCGTGTCTAAGGATCATATCAGTTGATTGAGACATATCACCAGTACCGTTGACCTTTTGATGACTTTAAGTTTTAAACTCGTTTACCTAGATTGTCGATATGTGTGTCCACTTAAATTCAACACATTTCTCAATTGTTACATGATATGTTAGGTATGAATTATGAAACTTGACTTAACTATGGTTCCCATCTCAGAATATACTCCCATATCAAGATTCCCTAGATTTAATCTTACAGGTAAATATAGTGTAATTGATATTTGTATCAGGGTTAATGCGAAGCCTTGAGAGCTCAGGTTAATACCACCGTATCGACAAAGAGATGAAGGCTCGACTTTAAGGTAGTGTTCCATTTAAGGAATCTTTTAAGCACAAAAATGATTAGATCTTTCGATTCTTTTCAGCTTTGGATGCTTGGGTTTTTAACAAAAGCATTATAGAAGTTCTAGACTATTGTTTTCCGCAAAATCAGAAGAACTTGTATAATACCCCAGATATCAACTATCTATAAAGACCTCGTATCTCAGAAGCAGGCAATCTCTCAAACGAAATTTCGGAGTACTAAGTCCATATATCCGAGAGATGTTAATCCACAAGATTAACCAGTTGTAAAATTTAGTTTATATCTCAGAAACAAATTACTGAACGTGTAAAGTCTATCGACACATCCACAGTAAGATTGTTTATCACTTTTTAAACTATACAATTCTTTAGCATACTGTGATAGCCCACTGTTGTACTATCATTTCCTTTGTGACACAAAATTCTTTTTGTCTTTTTCAATGTTTTGTACTTTTTGAACTTTTTCATATGTTTTTGAATTTTCTCAAATATTTCTCCCCTAAAATCAAAACATATTTTTGTATTTTATTTTTTTAAGAAATACTAATCTAAAAGATATAGAAACCAGTGTGGATCACGTGAACTCATCGTCCGATCCATATTCAACCTCTGCTTCCGCACCTGTCAACAAATTTTTAATACCGTTAAGCCTCATTAGATATTTAAATCTTGTTAAAGGAAAAGCTTTGGTATAAAAATCAGCTTTTTGTTCATCGGTGTGGATTTTTTCTATTCGTACCAACTTTTTTTCGAGCAGTCACGAATGAAGTGATAACGAATTTCTATGTGTTTAGTTCGTGAGTGATGAACATGATTTTTAGTGATGTCGATTGCTGCCTTATTATTTACTTAAAGGCGTATCAAGAAATTGCAATCCATAGTCCCTCATCTGTTGTTAAATCCATAGGATCTGAGAACAACAGCTGGAAGCAAAAATGTATTCTGCCTCACAGGTAGAAAGAGAGACTGTGGTTTGTTTCTTGCATTGCACGTTACTAATCGAGTTTCGAAGAACTGGCAACCAGCCGTCGTAGATTTTGAATTCAGCTTGTCCACCCCAAAGTCCAAATCAGTGTATCGCGTCAGATCAAAATTATCGTTCTTTGGATACCACAAGCCGGTGCATGGACATCCCTTCAAGTAACAGAATACTCGCTTGACTATCTACATGTGTGACACTCGGGGACTGGACTGGTATCTGCGCGCAAGGACAGGTAGTATACATGATATCTGGGCGAGATATCTCAGATACAAAAGAGATCCTATCATCGACCGATAGAGTGTATCATCCACTTTGGTTCCTGTGTCGTCAATGCAAATTCCATGATTCAGTGCCAGAGGAGTCAAAGCATCTTCGAGCTATCCATTTCAAACTTCTCCAGAATATCGTGAACATACTTCGTTTGATGAATGAATATGCCGTCTGGTAACTAATCGACCTGTAATCTGAGGAAGAATTTCATTTCGCCCATAGAAGACATCTCGAATTTCTTCTTCATGATCTTTTCGAATTTTCTGCAAAGACTATCATCCGTTAAACAAAAATGATATCATCCACATAGATTTGTACGATGATTAGATGGTTTCTGACTTCCTTGGTAAACAATGTACTATCCACTGTGCCTCTCGTAAAGCCGTTTCCAACAAGATGTTGATATAACGTCTCATACCAAGCTCTCGGGCTTGATGTAATCCGTATAAGGCTTTGTCTAGGAGATAAGCTTTTTCTTGTTCAGCGGATCGACGAACCCCGGTGGTTGGCTGACGTACACTTGTTCGCGTAGCTTACCATAGAGAAATGCGGATTTCACATCTAACTGGTACACCTTAAAACCTTTCCAAGCTGTGAATGCAAGGAAAAGGCGGATTGACTCTAAACGTGCAATCGGTGCGTAGACTCTCGTATAGTCAATTCCTTCTTGCTGGTGAAAACCTTTGACAACCAACCGAGCTTTGTTTCTACCATCACACCTCGATCATCCCTTTTACACTTGAATACCCACTTTGTATCCATAGTTTTCTGCTTAGGTGGTAAATCTACAAGCCTCCAGACTCCCAGTTTCTCAAACTGTAACAAATCTTCTTGCATTGCTATCACCCAGTTCTCAACACCCAGAGCTTCATTCATAGTATTCGGCTCTATTTGAGATATGAAACATGAATAATAACAATAGTCTTGAGTAGGAGCCACTCGGGTATAGAAACAACTTAATGCTTTGTTGATTTGGCTTCTTGTTCGCACGCCAGTCTGTAACTCTCCAATAATGTTTGTTGAAGGATGATAAGAATAAGATTGTGGTATCTCCTACCTAGGAACATAACTGAGCTATTCTGATTTGAAACATTCAGATCAACGATCAAAACAACTTCAGGAGCACTAGATGTAGCTTCAGTTTGATTGCTCGGGCCAGCAGATTGATTCAACATGTTGGATATTTGCTCGGATTCTTCATCGGAAGAGGATTCTCCATCATCATCAAAAGTCGGAGCTTCTCGGAGTCGGAATTCTGATTCGAGGAATATTTGGCACTGAGGTTGCATTTCCTGGTTCAGTGGAAATATTTGCTGGAGTTGTAGTAGGTGTTAGCTTCTGCTTCAGAAACTTGTTCAAGCGGAACACCACTATTCCTCGGACCTCACCAGAAGAAGAAATACCAACAGTGGGTTGATTAACCACAATTGGCCTTATAATCTGTTCTTGGTTTGCCGACTGTTGAAGATAATAAAGAGCTGCAAGTTCTTCTTCAGACGGTTCTTCCGGCAAGTCGAATGACTTCCACAAATCTTGTAATTGAATAACCACGCATCGCCTTCCCTCTGAATAGGAGTTGTGTACCGAAAGCAATCAACGTGTTGCGCTTTGATCACTTTTCTCAAAGTAGGAATATAAACTCTCCTTAGCGGACTAGAATAACAAACGAAGAAACCTTCAAGCGTTTTAGCACCAAATTTTCCATCTTTGATCAATCACTGTGCATGGTGCACCAAACGGCTCTAGATATTTCAGGTTTGGTTTCCTTTGGTTGATCATCTCAAAGCATGTCTTTTTAGTCAGTTTGACAGTTAAGACCCTATTCAAAGTGTATGTAGCATGCCGCTGCAACCACCTCACTCCAAAAGCTAACAGAAGTTTTGAGTCTGCAAGCACTGTTCTTGCTGTTTCGATCAATATTCTATTCTTCCTCTCAGTTACGCCATTTTGTTGTGGAATATATGGTGCACTAAATTCGTGCAACATTCCTTTTGCGTTGCAAAACTCTTTCATCTTGTTGTTCTTGAATTTCGTGCCATTATCGCTTCGAATACGTCTGATAGGCAGATGATATAGATTTTCGAGCTTCTTGAAGAGAATCACCAGATTATCGAACGTTTCATCCTTGGATTCTTGAAAGAAAACCCATGAATATCGAGAATAATCATTTGTCACAGCCAAACAATATAGATCTCCGGATATACTTCGTACATTTACCGGTCCAAAAAGATCCATATGTAGACGTTCAAGTGGCAACTTAATAGAATTCAGAAATCTTTTTTGGATGTGACTTCTTCTTCTGCTTCCCTTTCTTGCATTCAAGACAGTGATTTGTCATGTGGAAGCTTCGAAGATTCACTCCCTCGACTAACTCGTTATAAACCAAAAAAATCATTTTTCTTAGATGTATGTGCCCCATTTTTCTGTGCCAGAGAATCGAATCCTTCTCCGTGGCTTTAGTGACAAACATTGAGCCGATTTTGATGATGTTGTAGCGTTTCCCATATCTAATACGTAAGATCATTTTTGCGCAGAGCATGCATGAGAATCCAATCATCCGGAATTTTGAAACCCGACTTAAGTATCATACACTCCTTATTGTTGAAGTGAACCGTGAACTGCTTGTCACAAATCTGGGAGATGCTTAGAAGATTGTTCTCTAGCTTAGCAATGTAATTCACACGATCAAACGATACAACACCATTGGAAAATTTTCCTTCGGTACTATCCTTCCTCCTTGATTACCGGCAAAGCCAACATATCCACCGTTTATAGCTTTGTTTTCGAAAGAAGAGCTTCCATCCCTGTCATGTGCCTTGACGCTCCACTATCCAGAATCCACTTTCATAGAACGGATTTCTAGAGCCCCTGCAAACATTATCATTCAGTTAAAAAGCGTGACCCAAGCCTTCTTGGTCTTGGGTTTGGGATATAAAGCTTCATAATCATCCTCAAAATCATCATCTAAGATGTCACTGTTGTTTACCATTTTAAAATGTAACTTTCTTTTTATCTTTTGAAAGATTTGACAGTTTCAGTTTTAATCACAAAATTAGACTCTTTGTTGTTACCAGTCTTAACTAGCTTAGACTTGGTAACTTCAGATGTTGATGATTTCTTTTTAGCAATCCAAGATTGTGATTTTATGTTTGCCTTTTTTATGTAAAACCTTGATTCATTGACTTGGAAGTTTCACCTTTCTTGAAAGCTGAGTTTTCAAATTCAGTTTTAGGTTTAACTTCAAGTTTAGTTTCATTTCTTTTCAGAATTTTAACAGGTTTGACAAACTCTGGTTGCTTAGGCTTTTCAACATCTGAACTTGTTTTCCTTCAAGATAGACCGACTTAGATTTCGGACACTTGTATGCAATGTGACCAACTTCATTGCATTTGAAGCAAGTCCAATCATCATGAGAATGTCCACTAGTGGGTTTTACACTACTTGCGGATTTAGCCTTATCTCGAAGTTCTTTTTCTTTCTTAAACTCATTGTTTGACTGTTTTCCAATCAAACTTTCTTCCTGAACCGTGCTCGTCCCATACACAAATTTCATGTTTTATCTTTGTATTCACGAAATGGTGACATTTTCTTGCTCGGTTCTTCTTCCACAACCAACCCAACCCTGCTCTCCTATGTTCCGGAAAGTCACCACCATTTCTTCGGTAGTTGTTTCTTTTAGGTTTAGAGTAAACTTCTTTTTATTGATTTCCAAATTCTCTGATGAAACTTCAACGAGTTTGAAGAATTTTCAAGCTGATCTTCTTTCACATTCCGAATGGAAAACTATCGTCGAAGTATAGTCTATCAGAATCCTTAACTTTGTACATGACAATGTTAGGATCATCACTTAGGCTATCTTCCATGGTATATCGTCATCTTCAGATTGTGAATCAGAATTGTTCGAACGCGAGTTGGCGCTCTTAAAGATGCCATCATCAGATTCATTCAAAACATATTCAACAACATTCTTAACCACCATCATCACTTGTGTAGGTTATATCAATGTTCTCAGGCAGTCTTTTCGGTTAAAAGTTCAATGTTGAGTGCCTTTTCCATCCCCTCAGTCTTCTTGTGACAATACTTTTTGCATAGGGGTGGTGGAACATTGCTATAGTCTCCATGTTTCTTACCTTTGAGAAACAAACACATTGTGAAAATCTTCCATCTTGACAACCTGAAGACTTATCTGAAAATATGATCAAAAACACTTGGAAATTGATTAGCAACAAACAAATTTAGCACGATCAGTACGTTAAAACGTTTAAAATTTTTCCGAAAACAATTTTTACTTGATTATATCTTTGAAATCGTCTCGTCGATACGATTTGTGACAACCGGTTTTTCAGACATCTTAAACGCACTACTTCACGGTTATTCATTCCTACGCTAAATTGATTCGGAGATTTAAATTGCACGCTCGAAATAATTATGCTAACTTTGTGAACTTATCAAGTGGATTACGTGCTATGTGTATTAGACGCTTATAAGCTTGGTGTGTGATTATGTTATGTTTCGGTTTCATGGTGGTTATTTATAAAAGATATAGTAAATATATAGACGAATCGAACCGAGCCGCGACACGAGTCGACCTCATTCCTTGGGACTCAAGGAGTTGAGTGAAACTTGAGGATCAAGTTTTAAACCCAAACCGACCCACCCAAACCCTTTGCGGCCGCAAGCTAATCGCCCAAACCCTTCCTCTTTGCTTTCCTCCCTTACACTATAAATAGATAGCATGCATGAGAGTTGTAAACACACACAAACCCTAATCAAGAAACAAGTCGACGGCAGCCTTCTCCTTTTCCTTTCTCTCGGTCGCGACAGCAGCCTGCCCATTCCTTCCTCTCGGTCGCAACTCTCTCCAATATCCGAATCGGCTCCCATCTAGTCTCGGTTCATTGATCTTTGGTGTTAAAGGTTAGGATTTATCATTGTTTACAAAGTCATACTAGGGTTTATGAACTTTGGATCATGCTTGTATGTAATGGTAGATAGTGTTATGATGTTTGTTCGATTGATTTTTTCAAGTTTAGCGATTATGATGATTAGTTTGAATCAAGAATCATTAGGCTGCGTTTTGTGATAAAAACCATATATTGTGATTAGGGTTTGCATGGGTATAATGTATAGGATGATATATGATTGGTAAATCTGTTCTTGATCGTTTATATTTAACGTATCGATTGTTTAAGCGTGTTATATTGCGATAGAATGCTGAAATCAGGATGCTGAATGGTGTTTACAGCCAACTTCAACTGGCTGTAACTTGGTTATTGTTTGTCGAAAACGGATTTTCTGAAAGCCTAAACCGTAGCTTTTTGAAAAACGCTTCTAATGGCGCTGGATTCATATTTTTCTAAAGTCGTTTGATATTTTTAAGTGGCCAATTAAATTCAGTAACTGAACTGTGAAATTCTGAAAATTTGTTAGTTGTTTATCGAGTCGGATCTAATAATCTGTAGAGAGTTGAATCACGAAATTTGTACAGCAACTAGATATGGAAATTTCATGGAAACTCCCACTGGAATTTTATTAATTGGACGAACGGTGATTTTTAAATAAATTCTCCCGTGGACTGCAGTCAGAAAGCGACGAATCTGACTGCAGCTAGTATATTAATATTTATGAATAATTGGTAAAGTGTTAGGACTTGAAAAATTTATATAAAATTCTAAGGTATAGTTGAACCTTCTGTAAAATGGTTGGAATTTTTGGAATGTTGGAATTATTTTATAAAAATCCTCGAAAGCAGCCTAATTATGAGTATATACGCTGAAACTTGATAACTTGCGAATGTGTGTACCAGAGTGTTGTATGGATTGATTTGTGTTCATGATAGGTTGGTTTGATCACTATATTGGTATGATGGTACTTGCATGCATGATATGAGTTTTAGGAATTGTCATTGTATGTACCGCATTGTGTGTTAGTATGTGTAGGGCTTGTATCAGTGTGTTCACACACTAACTCTAAATCAATTGACTTGTTAGGACGCAATTAGCGGTCCCATCATTTGCTACATCTGTGTTACACTAACCGAGCAACTAAAGGTGAGTTCACGGCCCCTAATTTTATCCGGTTTTAAACAACAGGGGGAGAAACATGTATACACTCTACAACTCTATCTCTTTACGTTATATGAAATTAACGTCATTAAACTATTCGGTAACTAAGTTAATGTTAATGTACGTTATGGTCACTAAGCAGCTATATCACACAAGTCCTCGACAAACTCTCGGATCGTTAGTATTGGGTTAGATAGCGGGGAAATTATAAGTAGTACTACTGGGCCCGACAAGCCCCACCCGAGCTAGTCGCGCTAGCCGACCGGGTATGGTCAACGGGTGAATAATTTGGCCTAACTTCCCATGGTCAGTGATAGGCCTGGCAACACGGAGGCACAACAGTCAGCTTCGATCGCGAATACTTACGTGACATAACTTTAGGCTAGCTACCTACATGTTAACATTGAACTTAATTACGAATCAGCAATATTATCCCGGGTTAGGGATAATGGAACCAACAACGTTATTATTCCGGGTTAGGAATAATGGAACATCATTATTATTTCGGGTAAGGAATAATGGAACCATCGGTATTATTCCGGGTTGGGAATAATGGAACTAAATCGTTATCCCGGGTTAGGGATAACGGGGGAAACAAACTTATAACCGAACAAATGAACTTATGAAAACCTGTGAACTCACTCTTCTTTAATGTTGACACTTGTTTCTTTACATGTTTCTCAGGACGCTAGGAGCTCTAGGTGCACTCACTTGCATTGATCAAGACATCTTTTTATCGAGTCTCGTTTACGAACATTGTTTGAGTTTTTCTTTAGTTTTGGCGTTTGAGTTGGCGCCCGTCCCTTTACTTTACTTTAAATGCTTCCGCTCAACTTTAAAAACTAATGCTTCCGCTAAACATTGAAATCAAACTAAGACAATCTAAAATTAACTATGAATGGTTAAACAAATGATTTTGGAAAACGTATTAACAAATCATATAGAGTCGTTCGACGTTACTAGTGTCTCAGATTCTGGTTTGTTCACACGCCTCGCGGTAAAACTCCGCAAGTGGAAATTGAGGGTGTGACAGATTGGTATCAGAGCCTCTAGCTAAAGAGAACCAGGTTTGCATTAAAAGTAGACCTAAACTATAGCTGATTACACGACACTAGACGTAGTTTGGCACCGAACTGTTATATCTTGTTATGTGATGTACCACAACTGTGTTATGTAGAATATGAATGCATAATAAGAAATGAATGCAACTCGTAACTAACTACGCAACCTAACAGGCAATGTCATCACCATCATCATCCGACAAACTTTCGCAACCAAGGGCACCGGGAAAGGCACCTATGGTGGAACCCTCACCACCTCATGGCGTGGAGACACGCTCAGCTGCGAGAAAAAGGCTCACTCTAGGGGAGGAGTCGTCCTCACGCCCGACCATCGCTGTGCCGGTCGAACCGGTTAACTCGTTAGAAGTAGGGAACGACCTACTTAGAGATATGATAAGAAAACAACAAGAACAACTAGAAAGAATGCATGAAACCATCCTAGCACAGGGATGGATGATACGACAATTAATAGGTAAGACTGGATCGCTCGAGGAAGAGCAACATGCGAGTAACATAGCTCGTAACACTTTAGCTAGAGATCTTCGTGCTGAGCAGCTAAGGGCTGACTGGCTCGAAGACAGAGTTCTTGAGTCTAGCTGGAGAATTCAAGAACTAGAACAGAATCAGGCACCTGTACCAGTACCCGCACCGGCCCCTCCAGTGCCGGTAGAGGAGGATCTAGAGGAGGATCCCGAGGAGGATCCGGAGGAAGACCCAGCTGCAGAAGCTGGAAACGCCGCGGAGGATGACGGCAACGATAGCGATTTGGGGGATGGAGACGTAGAAGACTGACACGTCTCGCTTATTTTATTTACTTTCCTTCAGTCTATTTATTTTCCTACTTATGTTTAAACTTGAGACTTTATAGTAAACTAATGCGTTTGGTTGCCATTTTGTAAGATGTTGGAAATTTTATTTAATCGAGTATTCCTTTTGACTGTTTAATTTAGTTGGGTTGACATAATTTGAGGAATTATTTAAGTATGGAATAGGAGAACTATATTGGATATATAGACTTATCGGTGTGTGTTTATGTTGTTTTACGAAGATCTAAAATGGCAACTGGACGTCGCGGAAACCTCAACATGACGCCCGAAGAATTAGCCGCAATGATCCAAGAGCACATGAATGCTGCTCTAGCGGGTGTTCAAAACCAACCGGCAGCAGGAGGGGGTCTTAACCCCTACAAGATGTTTCTCGATGCGAAGCCGAGTAAATTCACGGGGGCAGAAGGACCCATAGGACTGGTCCGCTGGATCGAAAAGTCCGAATCAGTGTTCGAAATGTGCAATTGTCTGGAGGCCAACAAAGTCAAGTATGCTGCCTCAACGTTGGAGGATGGGGCACTAACTTGGTGGAATGCACAAGTCCAAACGCGTGGACTTATTGCTGCAAATGCAATGGCCTGGGCCGAGTTTAAGGCCCTGATCAAAGAGGAGTACTGTCCACGAGACCGGGTTCAACAGTTGGAGCAAACATTATGGAACCACAAGATGGTGGGATCTGAAATCGAAGCATACACAGCGAAACATCACGACCTGGTATTTCTATGTCCCGATCTGGCCAACACTGTTGAGAAACGACTCGAGTTTTACCTTGGGGGTCTGGTCCCCGAGATCCAGGGTATGGTAATGGCTAGTAACCTTGCAACTGAGCATCAAGCAATCAGGTTGGCGCACAGACTCACCGATAAGGCGGTGGAACAAAAGAAGTTGCCATCTCGGGGTATGACTGAAGTTGCCCCTGATAATAAAAGAAAGTTTGAAGACTCGTCTGCTCGACAGTCTTCGTCAGCCCAGTCACAGCAAGGGAACCAGAAACGGTTCAATAATTTCAACAGTCACCGGGGACACAACAATCAGTCCGCCAACAACACCCAGAACACAAGCGGCTATGTAGGTCGAAAACCGCAGTGCAATCGCTGTAACCTTCATCATCACGGCCCTTGTGCCGGGAATCGCTGCCAACGATGTGGCAAGGTGGGACATGCGGCAAAGGATTGTCGCGGGGAAATCATGTCCCGACAAAATCAAAATCAACCTCAGGGTCAGCAGCAGGGTATTAACCGGGGGTGCTATCAGTGTGGTAGCACTGCCCACTTCAAACGAGACTGCCCACAGCTTCGTAACAACAACAACAATGGTGGAACAACAACAACCACAATAACCACAACAACAACAATAACAACAACAACAATGGAAATGGTGGCACAGGAGGTGCCAAAGGGCGTGCATTTACGCTAGGCCGCGGAGAGGCCAGAAACGACTCGAACGTGGTCACCGGTAAGTTTCCCCTAAATGAACATTTTGCTACTGTGCTTTTTGATACGGGTGCGGATAGGAGTTTTATATCTGAGTCTTTTAGGAAGAACCTAAAACTCACGCCTAAACCCTTAGAGACCCCTTACGTCATAGAACTAGCGATGGTAAATCTGTAGATGTGACCCATTTAGTATCCGGCTGTCAACTCAAACTTGCGGGTCACACCTTTACCATTGATCTGATGAAAACTACCCTGGGTAGTTTTGACGTGGTAGTCGGAATGGACTGGCTATCCGACGTCTGAGCTGAAGTTCTCTGCTTCGAAAAATCTATCCGTATTCCACTCTCTAACGACGAAATCTTGATGGTGCAAGGCGAGAAGGCAGGCGCCGTCATAAATATCATCTCTTACATGCAAGCTAAGAAGTATCTTCGGAGGATGAACTCCTTCGCTTTGCTCGCACTGGTTACCGAACAGCCTAAGGACGAGAAACGTATAGAAGACATCCCCGTCGTTCGTGATTTTTCCGATGTATTCCCAGAGGAGTTACCTGGCCTTCCACCACATCGACATTTGGAGTTTGAAATTGAATTGGCGAACCATGTAACTCCCATCGCCAAGGCCCCATACCGCCTAGCTCCAGCCGAGCTGCAAGAGCTGTCTACCCAACTTCAGGAACTGTTAGAAAAAGGATTTATCCGACCTAGCACTTCGCCATGGGGAGCTCCAGTCCTTTCTGTCAAGAAGAAGCACGGGACCTTCCGCATGTGCATCGACTACAGGGAACTCAATAAGGTTACTGTCAAGAACCGATACCCGTTACCTCGCATCGACGATCTCTTCGACCAACTTCAAGGGTCAAGCTACTACTCCAAGATTGATCTACGGTCCGGTTATCACTAGTTACGCGTCAGGGAGGAGGATATCGCTAAGACGGATTTCGTACTCGGTATGGCCATTATGAGTTCTTGGTCATGCCCTTCGGTCTCACCAACGCACCCGTAGTGTTCATGGATCTCATGAACCGCGTGTGTAAACCGTATCTCGACAAGTTTGTCATTGTGTTCATCGATGACATACTCATCTACTCTAAAGGTGAAGAAGAACATGCTGAACATCTACGATTACTGCTGGGATTACTTCAACAGGAGAAACTATATGCCAAGTTTTCAAAGTGTGATTTCTGGATTCGGGAAGTTCAGTTCCTCGGGCATATCGTAAATGAAAAGGGTATCCACGTCGACCCCGCCAAGATTGAAGCTATCAAAAACTGGGAAGCACCCAGGACACCGACGGAGATCCGCCAATTTTTGGGTTTGGCTGGTTACTACAGACGTTTCATCGAGGGATTTTCAAAGATCGCGCAACCGCTTACTACCCTCACCCAGAAAGGCATCAAGTATGCTTGGGGTGAACAGCAGGAAGCGGCATTTCAATTGCTGAAACAGAAACTTTGCAGTGCACCCATTATGTCCTTTCAGAAGAGACTGATGATTTTGTAGTATATTGTGATGCTTCCATTCAGGGATTGGGATGCGTGCTCATGCAACGTGATAAAGTCATCGTGTATGCGTCCCGACAATTGAAGGTTCACGAGAAAAACTACACAACACATGACCTGGAATTGGGAGCAGTAGTGTTTGAACTTAAGATTTGGAGACACTAACTATATGGTACAAAGTGCACAATCTATACAGACCACAAGAGCCTCCAACACATCTTTGATCAGAAGGAGTTGAACATGCGACAGCATCGCTGGGTCGAACTCTTGAACGATTATGAATGTGCCATTCGGTATCACCCGGGTAAAGCTAACATGGTAGCTGATGCCCTCAGCAGGAAGGAGCACTTGAAACCTCGTCGGGTACGAGCACTACAGTTCACCATTCATTCGGTGTTACCCGAACAGATACGCGATGCGCAGTTAGAGGCAGTTAAGGAAGAAAACATCAAGGCCGAATCGGTGGGAAAAATGGAACGCGATTGGGAAGTAAAACCCAATGGAGCTCGGTATTTCATGAATCGTATATGGGTACCTCTCTACGGAGACCTTAGAAAGCTAGTCATGGACGAAGCTCACAAATCCCGATACTCTGTCCATCCTGGTTCGGATAAGATGTATCAAGACCTTAAAGCTGCGTATTGGTGGCCCAACATGAAAGCTGATATAGCCACCTACGTGAGCAGGTGTTTGACTTGTGCGAAAGTCAAGGTAGAGTATCAGAAGCCATCGGGGGCTACTCCAACAACCTGAGATCCCGATGTGGAAATGGGATCAGATCTCGATGGACTTCATCACTAAACTCCCGCGAACTTTGGGTGGTTGCGATACCATCTAGGTAATTGTGGATCGTTTAACTAAGTCCGCACACTTTTTAGCGATTAAAGAAACAGATAAGATGGATAAGTTGACTCGCATCTACATTAAGGAAGTAGTTTCTCGGCACGGAGTGCCAACGTCCATCATCTCAGACAGAGATGCTCGTTTCACGTCCAACTTTTGGCAGTCACTTCAGAAAGCGTTAGGTACACGCATGGATATGAGCACAGCTTATCACCCTCAGACTGATGGTCAAAGCGAAATGACCATACAGACCTTGGAAGACGTGCTTAGAGCATGCGTGGTAGACTTCGGGAATAGTTGGGAAATCCACCTGCCTTTAGTGGAATTCTCGTATAACAACAGTTGCTATACGAGTATATCGGCAGCACCGTTTGAGGCATTATACGGTCGTAAATGTAGATCACCGGTCTGTTGGGCAGAAGTCGGTGACAGTCAACTCACAGGCCCTGAGTTTATACTTGAGGCTACTGAAAAGATTGTACAAATCAGAAACCGCATGGCGGCGACACGAGATCGACAGAAAAGCTACGCTGATCAACGACGCAAACCGCTCGAATTTCAAGTAGGCGACCGCGTCCTACTGAAGGTGTCACCCTGGAAGGGTGTAATCCGCTTTGGAAAACGAGGCAAACTAAACCTACGGTACGTAGGTCCGTTTGTGATCTTGAAACGTATCGGACCCGTAGCTTATCAATTAGACCTTCCTGCCGAACTCAGTGGAGTTCACAACGTTTTTCACGTGTCAAATTTGAAGAAGTGTCTATCAGATGAAACCCTAGTCATTCCATTGGATGAGATTCAAGTGGATGAACAACTACACTTTGTGGAACAACCTATCGAGATCATGGATCGTGAGATCAAGACTCGAAGGCATAGCAAGATTCCGATCGTCAAGGTTCGTTGGGACTCTAAGCGTGGACCGGAGTTCACATGGGAAAGAGAGGACCAAATGAAAAGCAAATACCCACACCTCTTTACAGCTGAGCAACAAGTTAACGATACCACCAACTAAATTTTCGGGACGAAAATTCTTTTAACATGGGGATGATGTGACAACCTGGGATTTCTTGTAATTTCGCGTACCGTTGTTAACGAACTAAATCTTTGTTCGTGGCACTTGGGAATTTCTTGTAATTTCGTGTACCATGGTTAACGAACTAAATTTTGTGCGTGGCACTCTAAACATGTACACTGCATTCTAAACCGCGTTTACTCAATTTTCGGGACGAAAATTCTTTCAACATGGGAATAATGTGACATCCCGGTTTTTCAGACATCTTAAACGCACTACTTCACGGTTATTCATTCCTACGCTAAATTGATTCGGAGATTTAAATTGCACGCTCGAAATAATTATGCTAACTTTGTGAACTTATCAAGTGAATTACGTGCTATGTGTATTAGTCGCTTATAAGCTTGGTGTGTGATTATGTTATGTTTCGGTTTCATGGTGGTTATTTATAAAAGATATAGTAAATATATAGACGAATCGAACCGAGCCGCGACACGAGTCGACCTCATTCCTTGGGACTCAAGGAGTTGAGTGAAACTTGAGGATCAAGTTTTAAACCCAAACCGACCCACCCAAACCCTTTGCGGCCGCAAGCTAATCGCCCAAACCCTTCCTCTTTGCTTTCCTCCCTTACACTATAAATAAATAGCATGCATGAGAGTTGTAAACACACACAAACCCTAATCAAGAAACAAGTCGACGGCAACCTTCTCCTTTTTCTTTCTCTCGGTCGCGACAGCAGCCTGCCCATTCCTTCCTCTCGGTCGCAACTCTCTCCAATATCCGAATCGGCTCCCATCTAGTTCTCGGTTCATTGATCTTTGGTGTTAAAGGTTAGGATTTATCATTGTTTACAAAGTCATACTAGGGTTTATGAACTATGGATCATGCTGGTATGTAATGGTGGATAGTGTTATGATGTTAGTTCGATTGATTTTTGCAAGTTTAGCGATTATGATGATTAGTTAGAATCAAGAATCATTAGGCTGCGTTTTGTGATAAAAACCATATATTGTGATTAGGGTTTGCATGGGTATAATGTATATGATGATATATGATTGGTAAATCTGTTCTTGATCGTTTATATTTAACGTATTGATTGTTTAAGCGTGTTATATTGCGATAGAATGCTGAAATCAGGATGCTGAATGGTGTTTACAGCCAACTTCAACTGGCTGTAACTTGGTTATTGTTTATCGAAAAACGGATTTTCTGAAGCCTAAAACGTAGCTTTTTGAAAAACGCTTCTAATGGCGCTAGATTCATATTTTTGTGAAGTCGTTTGATATTTTTAAGTGGCCAATTAAATTCAGTAACTGAAGCTGTGAAAATTCTAAAAATTTGTTAGTTGTTTATCGAGTCAGATCTAATAATCTGTAGAGAGTTGAATCACGAAATTTGTACAGCAACTAGATATGGAAATTTCATGGAAACTCCCACTGGAATTTTATTAATTGGACGAACGGTGATTTTTAAATAAATTCTCCCGTGGACTGCAGTCAGAAAGCGACGAATCTGACTGCAGCCTAGTATATTAATATTTATGAATAATTGGTAAAGTGTTAGGACTTGAAAAATTTATATAAAATTCTACAGTATAGTTGACACCTTCTGTAAAATGGTTGGAATTTTTGGAATGTTGGAACTATTTTATAAAAATCCTCGAAAGCAGCCTAATTATGAGTATATACGCTGAAACTTGATAACTTGCGAATGTGTGTACCAAAGTGTTGTATGGATTGATTTGTGTTCATGATAGGTTGGTTTGATCACTTATTGGTATGATGATACTTGCATGCATGATTTGAGTTTTAGGAATTGTCATTGTATGTACCGCATTGTGTGTTAGTATGTGTAGGGCTTGTATCAGTGTGTTCACACACTAACTCTAAATCAATTGACTTGTTAGGACGCAATTAGCGGTCCCATCATTTGCTACATCTGTGTTACACTAACCGAGCAACTAAAGGTGAGTTCACGGCCCCTAATTTTATCTGGTTTTAAACAACAGGGGGAGAAACATGTATACACTCTATAACTCTATCTCTTTACGTTATATGAAATTAACGTCATTAAACTATTCGGTAACTAAGTTAATGTTAATGTACGTTATGGTCACTAAGCAGCTATATCACACAAGTCCTCGACAAACTCTCGGATCGTTAGTGTTGGGTTAGATAGCGGGGAAATTATAAGTAGTACTACTGGGCCCGACAAGCCCCACCCGAGCTAGTCGCGCTAGCCGACCGGGTATGGTCAACGGGTGAATAATTTGGCCTAACTTCGCCATGGTCAGTGATAGGCCTGGCAACACGGAGGCACAACAGTCAGCTTCGATCGCGAACACTTACGTGACATAACTTTAGACTAGCTACCTACATGTTAACATTGAACTTAATTACGAATCAGCAATATTATCCCGGGTTAGGGATAATGGAACCAACAACGTTATTATTCCGGGTTAGGAATAATGGAACATCATTATTATTTCGGGTAAGGAATAATGGAACCATCAGTATTATTCTGGGTTGGGAATAATGGAACTAAATCGTTATCCCGGGTTAGGGATAACGGGGGAAACAAACTTATAACCGAACAAATGAACTTATGAAAACCTGTGAACTCACTCTTCTTTAATGTTGACACTTGTTTCTTTACATGTTTCTCAGGACGCTAGGAGCTCTAGGTGCACTCACTTGCATTGATCAAGACATCTTTTATCGAGTCTCATTTACGAAAATTGTTTGAGTTTTTCTTTAGTTTTGGCGTTTGTGTTGGCGCCCGTCCCTTTACTTTACTTTAAATGCTTCCGCTCAACTTTAAACATTGAAATCAAACTAAGACAATCTAAAATTAACTATGAATGGTTAAACAAATGATTTTGGAAAACGTATTAACAAATCATATAGAGTCGTTCGACGTTACTAGTGTCTCAGATACTGGTTTGTTCACACGCCTCGCGGTAAAACTCCGCAAGTGGAAATTGAGGGTGTGACACGATTCTAACGATATATAATGTTCGTGACGTTTTTCGGATTTTCATGCCTTAGACTTTTTTTAGGAACCTTACACAAGTTCGGTCGAACTTGATGTGGAATTTGAGAAAAATTACACTTCGAGCGAACTTGTGTAAGGTTTCAAAACAAACACTTAAGTTCGGTCGAACTTAGGTAATATTTCAATGAGTTTGTCAAGTTCGGGCGAACTTGTGAATAAAATTCAATGACATTCGATCAAGTTCGGTCGAACATAACCAAAACTATTGAAATATCCTTCAAGTTCGAGCGAACTTCTCACAAAAACCTTGAAAAACCTATCAAGTTCGGTCGAACTTGATGAAAATCAGTGAGATTTTAATCAAGTTCGGTTGAACTTGATGTTAAGTTAGGCCATAGCTTGTTCCAAAAACATGGTTTTTCCAACTTTTTGATATCAATTTAATTGAATTTGATGTCCAAACTCTTAGGGGTTTGTTATTAGTGTGTTTTACATGACATATTCAAAAATCACCCATTTTTTACCATGAAATCATCAAATATGTGAAAATGTTAAGAAAAAAGATAGAATGGGGATGAAATAGAGAGATTCTTGTCTTGATTCCAGCAAATTTAGGTATCCAGGCTCTGATACCACTTGTAGGAACATCTACAAACAGCTCGGGAACCTAAATTTGTTATCTACGGTCCGATAGGCGGAAACTAATGACAAGTTAATCAAATAACAAGAATTACTCATTTAAAGGTTGTTTTCATTGATCTAAATTTATTCAATAGATTCGAGAACCGGATCCGGCAGAGCTTCGCCGTCTCTGTGCCAAAATCTTTGAAGTTACAAATGAAATCACCAAGGCACCTATTTATAGACTTGCAAGTTCGCTGGTGGGAGAGTGAAGTTCCCTCGAAGTTGACCTAGTCAAGTTCGGCCGAACTTGACATCATCACAACCATTTCCAGCGAACTTGGCCTCTAAACACTTAAATACACTTTGTTTCTAACAGATTAAGTCCTATTCGCTCAGAATCGATACATAATGATGTTAATGACGAAGGCAACATACATATGCACCAACATTTATGGGAAAAATAATTTGGGAATTTATTTTGGCCTTTTCGTTATTCAAATAAATTATTTATAAAACAATATTTAATCAAATAAATAACATTAATTATCACCAGTGGTCCAAAAATTCCCCAAAAATTCTAGTAAGTCCCTAATATATCCAGAAACTCCCTGTAAAAATTTGGGATTTTTCCAATTTCATTTCGGTGCGCTCCCGGCTACTGAAAACTCGCAAAAACGCGGATTTTTAGCCCAAATCAAAACTCAACCAATGGACTCTGAAATTTCCCGAACATTCCACATATGTTCCTTAGTGTTTACGTAAAATTTAGTGGTTTATTGAATTCGTTTGGTAATTTTTCCGATAGTCTTTCTGAAAAATAGTAAAAAATTCTCCAAATATCGTAGAAAATTCCACAAATTCTAACATTTTACGTGGACCTTCCTGACAATATCCTAAATCACCACACCAAATTAAGCTCAATCCAAGTATAACGGACCAAGTTATAGTCAATACAATAATCTGCCTACTCTAGATTCGGTTTTCGGGCGATATACCTAGCGCAAACTCCGTTTCCGCAGGTTTTTCTTGAGTCCAGAAGGGTGTGGGAGCTATATTCAGTACCTACAAATTAAGTGCAATCCAAATATGCTAGAACTTAGATCAATCAAGCTTTGTTTCATTGTTTTTCGATTAATCGAATAGCTATGCGATTTTTGTCGAATAAGTGTTGATTAGGGTATCCAAAACCAAAGATTTTTGACCATGGCTGCCATATAACACAAGGGAATTCCTAAGGTGATCCTATTCAGCCAATAACCTTGTTTAAACCTTCAAAAATCACGGAATAAAAAGGGTTTTCATGATCTAAACCAAGTTTTCTCAAGAAATCATGATTAAAACCTTATGAAACAAGAGTTATACCTTTGATTTGATGGTGTCTAGTACAAGATCAGCTGGTCTTAAGCTTCTTATGGGAGAATTTTGGGTGAAGGTGAAAGGAATTAAAAGAAAAGAAAAAAGAATCAAAATATATTAAAAAATGGGGTGACGGTTTGGGGGTGGGTCACATGTGGGACACCTCATGCTTCGTATTGCACGCTAAAAGATGATTTTTATCTTCCATTTGCGTTTAGGTTCCTTTTCAGGTCCTAGACGCGTTCTCGATTTGCGAAACGGGCTCCGTTTTTCGCGTTTTTAGTGTCAAAAGACTCGGTTTTAAAAACTGAGCATAACCATCTCGAAATCCGAACCCAGTAATCATAGAAGTCTTGTATTAGGGTAGTTTAAGTGTTTTTAAGCTTGATCGATCGTTCCTTGCACATTTGGTTGCCTTATGTTATGCCCGAAACGAAGGCGTTTCCCTAACCGGGAAGCTGCTTCGTTTTGCGTGCCCGGGCTTAGATTAGCTTCACACCTTATGTCCAGTCTATGACACAAAACTAAGTTGTTTCTGGAACTCGGAATCTTAAATGATGCTACCGATAAACTAATAATCAAGGTCAAAGGTTTGATGCGCTGTTAAACGTCAAGTCTCCGTTTAACACGTTGTTCATGGCTAAGGACACCAACGTCGCATCGTTGGTCCTTAATAGTGCCATGACTATTTCATTCTATTTTATTCATTTTGATATTGATAGGGATCCCATTCATTCCTAGATTCCCGGATTGATTGTCCCTACCTAACTACATGGTAGTGGTCTAGGGAGCGAAATTGCGAAAAGATACGTATCTAAGTGAACGAACAGAATTCTAAAAGACTCACTCCAAAGTCTTCCGTTCGTTTGGAGTGAGTCTATTGCAAATGCTCAGGATACCCTTTTTTAGTTTCTAGGTCTATTTCTTAGTTCAAGATCCCTCTTACTAACTGGAATCAAAGAATCCTGTCACCTTGATGTGAGGCATTCCGTCAGCAAATACTCAAATATGAACATTCATCGACCGTTACCACTTCCTCTTACTCGTGACTCGTATATGTACTTTCTATAGCAAGCACACGAGACCTATACTCAGCAAATTTGCTTAGGAGTAAAGCATCCCGAGGTTAGCGTATTTCGTTGAGCGTGGAAAAGCATTGGGAACCCCATTTTCTTTCTTCGAAGCCGTTTCTTTTCCCGTCCCCCCGCCCCGGCATAGCGCTCCGCTTCATAAAGCACCTTAGCAATTACTAGTAATGCCCCTATCGACCTCAGTCTTGTTTTTTGCTAGCTTTAGTCTAGAACTATACTATCTCATTAAACGTCGAATATCCCCTTGTTATTTTTAAAGTTTAGAGAAACTATGTAAGGCAAATAGTACTAAATAAAAAAAGGAGCAATAGCTTCCCTCTTGATAAAACAAGAGGGATTATTATGTATCACAATTTCATCACTACGTCGAAGACTTTTTTGTAAATATATTGATAAGATAGCTTGGTATCCAAACTGTATCAATGATTGTGATCCTCATTGTGTAGTGTACATAATTCGTGTTAGGATCTACCAAAGAGACAGAGATTATGTTCACCCGATATCATTCCGTTCCTTTCTACCTTCGCTTCTGCGTCAAAGCCTCTACCAAGCCTCGTCCTATTTTTTTCT